>CM029359.1:32309313-32368122 GCA_017140985.1 Hormaphis cornu
GGGTACCCTGCGAATACTGCGTACGTCATTAATGTAGTAGCTGCAGTTTTAAGTAGGTGTTATAACCAGAAATAATCGTTTAACGGTTTTTAAATTTAGTAATTTCGTAATTTTTCAAAATAAGATATTACATTTGTTGTATGCTTAAATGAAAAAAAAAGAAATGATTTAGTTATAATTTTTGTTCCGCGTAAAACGGCAATCGTTGGACTACTTTGTTCGTCGTTTTTTTTCTTAACTCGGTTGTTAGTACCGCGTTAACCTCGTTTTACGATTTTCCCGTCGATCTATTCAACTCTATAACGGATAATAATATACATGATGTTGCGAATCCGAGCAGAAAAAAGTCTGCGCGTTGATCGGCCGAGGATTGTAGTAAAATGAACGCGTCGCTCTAAATAAAATACCGCCGTAATGCTATTACTAGCCGATTACTATCGATACATTTTCGAAACGATCTGCAGCAGCTGTGTATAATATATGTACAACAATCCAGTTTGATCTCGACGATTGTCGATAAATGTCCTTCACCAATAGAGTTAACTGTACATTATTTCAGTTTACCGGTTCTCAGTAACAGTATAGTGATATAAACGTATAATATGTATTACGGGTCTGCTATGCATTTTCATTAGCAGTTTCATTTAGGAACGTCATGGGCTAAGATTGGATTAAAAATGTTCGTGGTTTTTTTTTATAATTCATTCGTTCGTTTATTAAAGGCAATACTAACCGTCAAAAGACGTTTTCTCGGATGTGTTCAAAATATAATATACCGTTTCCTCTAATTCTGGGTTTCTTCCCAGTCATTTTTTTTCCATCGAGCATGTCGGTTATAAACAAAGGCGTTGTGTCGCGGATAATGTGTCCGATTATTGTCGTTTTCAATCTTGTCTTCTTCAGTCGTCTTTTTTTCTACTTCTTCTAGCACTTGCTCATTTTTACTCTTTTTGTCCTAGTGATTTTCATCCATAGCTGTCTAATGCTTCAAGTTTGTCTTTCGCGTCAACTGTCCATGTTTCGCTACCATAACAATGTAGCACACTCCGGACGAACAACAATACTCAAGGGTGCAGCTTATATTTTGCGAGAAGTCGATTATTTAAACCCATTAATTTTTCACCTTTTTTTTTTACTTTGCCGAGAAAAATTTATTTTCGGAACTAATAAAATCAATTTATACATACTTTTTTTTAAAATAATCAACTGACAAATGTATTTTTGCTACCGCGTTAACATTATTCTGTAACGGAACGGTTTTTCGTAACGCATTCAATCGGTGTACCTTCAAGAAGTACCCTTCCCGCATTGGGGCTATATTACCGTATTGTTGTACCCGTCTCGCTACGTAAGTTTTTTAGTTTTTATTAATTTTAAATTTTAATCAAACAGTCCGATTGAATTTTTACAATATTCACTTATATATATGATGACACCGTATAATATTATATTGTCAACTTGTTTATTATTATTATTTTTTTTTTTTTACTGTCATGAAACATCACTGGTACCAAAGGTGTATAAAATTGTGCTGTATTTATAAATTTCAATGCACAGTTCCAGTGCGTTCTTTACCGACATTTTGATTTTATGATACACTTTGTATATATTATTCGTTCAAATAGTGCAGCATCACGATTTTGTACTTATAATATGATAGGTACCGATGTTGTGCCCATATAACTATAATATTATTATGAATGAATTATTAGATCGTAAAAACATAAATCGTTATCGTTACATTTTACATTGCTATAATATTGTAACGTTTTCTTCTTTTAGATCCTGAGCGTTTTTTTTTTTCTGCGATCACTTTTTCTAGTAGAAGGAATGCTCCGATTTTAACGTATGACACCTCAAAAGATAGGTGATTGATCCGAGACGGTATACTAGATTTCTTTTGAAATTTTGATTAAATTTTTGGTGTTACGAGCAAAAAACGAAAAATTTTTCGAAAGTGCTCCGTTCGACTTGAAATTTATATATTTCATTAAGAAGGATTTAACGAGTTGACGGTGGAAATTTCAATCGTTATTGATCGTTTTTGAGGGAGTTATGGAACTTTGAAATTTTTTAATTTGTTATTTTACGGCAGTTATTTCGTAAAACCTCTGGTTTTCGTGTTTAAATCTCGAAACTTTAATACAATCTAAACAAGTTAGTTTTACATATGTGGTTAAAAAATTTAGATTACTGTTTGACACAATTTTGGTTTATAGCCGATTTCGCGTTGTGATATTGTCGCGTCAAACTCCCGGCGGCCGTGTATTTCTTATAGGGGGGACAAATAATTACGGGGAACGCGTTTTTTACACATCGATTTAGATTTTTTTTTTTTGATCATAACATCCAAAATAGAGATCGAACCAAACTGAAACTTTTACACAATACTACTAAAACGGGAAAGATACAGATTCGATGAAAGTCGTTATTGTTAAATTTGTTGTTACCATGACGTATACTACTAGACTATTACTGAGCTCGCTTGGAATAGTATTTTTGATGTAAAATAATGCGTCCAAACCATAACTTCTAAACTATAGTGACCCACCCAAAGCGCGTAGTCGTTACTCCGTCAAAAAACTATCCACGCGACCTATAGAGTGATCCGGCTTTTTTATTTTATTCTACATCTAGTTCGTGTATTCTACGATTTTCTTATTTTATACTAAGGTATTGTAATACGATATTTTTTTGAGTTTTCACCTGACCATTTAACGTCATTTTCATCGGTATGAATTTTATGCACAGTGTGAAACGCGTCGTTCATATTATGTAGGTACCTGTATGTATAGTTTGTTAGCCATTACGCACGCATTATAGTACATTAATTAAATAAATAATTAAACGTATTACGATGTGCAATTATTATTTTCGACGTCCTAGATCTTTCAAACGTCTTCCGTTATAGTGACTCGGGTCGTATTATTATTATTATTGCGGTGTGTACTGCGAATCGTAAACGCCGCGCGTTAGGGCCAATCATCGGCATATTATTTGTCGATAATTACCCTTTCGATAAATCACATTAAGTGTGTACAGAGAAACCACCTATTAGCGGGTGACACGACAACATTTTTTTTTTTTTTCCAATTAATAATCATCTTATACGCGTGGTTGTAAAAGTTGTTTTATCTATTGACCATATTGTTACGTCCTTCTTCTTTCTTTCTCAAAACTATACCGATGTAGACAAACAAAGGTTCTATCTTTTTAAATGCTTTCTTCACGGTATATCATCTCGTCTCAGCTTAGGTCTACCTAACGGTCTATTTCCCACAGGGTCTTCTTCAATCGCCCGTTCAACTAAAGTTCGCGCCGACCATGCCCAAGTTAGTCTCCGTTTGGCCATATCTCCAACTGTATTCGGCTTTTTTTTAGTACAAAAACATCCTGTACCTACTGAGATAAACTTAAATTCGATTCTTACGAATACGTATCGCACAAAAGAAACGAGGAAGAGTTAAATCATTTCCGCGCAGGTTGAAACGCAGTGTCGGGGTCGTATTCTGCATTTTTGTACCTATATATATATATAGTGCGAAGAGGCCGGCTGTAGAAGGCTTTACCCTGAAAATTTCCAGAAATTTAAGATTTTCATGGTTTTCTCCTTCAAAACCCGTTGTATTAATTCGTAATACAAATGACTACTATATATATATCACAATAATGTACAAAACATTCAAAACGGTTCAAATCTGAACGCGCGCGTGAACCTTTAGGTGAAAATATTGTTTCGCGATTTGATGATTTTTTCAAGTCTGCCGGTTTCGTGACGTAAGGATAAGTTCGAGCAAAGCGTGTCAAAAATATTCGGATTTTTTGCAATCGAATAAGTTTTTAGGCGTCCTAAAAGTTAATGCTATTTCGTACAGATTTTGATGCTCGTACATTCTGTTTAAAGACGATTTCAGTGGTGGCAACCTTTGTGTAGCACGTGTTGCAACGGCAACATGTCAAAAGTTTCTGGCTACACGTCAAATTTCACTTCTTACAGGGATTACATATTCTTAAAAAGTTTTTGGCTACACGTCGGAAAATTCTAGGCTGCCACCGCTGGACGATTTCACATCGTGTTTCGATTCTACCAAATAGAGCCTATGCGTAGGAAAGGTGGGTGTATATTTTATTCTTTCTGTATAAATGAACCAGAAATTTGTTTTGTTTAGTACGTTCGAAAAGCCTTCAGGTCGTATCGCGGTTTTTAAGGCCCACCAGCCCATTTCCAAAGTCGGGCGCGAAATTCGTTCCGTATTATACTACCCACGGAAGAGACGCACACGTCCTGGAAACGCCACCGAGATATACTGAGATATTCGGCGCAGTTACGCGGACATTGTATAATATGTTGTACGGTTCAGTGCAAGGTTCCTGAATATCATCGCGCTCGCGTGAAAATCGCAATGACGCACCAGTCCTCTGCAGTCCTCCACATTAGTATGTGTGTGTATGCGTTGAATCACAAACGTGTCCCTAAGTTGTTGACAACCGGTTTTGGGAAACAACCTAGGCTGCCGCAACGCCATCAACAGGTCAAATACACACGATGTAATAACATGACGTGATGCGCGTATTATTATTATAACGATGGAAGAGACGCAAATTCTTTCGGATTTTCACGAATACTTACCGAGATCGTACCAATAACCGTTGCATACCGTATATATAATACACAACAGTTACCATTATTGTATTGTCGCGAACGCTTGATGATGCGTACACAAACGGTATTGTAAACTATTGTACACCCGATTCATAGGTGGTACGGGCGGTGGTCTGTTCCCGCTCCGAAGAAAAAAGAAAAAACCACGGATAGGTGCACAGCAAACGAGACGTATAACATCACGCGTTCATAACGGAAAAACCTTTGGTACAGAGAGGGATGGTGTGAAAATGTGTTTGAAACTTTCACATTTTTCCGCAAAGACATGGTGAGCTACGGAAAAAAGTACATCTCTGGAGCGGTCCCTGCACACTAGTTAGTAGAGCTGGTCACCTCGGAACGAACTCGTTCGGACGATTTTTATGAATATTATGCTTTTCGAATAATTTAGCCGTTTCTCCGACGTCCCAATGATAGCGTACAACAATACATACAAGTTGTGTGCAGCAACACCGTGTCGACGTCCAAATATTGAGTCCTTCGAGTTTTTGCGCGTCTCTGCTGTGTACACGTCTTGTGTGTCTACCTATGTTACCTATGTGCTCGCACACACTCGTAAAACGAGTATTTCGGGAGGTTAATGACGCGTTTTATACGTTACGTTATATTTACGATTCGCGTTAGCGCGCTCGTTTTACCGGCTGCTGCACGATCTTCGTTGTTTTTTTCTTTTTTTTTTTTACGTACCTATAAATGCAAATACACACATTATTTTATGTTATTTTATTCGCGTTTGGAAAGTTACCGAGTTTACCGCGTATATAACGTGTATTCGTATACTTAACACGAACGCCGGACAGCGCAGGTCGCGGTGTTTGATCGTTATAGTCGTGTATAACATAGGCGGAGATCGGGGTGCTTAGCGCCCACCAAACGTATAAAAAGCTCGCCAAAATCGTATTTGATCGTTCATCGAACTGTTGAGCCTTCTCTTATAAAAATACAATCAAATCTCCGCCCACACGACGACGATAAAATAAAAAAAAAAAACTCCCCGTCGTAAAGTAGATCTTTCGCCTCACGAACATATTTCGTCTCAACTTTCTCAAAAAACACTTTTAAAGTTGAAAAATAAAACGTACAGTTTCAATAATACCCGTATTGAACCGCCATTGATTCAAATCGGTTCGCTAAAGATTTTGAAAAAATTAGACCGTATAAAACTTCAAACGTGTAGATTTTTCGGAAAACATAATCCGTTTTTGCCGTGCCGATTCAACAAAATCACACATCGGTGCGATAATTTGATCATCTCAAAAACTACTCGACCGATTCCGATAAAAATTACATATTACGCACAACTTCTCAGTTATGCAGCTTTCTATTTTTCCAAAAACAATCGGTCTTGCCGTTTTTGAGAAATCGTTGCTACGAAAAATGTATGTACACCTATAGTATGCAAGTCTGTTTCTACTGCAGAAAGAGTAGTGCGTTTCAGAGCGATTCGCGGATAAATCTAAATTTTATAATAACAATGATTTTATACCGTGTTTCACGCGCGTTTTTTTTTTTCTAGATCGTCGGCATCCAGCAATACTTGGTGAAACCGACCGAAGTCGACCAAAACGAAAACATTCTCTCCGATCAAGTCACGTCGGACATAGGCATCACCGAAAAGATGGTCAAGACTTCTGGTATTCCTCTGCAGGACGCTATAGAAAAAGTGAGTTTTTGTATTATATATATATATAATAATGATAATTTATTCAGTTGATTAAAACGGGTCAAAGCTTAAGATAGTTTAAGTACAAAATGACCAAAGAAATATAACATTTCATAAAATACATAGTATCATATATATGTATAATATTTGCAACAAGAACCAAAAGAGATAGTATTATAATTATTGTAGGCAAACCCTGCATTACATAATATAGACAAGTTGTTCGCGTGAGCATTTAATATTAGGGGTGAGAAGAAAAGACAGATTCTCTTTGAGAGTTCATTGCATAAAGCTATAGCTCTAGGAATAGGTGCGTTTTTTAAATAATTTGTACGTGAATACAAAACAAAGGAGTAGAGCGGTTATTGTAGGCTGTAATATTAAAGGGGATACAACTTAAAAGATCGGAAGCATCAGTGACACCATTCTGTGAACAAAAGTTATATCTGCTAGTTCACGCCTAAAAGATTAGGTTGGAATGTTTAGAGAAGACCCGATTTGCGTGTAATCACGGTTATCAATAGATAAATTAAATTTGAAAGCTACGAATTCCAAAAACCGATTTTGAACGCGTTCAACGGTGTCAATATCAATTTGTTGTGAGTATGGATTCCAAACGGGAGATGCGTATTCTAGAACAGGCCTAACTAACGCAAAATATAATAGTTTGAATGATCTAAGGTCTTTAAATTCAGATGAATGCGCTTGATAAGATCAAAAACTTTCAAATATTTTCCACAACATGTACCTATTCAATATGATTACGGAAATTTAAATTATTGGTTAAAATTATCCCTAATTCTGTAATCGAAGAAACTGATTTAAGTTGAACATTATTCATAGAATACATGATATCACGGGATCTATAAAAAAACGCTTTGAATAACACTTATCAGTATTTAGGCACGTACCCCAATTACAACACCATTTAGATAAAACACTTAACTCATCTTGAAGGACTTGACAATC
Organism: Hormaphis cornu; assembly: GCA_017140985.1. NCBI lineage: Eukaryota > Metazoa > Arthropoda > Insecta > Hemiptera > Hormaphididae > Hormaphis > Hormaphis cornu. Next base: position 32,316,609 of record CM029359.1, read on the forward strand.
GTCCAGCGAGGTAAATATTTTTAAATCGTCTACAAAGAACACGGTGTGGCATTTCTTATGAACTTTAAGATAGAACCAGGATAGTGATGAATGACTGATTCACCCAATATGATAATCGGCAACTCATGATCGACACGGTCAAAGGATTCCTCGGTGTACGTATACTGCATCCACTTGACAATTATCCATACAAAAGAGTTGAGTTAAATTGTTGCAGACGCACACGATTATTTAAATTGTTGTGTCCAAAACCGTTCGTTTTTGAAAAAATATTTTAGCGTGACCCTTCAAATATTTACTTACGCTTGGGGGGAAAATCGCGTAAATATTCGCGCAAAAGCTTCGATTGTTTTTTTTCAAATCGACCTCGTGTGTGAAACTCAAGTCGAAACACTTGACGGATTTACTACACGCCTGCAGGCGTAATGAATTCGCTCAATAAACATGTAGACGCCCGTCGTATACGTCGTTAGTTTCTTTTTGCATTTATTTTCATCGACAAAGGTGTATCGTACATAAACGCTTGCTGACCATGTCCGTTTCCAATGAAAATGTACACGAATATTATATTATGTCTCTTAACCCTGTCTTTCGAGGTCACCGTCACACAGTACTCGCCGCGTGTCTATGATGTACACACAGGGTGTTCACATGTCTTACAATGATAATTATTAAAAAATATGACCAACTACATTCACGCGTGCATTTCAAAATCTATATATATATTGAGAAAAGAACTAATATACCATTATTATTTTGTTAAATGGTTCGATCGAGTATACCTGCAGGTAAAATACTAGGCTTACGACGAACCTAAATAAACAAATTTCGTTTAATTTTCGGTCAGTTAATACGCATTTTTCAAATAGAAATTTTGCGTTTCAAGTAGTAGTTCAAATTTTGTAGTTACGAGTTTGTATGTAACATTAAAAGTACTATCTTACGGATAGAATCTATGATGTTGGCCAACTATATTCTTGTTGTTGATTGTATTTATTTTTTAATAATCTCCAAAAAAGAAAAAACTCGTCGGGTGGTATTCTGAATCGTAATAGTTTTTCAAAACCAAAATTGGTTAATTTTTGTTTTTTTTTTTGCGAAGGAACCAACCATAAGATTCTTCCCTACCAATATTCCCATAGAAATAACGTATAAACGCGCTCTGGCGATTGTAACTTAATCGGATATATTCCCCCGTTACTAACGATCCAATTCACCGCGTCTTTCGCCATTAATCTCGGCTCTTATTGTCGTTTTTATTTTGCAAATTTATATCTAGAAGACATTTCGCGTACAAACACCCTGTACACGAGCATGAACTATACAACACGGTCTGTTGGCTCCGATTTATTATGCGCATTTATTCAAAACTATTATAATCCCCTTGCCCTCCTCGCTTATGCACATTATTCGTTCGCGTCGACTATACAATACTCTGCGCTACAATAAATAAAATCGTGCTATAATATGCGTATAACACAGACGTCAGAACGGTGGAACCGTAATAATATTCTGCTTGGATATCTATTTCAAATTTCATTTTTTTTTTTCAATCGTTATGCAGTTGTAACCGTAAAAACGAGTTCGAACTTTTTACACATCTTGCAGACCAGTGCTTTTTTTAAATTTTTGTTCAAAATGTCTTTGAAATGTCCGATAGGGTTATTATCGAAGAATTCCGCCAGAGCGCGCGTCCATACGTTATTTCTCTATAGCAGTAGGCTATATCTTAGTAGGGAATCTTAGTTCTTTCACAAACGAAACGACAATTAATCGATTTTGGTGTTGAAAATTGTTTACGATTCAGAACGGTAATATCTATAACGAGACAGTACTATGTCAAGAAATATGACGTACAGTATTATATACGTCTAAAGTTACAGCCTTCAGTATGCGATTTTTCGAAATTATTTTTAAAGTTTTTTTTAGTGTTTTTAGTGTTGACTGCGCAGTTGAAAATTGAATTGCGTGATTATTTTTATAATGATCAAAATTCCAAAAAAAAAAACTCATCGACAGTAAACAGATATTACTGTTCTGAATCGTTATAATTTTTCCAATTTTCGTTTCATTTGTGAACGAACTAAAATTCCCTATGTTAAGATAGCCTAAATATACTGCTGCATAAATATATCGCATAATAAGCGCGCTCTGGCGGTACTCGATAGTAACGTTATCGGATTTTAAATGTACAAAATAAAAAAAATGTTTTCGGGATCGCTCTAGGTCGCATGTATAGGTAGTTTGACGGATTTCCGAATACGCTTTCAGCTTTGGTAGTTTAGAAGTTGTGGTTCAAACGCACTGTTTTTATCTGAAAGCGATGATAAATCGTTGCCATTGAAAATACGTTTCTGAGCGAGCACAGTTATGGTAAAAACCAAATTTAACAATAAAAACGGTCCAAAAAACGTATTTACGCGTAAAGAATTTTAATTTAAATCGCGTATGGATATTTCAAACCATTCGGACCGTCATTCGAGGAGTTAATACACGATTTTAGTGTATCGATTGCACAAAACCGGGTGAAAATAGGTTAAAACTGAATGACACTTTTTGAAAATTCGTTTGTAGTAGTCCTACAGTACAAAGATACATTTTTGTTAAACATTTTAACAGACAATAGAATTATCGAAATCACGGGAAAACAACCAACATACACGAGTTACAAAACTTTTCGGTACGTAGAGTTTACAAATTTCAAGTCAAAAAACCCAAAATCGACCCGTTCGTGAATGATAAATCTCAAAGTCTCGAAAAACTGTCTGTGTAAATAACCTAAAATTAAACGACGAGACTTTTTAAAAACTTTTTTTTTGACGCTGTACGTACGTTATTGTTTTTAAATAAAAGACTCGTTCGATGATTATTCTCGAAATCATGGAGAAATAATTACTAAATACGTAGCGGTTTTTCGGTGGTTTTTCCCCGTCGCGTTTAAAAAACCAATTGGAGTAAATCGAGAAAACCTCTCCGACGAAGCGCCGTCTCGCAATCCGCTAAAAGAGAAAAATGCAGAAATCGGCGCACCGTTATTCCGGTAGAAATTTACAAAAAAAAAATAAACGTCGTTGTAAAACCGCTAATCTAAAATGTAAAAAAATATTTTATAACACCGTGTGTGTAAATGAATGTTACACGGGGCGTCATCAACCCCGCATGTTCCGCAACAGGTATTCGTCAGTCTCGTATGTTACATAAATACGCGCGTTACATAAACACAATACGATTGTGAAGGCGACGGAGCGGTTTCCTGTGGGTCGTTTACACGCGCCTGCACCCAGGTGCACCTGCATGACGCGCAGGGCCGTCGTCACAGGGCGTGTAAAACGCCGCGATAAACACAAAATGATAATGTTTTACCACCGTTGTTTTGTCGTGTTGAACTCTTTTGCGGTATTCGACGTAGTTTTTTTTGTTAACTATAAAGACGGTGTAATCGTCTAAAGGTTCGAAGAATATTTTTTTGACAATATTTTACCATCACAATAGTAGCGTGCAGTTATGGACTAAAAAATGTTGAACAACAGTTTTTACACTACGAAACATTATCAAACGAATTTATACATTATATTTTACAATAGTATAATGGTGATTTAAGACGTCGCGAGGACGTTTGTGGAGGTAAAACGACCGTTCGGCCTGAAATGCTGTGGACCACTTGCTTTTTAGATAGTCGGTCGAAGAAGCTTACCGGTAGTGTTCCTTGATGTATAGTTTTCGGCAAGTCCGAGTAGTGCGTGGCGTTTCAGTAACGTTTTGATCGTTACGTCATTGTGTTATATATTCATCTTATCGTACAACAAACCGCGAAATTTCATTGGCTCCAGGTATAATTTACAAAATATGGTTCGCATATTATTATTATGTTCCGCGCTTAATGGCACACGCGTGATTTTCTTCTTTTACCATTTGAATCGCATGATTGCGGAATGATAGTAAAAAATATGTGTAAAATTATACTGATGAACTTAATTTTTATTACATTTGATGTTGTTGTACGCCCGGTGAATTGGGCAATTTCACGACTACGTCGTAAGTAACTGCTCGTACGCTATTTGCTTTACACGTTCGCACTTTCAAAATAGGCCTGTATACAATGTGTAAAACATAATATTACATATACACACGTTAATTTTTTTTTGTATTTACACGATTACGGATAGCAGTGGTGTATTCGATAACCCGTTGTGATGGAGCACCACAAGCATAATGATATTGTACAAACTGTAAAAATAGTTGATGAGATTGGTTATAAAAAAAAACACAATTCGACGACAACGCGTTGTTGCCGGAGCGAAAATTTTTTTCGTACAACCCCCGGACAAAGTCACCATCGAATTCCGCAAAAATTTGTCAAAAACCTAGGGAATCTTAGTTCCTACACAAATGAAACGAAAAATGATCGATTTTGGTTTTGAAAAATTATTACGATCCACAATAGTAATACCCCTCGTATACAGCTGTCATTGAGTTTTTTTTTTTTTTTTATTATTAAAAAGAACAATGTTAAAATCAATTTTCAACGACGCAGCCAATTTTAAACCCTATAATAGCTTTATGCAAAAAAAAAAAAAAATTTTATTTTGAAAAATTTGCCGACGACAGTATCAATTGAAACACGTATAGATTTTGAGTTATCGGAGAACTTAAAATGCAAAATTTCTATTTTTAAACTGTACTTTAGCTGACTAAAAAATAACGAATATTTTTAAAATTCTTTTTAGGTTCGTCGTAAGTTCAGTATTGTCTAAAGGACCATTAAAAAAAAAAACAAAAAAAAAGTAATGGGATTTGTGTGTTGCGCGTGAACTGCAAAAAGATTTTTTGACATTCAAAAGCGTTGTACGAATTAAAAATCGGTTTTATTAGCCACACGTGTAAAGATCAAAAACTAATTCTTATAAATCTGTTCTACGTGTCGAGAGCATGCGGCGTACGAATGAAAACAAAATACTGTGTTATTTTATCGTTTAGAATCAAAATTTTCTCTCTCCTAGTGCGAGTTACTTTAAAAAAAAAAGACTTTGATACCACTTTTTATAGGTTCTCTAATTTAGTCAACGCGATTATTTAATTCCGCGTTTTCTTTAACAACAATACCTATGTATAATAATTGCGATTTTGTTTCGGACCTCTTTCCCCTAGACGAAACAATTAGATGTAATGTTTAACATCGTAAAGTATATTATGTGAAGAGTGTACACACACACACTTGACGTTTAGATTGAACTGTTTTGTGACGCGTCAATAATAATTTTACCATTACATAATAGTATACGAACATTTTTCAAGTGCGCCTTGGCTGAGCAACGAATCTGTTAGTTTTTTGGTGGTTTTTCTCGGTAAACTGTCGTTTAAACTAACTAATTTAAAAATTATTATTCTACATGATCGTATTATTATGTGTGCACGGCGAGGTTCAGTTTCACTCGAGTTTTGATATTTTTCTCGGCTTTTCGTCTCGCGTGTGTTGTTTCAAAACAGTGTGACCTGCCACGTTATAATAATATCTGAATTGGGGAGTGGTTTTACTTATCCGAATTTCGTGATGATTGTTTTTAAAACTATTTGTTTGCAAAGAAATCTATGATAATAACAGTTGAAACGCTCGAATCACGACGCTGCTGCTATTCGTCGTGATCAACTATATTTTTTTTTTTTAAACGGCCGTGTTCTGAAATCATCGATTTGAGAAATCGTCGCGTGAAAAAATTGTTCGGCGCATCCCCTGGTCGACGGTTGGTGACAATGTGGATATGCGAAATGACGTTTTCAAAAGTTCGGGTTTTATACTCGAAGACAAAATGATACAAAATTGACCTGGCGGTCGCGTTCAGGAAAACGGTGTCGTTGTTGCACTTGGTTATTATTTTTGACGGCGTTTGTTTTCTGTGTTCGTTTTCCACCGGAGTGCTTGCTCCTCTCTCGTCGGTGTGATAACGTTTGTAGAAAATGTGGAAAAAGCCGCAGTGCGCGCTCACGAACGAAAGTGGAAGACGTTTGTTGTTATTATTATTAGTGCTCCTTACACATATTTATAGGTAGTAAATATATTATGTAATTTTTTCATACTCGACGAATCGCGCGTACACACACGTGGCGGATGTAACACGCCGACCCGGCAATGGTACGGGTAAAATAATATAAAAATACAATCGCCGCATGTAACCACAGCAATCCTTCTGCCGGCGCACACGTACATAACGCAAGTGTACACCGTTAAACTGGTTTCGCGATCTACTTGTCGCGGTCGAGATGATACGGAATCTCGCGTTTTTCGTACAATATGATGTTGTTGATACGACAACATTTGGGGTGTTTCAATTTACGATTCGTACGATTTTACTGTGGGCTGTATGAGTCTCGGGCTCAATAAGTTTTTGTCGCGTGGCAACCGTACCGACCATCCCGGAAGAAGACAGAATAGAGAGAGGTCGAAAGCCGTTTTCTACGTACTGCCGCAGTTGCGCGTTTTTCGAGGTACGCAGCGCCGCCGAGGAACAACGATCGGTGGGTCGATGCGCAATGCGGCGAATCATCAGTTGGCGGTGGAAGGAGAGGCGCACAAATGGTGGTGTTTTTTATCCAAGTACTCTCGATAAAAAAATAAAAAGGAGAACTGCGCGGAAAACGGCATTTCTGCCATGTCCAGTCGGCATTTCCAGTTTGGACCGCAGCTGTATGATCAAAGCGTTCCTCGACCCCGGTTGACCCGCTTGGTGCCGGCAGTCGAAAAGAACTCGAGGGTCCTTCTCGCTTCAAGAACACCCGTTGGTTCCGCGGGCTCGAAATTTCTGGCCTTATGAAATGCACGCTTTTGAAACACCCTGCGTGTGAGGTTTCCACAAGCTTCCTAAACACGTTCTCGGTACTTTTGCGTTGGCCCGCTTACGGCCTCTCCTTTTCGGCCGCCCTTATTTTTGACGCGACAAACAGCCGCGTTTCAAATCGTCTTTTTATATTATGGCGTACGGCTTGTAGTAGACGAAAGAAAAACTCCGCGCCTGGATGCTGGAACGTCGGGTTCGAGCTGGACGCTATGCAGCGGGGCCTGCGCTTAAACTCTCTGGAGATTGCACTTTTGCTCCAGTGGTGTACAAATTATACACTTCACACGGCCTATACTATGCGTGTGAACAAACCAGAGTGTAAACGAACACGAGGAGGGTCTCGTCGCGTTCGAATTTCAACCGAACACAATACACGAATATATAATAATAATATGTCTTTACGCGCCGCATTTGTGAACCCGACTCGTTCGACTTTGGGTATTACATTGTAGTATTTCGTAGGCGTGTACAAATTAAATATTTTTAGTAGAGGTATACACGACGACGAACTGGGATGCTGGCGCAGAAGAATGTCCCGAGGATAGCCGACTTTTTGTGAGAACGCGAAGAATAAAACGGGCACGTGACGAGAAGGTCGGAGCGGCCGCGGTAGATTGAAAACCCCATCTGGGCAGAGACCGAGAGGACGTCCGAAGAAGCGATGGACAGACGGAACAATGAAGAAACCATGCACGAATCGGGGAAAAAATGGTTCGAAATCGGGAAGAACGGAGCAGCAGGTGGCGGCGAAAACTCTTGAAGAGTCGTGGTGATGCCAGTGAAGAAGAAGCATATATAAATACATGTAGTCGTAGCATATCGTAATATTCAAAGTGGCCGCGTGTAGACTCGTCAACGTGTGAAAGATGCAGCAGCGTGTGTGTGTCGCAAAGCGCCGCGGCCGTCAGTGGAAATCACCGTAATAAATGCCTATAGTTTTATATATATTTTTTTTTAATACGAGTACTCGTATTTTTTACTGTATTACGTTATGCCCAAACGGATAAACTAGGACACATCGCATCGCCCTTGGTTGCGCACGCATTTATAATATATAAGGTACAATATATGCGCGTTTGTGAACGAACGCGCGCCGTCGAGTCCTTACAGATTTGGTCTCGGTGATTTTCGTTTTTTTTTACTGCCCGGCCATAATAGCTGTGATCGCGTAAGAATACGTTTCTCCGCAATACAACGTTAGAAGAAACGCGCATTAGGTGTATGTTTTATCCGTTGAGAAAGAAGTATGGTAAATAAAGCGTAGTATGATTTCAACGAAGAAGTTATAAAAGTGTAGAATGAAAAGAAAGACTAGATTTAGTACGTATAAAACTGTAGTAACAGATAAATTTATACAATAATTGTATGACTAAAAATTTATCTATCTATTTATTCACGTATATTTTGTGTGCGCGTTTTGTTATAATGAAAGTTTTTTTCTCATGATTTTTATCTGGGTAAAGAAATTCAACATCGGTTCATTATTTGGAACATATAATGTGTGTACACAACAAATTTTTTTTTTTTTTACCGGAGCCTACATGATATTATAGGTGTCTTTAATTTTAGAAATTTACCTTACGTGAACCTCATGAGCCTCGTATAATAACATTTTATACTTTTAAAGATGTAATCATTTTCACACCGGTAACGATTCGCGCGTCACGTTCTCTCGAATGAAACTCGTCTAGGCCTTTCGCGGTGCAGCACGATAATATGCGGCGGCGGCGAGTTTCGGCTTGGAACAAACAAAAAAAACGAAAAACAACCTGCGAATAGTACGTACGAAAATGATGATTTTGACAGACGTTTTTGCTCGTGATGTGGTGCACACACGGTGGATGTGCACTACTCGTTCGTGTACGTAAACGATACGCGTGATACAAACGTTATTGTTGTGTTATTTGTACGATCTGTTGCGAGCGACGCGCGTGCAGCCAGTAACAATTCCGTGACAACCCGCCCGGTCGTCGGAGAGAGAAGGAAAAGCAAAAGAACAGAACAGAAAAAAAACCGACAAAAAAAAGAATCGTCGTGCGGCCGCGGCGGTTCTCACGATTTAAAATTCAAATTTCAACGAATTATGCAAATTAATCAGGGATTTAAAACAAAATCCTTTTCATAATGCGGCGTTCGGTATGCGCCGGCCGGCCTCCCCCACAGGATGTTCGTACAGGTGTTGCCCCGCAGGTAGTGGTACTTTCACGCACCCCCGCAACAATGTTTTCGTAAAGTTATCACCGTGAAAATATGGCCGGAATCGCTTCGGGTTCGACGTATTATATATATACTGGTATAACTGGTACGGTTTACAGAGAAATCGTGTTGTGATTCGAACGTATCGCGTGGTGTTTTGATGTCCCCGAAAGGGTTGCCTTCGAAAATCCGAGCAGCGAGCTCGTCCAAATTTAACAATTAACAACGAAGAATTCGAATTCGAAAACTTCAGACCGTTATTTGAGTGGTTGAGTACGGTTCTGTTTGGTGCATCAATCGCTGGTGCGCGTAAATTCGTTGTCACAACCAAATTGAGCGGTATTTTGAATTTTTTTTTGTATCAGACGGCGAATTTTGTTCTGTACAACGCGCGTCTCGATTTTTGAAACGACAAATTTGAAACGACGACGAAAAAAAAAAAATTGAGACTATTCTTTTAGTGTCTTACTCGTTGCGTTAACCTAAACTTTACGTCGAAAGTTCGTTAAAGTCCTGTACTTAAAAAAGTACACTCGAAAATGTTCAAAATCGCTTAACCCTACTCGGACCGAACCTGTATTTTCCTTATTTCAATGTTGTGCATAAAGTGTCAGCGAAAGTTCCGCCAATCATCTATGGAAGTTACGGCTGGCCAAGTCGATTACGTCCAAAATAACGCGTTTCCCGTGGTTTTTAACGTTCTTGGTCAAATTTGTCCCATCCTTTTTTTTTGATTGTAACTTTTTCAAATCCGATACTCCTCAAAGTCCAAAGAGCTTTTTTTTTCACGGTCGAACGATCGGGGGAAAAAAAAAATGTTCCGATTGTCCAAAAGTTTCTTTTTTTTTTTGAAAAATAACGTTCGTTTGTCAGAATCAGTGCGGTTCCAAAGACGATATCGATTCTCAAATGTGTCCGAGACGTTCTGCACAAACTGCGGTGTACAATTCGTGTTAGCACGGCGGTGGCAAACTCGACGCACGAATTTTGACGTAAATTTTTATTGTTGTAATACCGTATGGAAATGTGATTCGGCCGGAAACAACTTTGCCCTCCGTCGCGTCGTGTTGTTCGCGTTACCCAAACGCGCATTATTTTCTTTTTTATTTTATCGGCCGCAAATACGAATAACCGTCAACAACGTGTGGTGTGCAGTAATCGAATTTTAAAAATATGATTATTTATGCGCGTGTTCCCCGGTAGAATATTTAACAACTTCCCGCGCGACCTTTGCTGCCGCGCGTATAAATACAATATAAATGTACGTCGACATAACGCGTACTACGGGTAATTAATACACAAAATTTCTGTTTGTTGTCCGCACGCGGTCTACTATAATAATAATAATGACAATTGTCAGCAGTCGTTTTATTATTATCCTTTTGAGTGTCGGCGATACATAGCGATTTTACAAAGGTACTGAAAATTTCTGCCAGAACGAGTGCACCGATTTCCGCGTACGGCGATTTTACTCTCGGCGAATCGGATCAAGTTTTCGATTTTCTCAATAGAAAAATCGCGAAAAACAGCATTTCGTCGATAATGCGTCTTCGTACTGTACATACGACTTCGATAAAACGTTCAAAATGAATGTACATTATAGTGACGAGAAAAAAAAAAAGTTCTAAACACTTTCGACTGGCGCCACCGGAATCTGTGTCCGTTTTACCAATTCTCACTGTTTATACATATGTACATGTACATGCGGTGGTGGCAAATTATCGTAATCCGATTCGGCCGGACATACGCAATTCTGGTCTACGCGTAATATTATGCACCTACCGTTGTTGTTGTTCGTTACATGTAACATCCTCGGTCCGGTTCGCATGCTCGGGGGGAAAACGTTGTTACGGTTTCTCGCAATCGTGCGTTTCTTACTGCGGAAAAACGTTTGGGGACGTTTGATAAGTGTGTATATAAAATGTTGTGCGAAACGTACCTGGCGAAGTTGAATGACGACACTCTACCGCGATACAATTAAATTGTACCCACATGTGTTTAAAAGGGTAGTAGAAAGATTTCACAACTTTTAAAACGTTTTTCGACTTTCTCGTCGTTGTGCGAGGGAAACCACGTGTTATCGGTTCGTCGTTATAAAAAACGTCAACAACAACGACGACGACGCCACAAGAGTGTTGTTTTCAACCCGCTTAATGGCGGAGGTGTATGTAAAAACATATAATAACTCGCGCAAATCATGTTCTTTTCTACGTTTAATTTTTGTTTACTATACGAGACACGTCTTCGAATTCGGACTAACCTAACGCGTCATGATGTTATCCGCAAACAGTCCGTTCGCACGAGTCACAACGTCCCTTGAAATGTCGCGCGCACGACAGTGGCACAGAATAATGATGCTTTGAATGCGATCTCTTTGAGGAAATCGTAATAAAATTCAACGCAATATACCTTCTCGCAGACTGTTAAATTAAAAAATACGTACCTGTTTGTGTGTATGAAACTATCTACTAATTTAGTAAACAATTTTATTTTCCTCGATTTCAAAATAGGTGCACGTATATATAATGTATGCACATCTCGACCAAGATCAGTTTAAAAATCCGTGTACAAACCGGAATTTTATCAATTATTCTAGTTAAAATCGGTACCTGTATACAAACTGAGTAACTACGATGAACAAAATCACACACCGACCAACGAAAAAGTAACGATACCGCGGTAAAGGTGCAGTCTACTACGCTTTGGGTGGGTCATTGGTTTCAAAGTTGCACTTTACCCGTATTTATTTAATACAATATCTGAAAGCAACGACAAATCATTGAAATCGAAAAAAAAACGATTCTGAGCGAGCCACGTCTTATCTAATAAGTCCTGGGCGAAAATAAAAAAGATCTATTATACATACGTAAAAAAAAAAGTAGCGCATTATACACAGCAAAAACTTTTTAAATTTTTTATAACGTTAGATACAGCGGTTCTGACGCCGGATTTCGCCATTTTCGTCGTTTACTACTCGGAAAATAATCAAAACGTGAAAAAATGTTTCGAATAAAATAAAATTTAAAGCCAAAATCCCGACTTTCACGTCGCATTCAACGTAACGATTGGAGCAGCACTCGTTCTACCCAAAAACATCGTTACAAAACCTGCAGATAATTTCTAATTATTCTTCGTGAAATCCTCGATTTTTTTTTATTGTTTTCGGCGGTAAAAAGAGTAAGCGAATTTTTAAAAAACCAAAGAACGATCGGAGTTCATAAACCTTTTAGAAAAATTACCGACTCGTCCCATCGAAAAGTTGTTGACAGAAAAAAAAAAACTTTATCGTAAAAACTATATTTACATTCCTTGCTCGTCGCTCAGATTTAAAAAAAATCTTTGGAATTTTCACGTGATTTTATAATATATTATGCGAAAGATGTGTAGATTAGATTGGGCGTTTTTCGTATAAACCAAGTGGTGATCCGCCCTCTCGTTCAGTGCGATCACAAACAACTAAACGATTTCTGTTATTAGAGAACGATTTTTCAAAAATCACTCGACCGCGCTCTATATTATAAGTGTATATTTATGGTGCTCTACCAAAAATGTTATGCTTGTAATCGCGCATTTTGTCCGGAGATATCGCTTTTTAGTCCTTGATTTTGGCTCTGCTGGCTGCAGTACTGCGAATATGACAGCTGGTGACGCGTTTCAGAAAACACAACACCAAAGTAACATTATTGTTCTACTCGGATGTCCGTTCTACACAGTCGACAACACCAGCAGAGTCCATAAATGGACACGGAATATTGCTATGCAGCTGTATAATATAATATTGCTCGTAAACTTTGAAAAGCTGCAAAATGCATTTATAACGTCGTTGTGTTTTGCTCGCGTACGTTTGTCAGAGTTGTTTCCTCGCCGTATCGACTGTATAACGTGTTATTTCGTATCCGAGCGAACATTATTTCGGTACAAAACATTCGGACGGCGAAAAAATGATGAAATATACGTTATTTTAAGGTGGTTAAGGGAAACTTCATTTTTTTTTTTTTCTGGTCAAACGGATTTTTATATTTTGTTTTTGATACTATACGACTGTCACGGCGAACCTGAAGAATGCTCGTTTATTTTTGCACTCTCCTCTGTATAAAGTCCTCACGAGCGCATCCGACCAAATATACGAATAACGTGTGCGGTGTCAATAATCCAAGTGTGTAAAACCGGTCAAGGCGCATCGGTTTTCGACTTGTAACGACATACGGTGTGTTAAAAACCGTTCTCTTCACACGAGTGGCTAGCATTGATCGTGTGTTAAAAAAAGCTTATAATTCGTTTGTTCGTTAGTATATAAAATATTGTTTTCGCACGCGGTGTTTGTGCCGTGCAACTTTTTACCGTGTAAAGTAGTGCGACAACGAATCGAGAAACTGTAATATAATTTTTATAGGTGTGTGTGCCGTTCAAATTCTAAATCTTAAACTGTGTTGTTGAAATTAGCGTGTTGAACTTGGCCAAAAAAAGAACGAGTTTGGTTCGTATTGGCGCGTTGTAGGTGGTGCTGAACACTTATCGTACAAAAGTTGTGATTAACAGTATGAGAAAGTAGATACAGTGTATGATACCTGAGGTCACTGTCTCGGACGGTTGTGACGTATATTATAATATCAAATTCGAAAGCAATGATTGCTTACGATATTCAATATAAACTCCGACATGCTCTGAAAATTTCAAAAATTTTCACTCGTCTCTAAAATTGGTGCTATCGTTTTTGTGTCGCGTTTGTATTTAAAAAACATACTATAAGCGAAAATTCGTTTTTATTAATGTTATACTAAAATTTCGAATTGTGGAACTGAAAAGTCGATACATTTTTTTACCGCTTGCAATTTATCCATTTTATATAAAAATTTCGAGTTGTGTATTGTGTTGCACTTTTTTTTTGAGATTTCCGATCATAATTCCGAAAAAAGGTTTAAAAAAAAAATGCTTCAAATAAAGTACCGTCCATATTCGTCCGATCTTTGGAGTTTGGAGGGGTTAAGAACGGAGCGGTTCGAAAAAGTATTAGCAAAAAATAAATAAGTAATGAAACATCGTTGTAAAATCAACCTTCTGTAAAAACTAACTATTTTATAATTTAAAGGTTTACTTTTTAAAGTGTCATAATACGCATTTGTTTGTTAACATTATAATTATTATTAAATATTAGTGTACGATTTCTTTACATACGATTTAAAGTAGAAATTTGTTCGGGAATAGTTAAGAATTTAAATTAATGTTTTTTTCATAAATCGTGTTAAAAACTGGAAAAATTATTAAAGAAGTGGCGTTACAACTTAATTTGACTCCACGAGTTACCTAATATTGGTACGATTTTGGAAATCATGCGGTTTTATATCAAATAGAAAATCATAACGGGTTTTCACAAACAACTCTAAATAATAACTTGTACAAAGACATAAAAATATGAACTTTTAAAACATACATTTTTGATGCCGCCTATTCATGAGAGTAATCAAAATGAATTGTTTGAAGGAACACAGTTTATTTCGGGCTTATTTTTTCAAAATATTTAAACACAACTAAGGAGTAAGCCTACGGGGTTACTAACGAGTTTAAAACGAAAAATAAATAAGTAGATTTAAAAATAATAAATAATAACCAAAACTGCAATCATGTTGCCTATTCAAATCGCCTTATAATTAAATATAATATTTACACGTACAATAAGAACGTGCAGTATACGTCTATAAACGTCATTGTTATATCCGCATACAGAACTAAATAATTTAGTTACTAATTATTAGTGAACGTTAAATAAGTTTTATTTCGTATAATATTACTTAGTAAGTTGCAAAGAGCTGGCCCGGAGCCGAAGTTTTCGTACGAAAACCCCGCGGGAACAGTTCTGGCGACTCGTGTGGATAATTAACACGATTTCTTTTTTTTTTTCATACTAGTAGGTTTTAAAAAAGTCCGAAAAAAAATTTAAACCAATTTTTCTACCAATTGTTAACCATTTGAAAATAGTAGGGAAGCACTTCCCTCCCCCCGAGCACTGTCCTTGTATAAATAGCTTGTTGGCCCGGTTCATAATTGCAGTTTTCACTTAAAATACTTTTGTACCGCAGACAAATGAAACATCATGGCTGGATAGTGAAAATTTTGAGAAAAAAAAAATACAAAAACTAACAGCTGAGTTGTGTTCATAACATCTGTAATACGTATCAGTACGAACCTTGTGAACGTATGAAGAGGTGGACTGGGCAGGGGAAACCGTTTGGTTTTTCTTTTTTTTTCTAGAAATTAATTGTTTTCGTCCTGGTTTTTTTTTTATAGTTTTAAGGGGGGTGTGTATAGGCAATCACATAGACATTGGAAAATATTCGATAAGTATATGAAAACGAATCTTTCGAGTTACGTTCATTTTTTATGTGCTCATCAGTATGAAGAATAGTTGTACTTACGGTTTGTTTTCGAGTGATTTTTGATCCTGTGCATTTTTAATGAAGTGTTAATATTACAATATTGTTAGTCCTGAAAGCTAATGGCGAATTTCGTCAAAAAACACTTCAAACACGTTGTGCGTACATACGGTACACCTGTAAGTTGTGTTAATTATTCGACAAAAAAAAAAAAAAACCACAGAAACCTGATAGAGTTGTTATATAGCATAAAAATAGTATAATACGACTACGAGTTTCACTAATCAAGTTTTTCCTGCTTTTTAATCTGTTGTTTGGCCCGTACTGAAATTCAAATTGTACGCCTTCAACGTCACATTATTCCTTTAGCAATTTCGCTTGACTCGTTTGACTTGGATGTGGGGGTCCCGTGTTGTTATACCTGCAGTGTTTCATTAATTACGAGCCTTCGACTTGTTTTACGCGCTTAATTATATTGAATTTATTATTAAATTTGTGAATTTGTTAGAAAAATAACGTGTTATAGACCGTACACGAATGTAGTAATTATAACGTCGTAGATGTTTAACTAGTAATTTATATATAATGCGATGACGGATTTCATGATATAAACAACACATGATATTATTTATACTGCAGCAAACAGCGATGATTAGAGGGAGTTTTGTTTGAACTTTATTGTAATTATTATTCTGATATCCGAGGCCGTTTTTTGCATGACATACAGTCATCCTGTAGTTAAAATTGGGTTAACAATATGTTATGTATGGAAACCTTGATTAAATACATCCATTTCAATGCGTTATAATTTTATACATTTTGTATTAAAAATAACAAGTACCTATTTTCCATGTTCCTTAATACAACCTATAATATATATATAAAAGGATAAACCGACTGACTGAGGGATCAAGCAAAAACCACTAGGTCTACAGGAATTTTCGCACAGATTTTCCTCGTATAAAGTAGGTAAGGCTCTAAAAAGAATTTTTCAACCGCTAAACGGGTGCAGTACGACGGAGGGTTCAAATCTATCTATAAATAATCTATACATGACTTATTATAAAATATATATATGTATATGTAGACGGTAAAGGGAAGCTTAAACGATGTTTGAAATTATTTTACCAAGTCTTCACTATACGTATATGAATCCCGTGGGGCAGCAACGCTAGGACGGCTATAGTTTTTTTTTTGTTATAAAATATCTTGATTATTAATCTTATCAGAGTTAAATTGTAATATTTTATCACACTAACCATTAGTTGATTCGTAATCGTTCTGCGATGTTTTTATTAACTTTTTTTTTTCTTCTTCTTTCTTTCAGTTTGACACGTACGTCAAGTCGCTAAATATCGAACCTCAAGCGCCCATGTTCCGAATAGTGACGGACGGACAGCTTCCGATCCGCCAGTGTTTGCACCGGGAAGCGTCCATCAAAGACGTCGAGCTACCCGAATACTACAACGTGTTCCACGATCTGCGGAAAGATTTCTCCAAATTCTACAACGCGCCGCAAGAACAAACTTTCAACTCGATTACAGATCTGGTTAACTGTATCCTTTTTGCGCGTAAAATATATCATATACATATATTATACCCCCCGTAGTCGTTGTATATTAATAAATATAGGTGAGCTGTAGGTACACACCGGTAAGTCGTCGAAAAATAAGGAAAAAAAAAAAAAAGGACAGTCGTGTGTGCGTATAATGTTATGCGGGCACCGCAGATAACGAGTGGGTAATATATTTTATTATAAGGAAGAAACGAGTTTTACCCGTTTGTGTATACCTAGTTTATCGTGTGTGTGTGTGACGTCGCGTCCAGACGCAATTTTTTTATGTTCAAAAGAAAAGCCGTTTCGTCGAAAACGGGACTTTTCGTCCCAATAATAATAAATGGGTCCAATTAGTAATTTTTTAAAATATATATGGCAAACCTCGTAAACGTAATAATAACGGCTTTAATTGAAAGCGTTTGTTACGCGCGGGCTTATGTCGTGTCAAAACAACGTCGGTATTTTGTGTTACGCGTAGAATAGAAGTGATGTTTTATTTGAGAGAGAAAAACAACAATCTGGTTCGTCACGAAAAAGCACAATATAAATTATTCCATAACAATGTGGCCGGGGAAACCTATCCTGTATCATTTTTAATTCTTTTTCCGGTTAAACGATTTGATATACCTGTGGATAATAGGGTGATTGATGGGCCAAAAAAATGTTCCCCCTTGATTTTTTTTTTTTTGTCAGGTGGTATAAATTTGAACGCAAAACTATTTTTCGAAAAAATCGGTCGTAAATTACGTACGTGACGAATATTATACGATCGGTGTGGTGTAAAAATTACCGTCGCATAACAATCGTGTAAATATTATAAACTTCAGTTTCGAGATTTGTAAATGATGAATTTGTATCGGTGGTTATTCGGAAGAGAAGACTCGACGAGACGCGCTCCTCAGGATTTGATCCTCGCAATTTAAAATTAAATCGGACGGGTTAGGTATTTGTTTAGGAGTTTCAAAAATACAATTTGTTCGGATGGTAGTATTTATGCGGGGTGCGTTTTGATATTCACGTGATGAATTTACGGCGTCAACGCCGCAACACTTGTTACACCTTCCCCGAACACACTGCGAGATTTTTTTTTTCGAAATGTACCCTCGGTTCAAATCAGTTTTGTATGAACTCCCGTGAGTACAAATTTTGGTTTTCTACCTACGTTAAAATGTCTTTTCCGTAGCTTTTTAAAGTTTCCGACCAAATCTGGTCGAAACGAGTTGTACAATACTGTTGTTCACGGAGCTCGCGTGTAGACAACATACACGCACGTCCGCGCTCGTGCCTATAAACGCCCCTAGTACCGTCGACGACTGGAGTCGGTCGTTTTGTCATTTTGTCGGTCCCGAGTTAATTCTTTAGAGTTTTTTAAAAGAATAATAATAACAGTCGTACATATTAAATATAACTCGTGTATAATTGCACGCTAAGAGTAATTTTTATCATTATAAAGTATTGTTTTTTAGTGGCCGTCAAAAAATTTTACACCCTAAACAGTTCGCGCGTATAGAAACAAATTAATTAGTTGAAAATTCCTTCGAAACCAACGCAGTACAGAATGATATTTACTTCGAGTGATATTAAAATCTATAGGAAAGAAACGAGGGTTATTGGAGTGTTGTTAGCTCACAGTTACTCGCGTAGCAATAATCGCTCGTAATTCTTTGTATCAGTGTTTTTTTTGTCACAATAGTTTTTTTCTAAAATCATTATCCCGATGACTCATAGTGCAAATGTGTGCGTGTAGAGGGTATGTTAATAGTTATGCGAAAAACACATAATGCCAATTATTAGGATACGGTTTTTTGTTATATTACCGAAAATAAAATTAAAATAATTTATAAAATTGTGTGTGAATCCAATTGGCTGTCATTCGTTATTCAAATTACATCCGTTGAAAAATGAAAGCTTTTCTCAACCGGAATAAACCCGACTTGGGTTATATCTTACAGGACAAGTACGATTTACGAAAAAAAAAAGTATAAAAAAATTATTCGTTTTTAAAAATGTAACGTAACCGAGAAACGTATCGAACCGGACGTAGTAAAAAAAATTATAAATTTTTCTAACAATTTTCTACACGCGATGAACAACAGTTGGCGAAAATTCGATCTACACTACTTTGAAATAAAATACCTACCTAACTATTTTTGAGCTGACCGCTGTGTCTGCAGTGTTGATGTATTTATTATTGTTTTGTATGAAAATCCAAAAACTATCGTTATATTTCGTATTACTCTTCAGTTACTCGTATACTAAAACGTTACTCTTGATTTGGTCAAAATAAAGAATAAATTGCTTTCTATGTCAACAATTCTGTTGTTCCGAACAGATTCAGCACTTTAATAAGTTTATAGAAAAATACTTTGTAGTGAGCGCAATCAAACGGAAAATGTAACACGCGTTTAGTAAAGTAATAACAAACAGCTAAATCGCTAAATCGTTTTCATTATTACTCTCGTAGTGTGAATCATTCGAAGTAAAAAATTGTGTTTTCAAAGATTATTTTGAATGAAACGTAAATATTATTTAATACGAGAGTTAGGATGACGGCTGCAACGACTATAACGTCAATATTATAATATTTTACATTTGAACATACGTAATAATATTTTGCTTTTTGTATCCAAAAACTTATTGTAATTTTCTACACGATTAAAAATACTAACGCGTGTTTTTCAATACACCGGGATTTGTGATTTATAGAATTTTATTTATCATTAGTATACTCGATTAAACAATTCGTAAAACTCATCTTGACGCGTCCAACAGCCGTACTAAATTACTACTCAGTTTCTATATCAAAATGTAATTTATTATTCACGTGTTATAATAAACTGCACAATAGCGATTGCCTATAATTAAGTAAAATGTGAAACTAGATAGCTCGGTCTTAAACACGACATTGAATGAAAAATCGTAGGCACTTAATATAATAATTGGTTGTTAAGGCCTGATCACAAAATGTGTCCGATTAATATTGACTTCGTGGAACTACTAATATTATTTGTTTGAAATATTATTATAATATCCGTCCGTTATAAAATACGATTCAGTGTAAAATATTTATATATACCGAGCGAATTAGTCTTTGTCAATCGAGTTCCACTTTCAATAAAGTCTGTTCATCAATTTTTACTGAAATCAGAAAACTATTGGGAGTTAAAAAAATAAAATATACCGCCGAGTATAGGAATTTTATCGTTTGTGCGCACCTAATCACATTTTCGATAAGTATACGTTTCGAAATTTTTTAAATAATGTTCACTCTCGTACATTTGTAATAGAAAAGAATAAAAACAACACGACGCTATAAAATCTATTTTTTTTTTTTTTCATATAAATCGTATTATCGTCGTATTTCTATTTTAAATTCAGTCGCTTCTTTGAAATTTTCGACTGTACGTATCAACAACAGGGCCATCGAAAGTTTGGAATCGACAGCTGTACTTTCTAGAAAATATGTTTTGATTATTTGTCCGGGACTAGACACTCGTTTTAGACGTCTGATTTCTGGATTTTGTTCGGAATCGTATTTCTGAATATGATTTACTTATATTTATATCGCCCATAGTAGACCCCGTGTAGTATGTGTCCGCCTAAAACGGAACGATTGAACTCGGTCAACATAATTTTACTATTTACGATGTTTCGTCATTTCAACGCGTGTAAAACATATTTACATCAAAATTTAATGGATCGAGTACGGTTTTTAGAAGTTGCGCTCTTCAATAGGTGTACTTGTGTGTACTACTCCATTTTCTAAAGTGATATCGAATCCGTGGACTTTTCCGGTGGCTTTTGCTTGACTCGCTTCGGTAAAATAAAATAAATGTTGTTATTAATATGTGAGCATAAAAGATGTGTTTAGAAACGCGTGTTCGCGACACGTATTGCCTCCTGCTAATATCGTGCCGCCGTTTAAAAATTCCGTTTGTTTCATTGATGAACAATGTTCGCGTTTTTTCGTTCATTATGCCGCGCGGTTTTGTTCGTCGTTTGACGGACGGATAAAACTATAATATATGAAAAATAAAATCAATTTATCGTAATAATATTTTATGTTTCTCAACAGCCGTGAAAACGATCGATTATATTATTTTATACCGTAAACGTTCGTCGAATGAACCGCCGCCGCCGCCATTCGTTGCCACATTTTCTTCGCTTATAATATGTAACGTATTTCGTTTTAACGACGACCCAGTGACTAGATAGATTGGAATACGTTTTTAAATCGTGCAGAGGCTAAAATTTCCAAGATCCGCGTGCGATCTACGCGATCTACGTACCTCGTCTGTCCGCGTGTCTCGAAAAAAAGCCTGTACAGCGCATTTCAATCGTGTAGAACGTATAGTAGTATACACACACGACGACGACGCTGAAGCCAGACGAATAATATTAACGTGTGTTATATAGTGATATTAGTATTATTATTTAAATTGCCATCGCGGCGGTACGATTATGCGAAAGACGCGACGTCGACAGCATTTTTTTTGTACGTCTATAAAAATTTTTTTTTTATAAATAAAACATTTTCTCGCGCGTATTATATCGGTGTAATGTTACTGTATAATAACGATATTTATAAACGGCGGTTAAGGTTAAGAATTTTTTGTTCTGTCGAGTACCGCCGAAAGGTCGCCGCCATCGTTTGGTCGTCGCGTTTACACGTCACGTGTACACACAGTTTTACATAATAACGCAGTATTTTCTCGAGAGGAGCCGCCCGCGGACTGAACGCTCGTATTTAATTGATTAGGTAATTTGATAAATCAATCGTTGTCTCAAAAGGGGGGTAAACGGTATTTAATTATGGGAATAATCGAATTTGAAATGTGTAAAAAGTCGATTTAAAAACCGATTTATTAACGTTACTCGAATGTCAATATTGATAAAAAATTGCCTCGATCGATCCCTAGATTTCCAAACATTGCTCATAATCAAAATCTTTCTAACGTTCGTACAGTTTTATCCCGCTTTTGGGTCCGTTTTCAATCGTCCGTCGGTAGGTTACACGTCTGCGATTTTTATTGTATTGGTGTGTAAAAACACACATTTTGCACCGTTGCAGTTAATTATCAACGCTCGTTCTAAATATAATGTACCAATAGGTTAATTATTCGTATATCATCGCGCGTGTGTATCGTGTTTTTTCGTTTTTCAAGTCCATTGGTCAAGTACGCGCGTACCTCGCCCGCGTAATCGCGTCGTGTTACTGCACGAGTTGTTTGCTGTTTCGTCCACATACCACTTTTGCGAACAACAAGACCATTAGATATAGGGGATTACTCAACAACTGTTGATCGTAGACACGGCATTTATAGTGCAATAATAGTGCACGAACGTATCGGCTTTTTTTTAAAAATTATTTCCGACGAGTGTTTATCCGGTGGTGTACCGAGGTTATTCATTTTTTGTAAAAAAAATGGCGTAATATTTAGGGCCGCAACAGCACGAACCTTGTGCTCGGGTGAACACCGCACGCTCTTACGGGAGAATGTTATACCGCGTCGCATAGTAGATATACTTCCGTCGGTCGAATACTATTGTACGTTTGTGCTCCATTTTATTTTTCCTTTATCTTGTTTATCCCCCGTACCGCTAAGCCATTACCGCTGTCGTAAACGGAGGAAACATATTATCGCGTAAGTACAACGTTTGTTATGAAGCGTTTTTACGTACGAGGGTCATTGGAGATTATCGCCGTATCGATTATTTTAATTCAACGCGCGTGTTAACGTCCGAACGCGTCATTTTTCCCGTCCGATAGTCGTCGATATCGTCACAGATCCAGCCGCTCGAATTCGAAATCGCCCGAGACATAAACAATTATCATTTCGGACGACGGTCGGTAATAAAATGTCGTTATCGTTTCGCACAAGAGCGGAAAAATTACGTCGATTTCACGACTGATTCGTGAATTTGTGAACGCGTTTTGTTAGTCGATCCGTGTAGCCGTTGCCCGGGATTGAGCAGAACGTTTTCAAACTTAAAAAGTCGGTTGGCACTCCGCGAGCTGTTGTTTAAATTGTAGAGAGGATTGGTTTGAGCGTTTGTCTGTACGTGTATACATATATATTCTTTTTCAGTCAGCTTATACGTTGTTGTACGTAGAGAATCCCATTATTTTCATCCCTCTAGAGGTTCCGTTCTTGGCGGTCGCCGCCTACGTTGGAACATCCGAGACCCCGGTGGATTGTAGGCTGCGCGTTGATTGATCAGTTTATTCTCTTCTTATATCAATTATAATCGTTTTCGCGAACATAACATTGTTACGTCTGCGTTATTAATAATTATCGTTCGAAACATTCGATACAATTTTTCACCGGAAAAAGGGCTTTGCGGGAAATATTATTATCACGTTTTCCCGCGCCTCCTAACGTGATTTCGAAGAATTTTTTTGTTGACCGTTTGTAGCGTCTTGTAGCGTACGTCGGAGTTAATTTTTTAATATTTCGATAACGCGCTTCGTGGTCGAACGTCGGCGGTCTCGAGACGATTTTCACACGTGATAGTTTTCTTCTATGGATCCTTTTTTTTTTTTTTTACACGTCTTACCGGTGCGTCTTACAGTTTACTAAAAAATTCGTGAATAATGGCGTGCAGCAGTGCACATAACCGCATAATATGTATACTATTTAGTGAAAAACAATAAACTGCTATAGACGCCGACGACTTCCGAACCGCGGTGCCGAGTGCTGCCGAGCATAATATTAAATATTCATTATGCAAACCCGTCGTAGAGCGCGCTACAGGTGGCGCGCCAAGGGACTAGAGATAACCGATTTCTTAGACTAATCAGTAATCAGCCATCAGTCGTGATCTCAGCGTCGCACTTCTCGTTGCGTTCATCGTAAATTATTTTCAATTTTTTTTTAGTAGTATTTTTTTTGTTTTTACCAGTAAAATTTTGTCACACACCACCGAACGCCATTGTTCTTACATTGTGAGTATTGAATTTTTACATTAACCTATACTTACTACCAGTGCAGTCTGCATATTTTGTTTTGAAATTTCGTCGTTACATACGTATTATTATTTGTACGTAACAAAACGTTCGAACTGACCCAACTGACGCGCCGGTAAACGAATCGACGAATTTTATCCGAGTGTACACCACACAAACGCTTCGTTTTTGGTCGTCGGATTTTCAGTCTTTGCATATTTTTTTCAGTAGTTTACATCATTCGTTCGCTATTCGGGTGGTCTTATCTAGTCCGAGTAATAATTGTGTGTTCGTACCGCGCACGACTTTTTTTAATCTACGGGTTGAATAATAGTTATAAATGTTTTCGTGTCGCATTGCTTACTCTAATAGTAGTTTACGCGTTTTGGATATTTTCGCGGAGAAGTTTGTTTGACACTGTATTTAAAATAGACGACGAAGAAACAAGAGTCACCACCGCATTGTTGTTACCGATAAAACATTACACACATTCTCTATATAGGTATAGTGCGGCTACTGTGGAAAATATTTTGATTCGCGTGTAAATATGTTTAATTTTTATCGGCCAGGGCAAAAAACGTTTTTGCCGAATATCCTGCGTTGAAATATTTACGAAAAAAAAAAAATTCTGCTCGAAACTGGGTGTACATTTTAACAATGTGTTTATGCGGCTGTTAAAACATCGTGTTTACTACGAAAACTGAAACAGCACTAATGGTCGGCTTAACTACTTCAGAATAACTATATAATAACTGCCGCCGCCGCCGTCGTTCGTTCGTACGTATGTTATGTTATGATGTACGATTCGATTTTTACCGGTAGGCATTAGAGGTAAATATTATAATACGGTTTTAAGCGTCGCGTTCAAACGACATGTACAATATTATATATTCACTCTGGATATGTCGTCGGAGGGTTTCATATTGTGATTTTCGTATTGTGTGTCCGGCGGTTTTTTGGAAAGTCGGAAAAATTACCGCGCGTATAAAAAAAAAAAATGGGCACAGAGTTTCGCGATCGGAAATGAAGACGTCATCTATTCGTGAACCTAGCTTCTTTCCACGCACGTGGTTGTTGCCGTCGGTCAAAACGACTACACACCGTTGACTACCGGTAAAACGTAAAATCGAAATATGTATTGTACGATTAAATCGCGGTTGTCGTGGTCAATCAAGTAAAGTTCCATCGAATTTCGTCGTTTGGGGTCCGGGTACTGCTGATAATGCGTCTGGCCGGTTCACTTTCGGTGTTCAGAAAAAATGTGTGAAAAAAAAACAACACATTTTTACACGCGTCCATAAAAAGATACGTACAAATATTACATCTATGTAGGAAAAAAAAGTCGTACTTGCAGCTGCTTGATTCCTTATTTTAAAAAAAAACGTTTCGTAGCTCTTCTTCCAGTTCGATCGAAACGGTCCGGTATTTTAGGCACAAATTTCAAAAAATATATATTTTTTTTCCCCACAATTCTATTTTTCTCATCCGAGCTACGGACTTCAAACGACGATCTTTAGTCCGTGCTATCTTTATCTTTGTGCGGCGGACTATTATTAATACAGCAATGTACCTAATAGATAGTAATACGTATTATTAACCGTCTCGATAACCAGACGATTAGAAATATATATTATAGAAACGGTGTTCATAAAAAAAAAATAATTATAACAATATTGTGTTTCGTCGGGGGGCTATTATTTATGATTACAATTTTTTTTTTTTTTATCGACCTCTCGCCGTTGTTTTTACACCTATAAACGAAACACCGACGGTATCGTTTAGTAGTTTTTTCGTTACGTACATCAGGATTCACATTTTGATTTCCGCGGAACTCGCAGCAGATAACTGCAGCAGCAGCCAGCACACGTGCACGTCATAATGTAGAGAAATCGGGCGTACGATGTGTACAGGGACGGTGATATTGTGTTGACCCTAAAATGTTAATGAAAGGGATGTCGTCTATTGTGCGCGCGTACACAGTCGACGACCGCCGAGTGTCGATCGTCCAGTTTTCCTTGGTCCAGCACTATTATAACACGTATTTGTCCACTTGTTGTGTTGTGCGCCGCCGAGATATCTTTTAAAACGACCCTAGAATTTATTTTTTACTTAGCTGTATTGACGTCGGACACTTGAAACTTGCACGCATTTTACGGATTCGAGCATGTGTATATAACGATATTGTACGAGGGAGTACGAATTTTTCGTACACAATAATTTCTCGAATAACATTATTCTCAACGACGGCGGTTTTCACACCACCAAGACCCGGTTAGGTTATATAGTACAACAATACTATTATTATAATAGCGTCTTATTTGTATACAGTTCGTACTCGATATTACAATCGTAATGTAAGTTTCAATAATCGAGGGGATAACATTATTATTATACTCGAATTACCTGTATTGTTGTAGTAACGCGCTGAAAAAATAGTTCACAATGAGTGCGGATAAACGTCTCGGCGGTACTTATTGAAATCTGGAATGCACTTAAACGTTTTCCCAACTCGTCGATAGCTGTTCTAGGTACCTACTTTAAAAATATTTAAATTTACGAGAACAACAAATCGACATTTATAAATGTAAAAAAAAAAAAAAATATTTACGAAAACCTTATTGACACACGATTTAGACACTCTGTATAATACGTTACATTATATAATTTATATGTGCATACACAGTATACAAGAAATAAGATATGGATACGCGTATGTTGTTTTATGTATAGTGTGTGTACACGTATATTTATGCTGTGTGTACTGAAATTGGAAAAGATATTTTTTCTTACTCGCTCTTGAAACACTTGTTAAACGTATCGGGAATGATGTCTAAGAGGATGATATACCGTCAACGCGTGTATTATTTGGTCGCTGATTTTATTTTTTTGTCCCCGGTGATTTCGAAATGAACCAACGACACAGCCCGGCACAGCGGTAAAATAAAAAGATTTCTTTTTTTCCAATCAAAACTTTGAAAAATCAACATCTACAACTGTTATTCTTCTTCTCGAGTGAGAATGTTTCAATAGATTTTGCTTTACGTTTTTGCTCTGTGCGGTCTTTATTTGTAAGTCGCGTTCGTCCGAGTTCATTTCCGACTCAGTTTCCCGTTGATTTTTAACGGATTTTTATGACAAACCTGCAATGACCGCATATCTGTATTGTTCCGACCCAACGTGTTGTTTGTGATCCTATATAATCATATCCGGTTTGGTGGGAAAGTTTGAAATCTTTTAAAATTTTCTAACTCGTCATCCATATTTTGTGACTTTAGGAAAAAAAAGAAAAAAATGGAAAATTTTTAACCAGGGTGCTTATTTTCCGTAGACTTTTTTTTCCGTTTACCGCAGTCAAACCGCAATCATTCATTTGTGGTGGTCACTAAATAGCCTTTCAAATAACAAAAGGACGCTAAAAGAATACAAATTTTAACAAAAAAAAAACGGACATGATGTATTTTAAATTTTTAAAATAATAATTTTTTTTTACTCTGACTTTCCGACATTTTTCATTTTCTTTTTTCAAAGAACCAAAAAATTTTTTTTTTAATTTTTGTAAACTCAATGTGTAAAAGTTTAGAAGATAAAGTTGAAAATGTGGGAGAGTCGATCTAAAGTAGACTTTATGACGAGTTTGAATTACATATTTTACAGATTCCTTATTGCGATTTGCATCGATTGATCTGAGATCGGTGCGTCGGGAAAAAAAACCCGCTAAATTCCTATGTTTTACACGTAAAACAGACCTTTAACCTTAACAAATGAAACAAAAATTGTTACTTTTCAGATTTCTATTTTACATTATTCAAACTATTTCACGTGTCTATTTTAATCATACAATGTTGTATAAGTTTCTCGACTTTTCTAGTATGAGGAACAACATAATATTGGCCCAGGGTTTTGTGGACGAATTTAAAAAAAATGGATTCAGAAATAGCAGGGAATTGTTATTTGTCCAGGGTTTAGTGGACGAATTCAGAAACCCCCCATGCATACACTACTCGCGTTATTGACGAAACGCTGTTTTTCGATGGTTTTTCTCGTCGCGTTTTGTTGGAAAAAAAAAATTGGAAAAACTGAAGCGCCGCCATCTTTTTATTCAATTCGCTAAAAGACTGCAAGACGCTGTACGCAGAAATCATCGGTGCGCTCTACTTTCCGGTAGAAATTTCGTTAACAACTTGTCTTAAGACGGCTTAGTAAGTCTTAGTAAGTCTAAGTAAGACGCTCAGAATCTGCTGAAATGATTATTGTACCGTTCGGCCAAATACTCGGTTTCGGGTCCCCTAGTCGAAGTATCGGTTTCGCGTAAAACGTACCCTCGCAATACTTTTTTAAAATTTTAGTCGTTCGTTCTGCAAACGAGCAGCAAGCAGGCAAAACATAATAATAATAATAATATCGCCGACATATTAACATATAAACACTCGACGTTCTGCGGTGTGCGGCGGCGGCGGCGCGCGGCTCGTTATCAGCGGCGGCGGCGGCAACAGGTTGTCGCGCGCAGCTTTGTTACACTTATAATAATTTATGTGCCGTCTTTTTCCACGTCGAAACGCGGTAACATAATAATAATCGTACGAGCCGCGTATTGACTCGAGTTTATTGTTTGCTCGCCTCAAACGGTTAAAAATTATGACATTTTATAAATTATTATTATTATAACGCTGCGCGTTCGATTTAATAATAATAATTCGCGGGATATCGAGAACGGTGAAAAGTGAAAAAATTAATTATAGTACACCGTAGTGATAATAATAATTACCCGTAATATCATACGTTTAAAAATAACAGGAATAACGATGTGCGTTTGAACACGAAAAAAATAGTATGAAAGACGCCGTTCGAAAAAAAATTATCGCGCGGCGTTTACCTCCCGACGTTTCACGTTAATTGCGTTGTTGCGCGTGCGTCGTAGATATAACGATTTGTCGTAATATTATTTTTTTTTGTTTATAACGAAAAATTATAATTACAAACGGTGCGTTTATTTATTTATTTAACGTACATTGTTATTATGACGCTGCAGCGCTCTGAATCGTTTTCATACCGTGTGTCGTCGGTTGTTCACAACAATATAGGTTGAACGTAACGATACGATTTATGTGTTTGAATAGTTCGTATAATTATAGCACTATAAACGATTCCTTGACCCCCCGTTCTCAGATTTAGAAATAACGCACGAAATAGATCCTCAGTTCTACGTGTCCGAAGTCAAAGACATGGTGAACATCGTGCAAAGGCTTATAGCCGACGGTAAGTAATCGTTTTTCGGCGCGATACAGCGTGCGATATATCGTCTCTGTGTGCGCATCATATATTGTCGGTTTGTTTTTTTTAAATTTTTTCCTACCCGTATTTACGACGGAAAACAATAACGACGAGTTATATTTTCCGAGTAATAATAATAATGTTGTCCGCAACGCGCGCGTGGTCGTCTTCGCGGGCGGCGAGATATACGACCGAGAAGGGGGCTGCTGAACCGGCGGTTTTCTATAGCTTGGTTCTCTGTCTGTCTCTCCGCGCTCGGGAATAATTTTTAAAATTTTACAAAGTCATCGAATTTTGACGAAACGCGTCGTCCACAGCACACGAAACGCGTCGTCAATATCCATAATAATAATAATATACGGTCGGATTTTTTACACTGTCTGTTTTCGATGTATCCGTAGGTACAACAATATTAACGTGGTGTTGTTACGACGTGTACGATTTTTTTCCCCGCCGCAGATAGAGTTCGGCGAATTTCGCGTAGTAAACTGCAATATTCGCGGTATTGTTCGCGTTTGTTTATTAATTTTTTTTCGCAAATAACACATAATAATACACGTGTAATACCTACCTGCCTGCATATTGTAATACGTACGTTTCACAATCGCGATTTTTGTTTTTTTGCCGCGTGGCGAAGACGTTCTCCGCCGAAGCGGACGAAAAAAAACATAATAATGTTTGAAAAAACCGTTTCTAAACGGCCGCCGTCTGTCTTGTTTTGGGAAATTTGTCGCGGAAAACTAATATCGTTTTTTCTTTTTTTTCAGGCCACACGTTCAACTCGCCGGAAATCGTACAGCTCAAACTCGAACCCGGCATTTGGTGAGTGCAATTTTTCTCTATATCGTACAATAATCGTTGCCAGCGCTCGAATCAAACAAGAATATTGTATTATGCCCCGTTGAATTGAGTTTGTTAATTATTTAAATTCGTTTTATACGTAGAAAATATCGACTCGAAATAATAATATTTTTAAAATTCACGCGGTTTCAGTGTCAGACATCCTGCCTCTGCTGCGAACGAAATTTTCTCGTATTCTCTTCTCCTTTTTCGAATTTCAACTGTCGAAGAGTGACTTTGAACACGTCAAGTTAAAAGTAATTCGTTAACTAAAGTCGACTCTTTAACTTTTAACCGCGCCATCCTTGATTATTACTGTACGCGTACAATGTAGGTCGTTTTTAATGCCTCTATATGAATTATTTATACCAATAATATACGTTACGATTATTGTGTTCGTAGTTGTTAGTTCGACCCGTAAAACGTGTGTACAAGTAAACATAACACTATGCCTGTTGCCGTCATTTTACGAAAAACATCGATGTATTGACTTTGAGCCGAGAAAACAATACATTTTTTTTAGGCGCAGTTGCGACTTGATGATGTTGTTACAGAATGCATTATTGAGCGCGCCGTTACAACGTTATAATATATATTATACTAATAGAAAACAACTTTAAACGGTCAATGTGGTCGTCACTCGAGTGTTTTAATATCATCGTTGCCGTGTGTGTACGGATTTGAAAATAATAGCATAGCTTTTGAAATCACCTTATGCGTTCTGATTATTGTCGTTTTTATTCGTTATAAAAAAAAAAAAACGATTGTTTAACGTCCCTCGTCGTTCTCGTACAATTGTACGCGCGATTTCTCACGACCGTATAAAATATTGACGTTTAGCCGATTTTTAAAATTGTTTTCCGTCAAAAATCCAAACGTTCGAAACCATCCTCGAAACGTAAACTCATTTATATCTTGTAGAATATTATGTTCGCTTTGTACAAGTTTCAGCGTCTTTGTTGGATCATATTATTATTATATACTTGGTAGCCGGACACTTTTCAGTATTTTCATTATTCAAACAGTCGGCCGTTTTTCGTGGTATTATAATAATAACAGTTTGGTTTCGTTTCAAGCGTACTGCATGCAGGATGTAGTGTACTGTACACCGCGGCGTGAGTCAATTATTTTTACTATTATTTTCGTTGTCTTTCATAAAATTGCTAACCGTTGTTTTAACATGCGTCTTCTTTCGAACGTACTTTCGTGTACGATTAAACAACATATTATAATAGCGTCGTGATATTATATATTGGTCGGACAAATCAAACTTCAAGTATAGAAATATTCGCGTCGTGTGGCTCGTTTCTCTCATAAATAATATTTATATCGCTCTTACTCTGTGCGCGACCGTTGTCGCTTGAGAGTAATCTGATAATTTTTTACGAGTGTCGTATACGGACGCGTTTACGACCTCCCGAACCCAAGAAAATAAAAATAATGGTAATTATATTTAATAATGCGAAACACAATAACATAATAAATAGGTATATAGCGATTGTCACGTCGAATCGACGGATCCCTCTCAGCTGCTGCTGCCATCGCATGCCTCCACTATGTTCAGCTGTTAGGTCGAAACAACGGGAATTAAGTTACGATATTACTCGATATATCGAGTAGTAGATCGTGTCTTTGAAAGTGTTCAAACCGGCCAAATCATTATAAAAATTCATTATTTGTATTGTTTGGTTCGTCTCAGGGGCCGGGCGAAAGAGCGGATACAATCTATACATATTTCTTGATAATAATGTATACCGTTATTGGCCAATTTTTCAAAATTAATTTTTTTTTTTTTTTAACAGTTATTATAGGGTTTAAAATTGACTGCATTGTTGAAGATTGAATTTAACGATTGTTTTTTTAATAATCAAAATTTCAACGAAAAAAAAAACCGAATGACAGGTACTATTCTGAACCGTAATAATTTGTCAAGACCAAAATTGGTTAATTTTTGTTTCGTTCTGCTGTATAAAAATAACGTATAGACGAGCTCTGGCGGAATTCGATAGTGACTTTATCGGATATTTGAATCGTTATAATATCATTATCGAGTGTATCTTTGACAGTGTCCAAATCGGCCGGCCGTGTGTTATAGAAATACAAATTCGTTGATTTATTGTTCGGTTTATCGGGGGGACGAAAAGCGGGGAAAAATTTCCGGGGTAAAGAAAAATCTTGAAAAAAATACACTCGATACGTTGGACTTCTGTAAAATGTAATTAAAACACGATGTTGTATGGCTTCCATTTTTTTGTATTATATTTTATACGGCAAATTTTACACAACGAAATCCATCCGTTTTGGAACTTGAAAATTTAAATAAAAATTTGCCACGATTATGTATATTAATCATAGTATGATTTCGTCCACGAAAGTACTTAGTTTCGAGGGGATTGACCCCGGCTGTGTTCGCCTCCGTTTGGTTTTTAACGCGAGCGCTTTCACCGGAAATCGGCACCCTTGTGCGTGAAATAATATATTATATTTTATTACCCCGGTGTGCGCGTTTGATCGTCATTTTACTATCGAAAAAACTCCATCAGAATCGTAAATCATATTTTACGAAGATCTCTTATCTGTGTATAAATTTTTTCAACCACTTACAATATCATCAATATAATATATTGCATTGTACAGTTTATAGATGTCTCGCAGGCACACCGTAGTACTCGTGTCCCCGCGTGTCGCCGATCCCTAATCCTGAGAGGTTATCGACGGTCGTTTTGTTGTTTGCGATAAACAGCCACAATCGGTCGTATGATGTAACGTGTCGAACGAACGACATTCTGTATAATATATTTTTTAATAATACGTCTACACCGCTGTAACGTGTTTGTGTTTCAGCTGGCTCGTGCATATTTTTTAAGGGATACTAAAAGTAGGCGATTTCTTCCATTCTCATAGCGCATTTCAACGGATATAATCGAAAATTTCCTACCGGGCCCATTGGATTTCTGTTTTCGATTTGTCCCCCGGAAAGAAAGATTATAGTTAAAAACTTATAAAAGCAGGCCCGCGAACTGTTAAAATAGTTAAGAAAACAATCGAACGTGAAAAGTCCGATGCGCGCTTTTTATATGAAGCCTTTATATTTACAAAAATCATGACAGTTTTCCGAGTAAAGCGTAACATTATGCTATCGAGGGAAAAACAGGCCTTAGTGTGAGATCTGAAAGAATAGTAAAATCAGCGTGGACCGAGAGACGAGAGAAAAAAGAGCATTACTTGGGATAGGTTGGGTGTATACAATAGTTGTTTTCAGTACAATATTTCACTTTTTTCGTTTACAATGTACCTAACGGTATATAGAACGTTGATTTTGGCCATTTAAAATTACCAAACCACGAGAAAAAGATTTTAGAATTTCAGATAAAAATTGTGTGCTAAATTAGAAGATAATATTACAATAATTAAAACCACCTGTTGATACACACACTCTACATATTGCAATATGTATATATGTGTATAATGTTAATATAAAACTATAAAACATTGTTTGAAAACTATAATAATTGTTGTTGTTTTGATGATTCTACGTTTGAAAAACTGAAAATTATACACGATTTGTAACCAGTAGTACTCCTATTATCAATTACAATTTTATTATTCGCGCTGATTTCCTACTGCTCTGCGTTTCGATGGCCTTAACACTTTGGGAATATTGTAAGTCTTGCAACTCCTGCGCGCATACGTGTTCGAGAGAGGAGGAAACCAGAATCCAAATTTGAAAAGTAAAACGCCAATTTAAACGGCTTATAATGTCAATAATATAAACTAAAATCGCAAACATGTGGAGTGGTCGTCCAAGTGTTATTGGTACCTAAATTTGTTTCTAAAATATACTATTATTTGAATCAGATGAACAACAAATTGAACTATTCATTATTTTATTATATTTTGCCTATTATTTTTTACATTACGAATATTAATGAGAACTGTTATGCACCTAACGGCTGTTATAACTTATAAATGACATTGAACTTTTGGTATTATTACATAAACAATTACCATTGGAACAATAAAATTCACACGCATACAACTTAATGACACCATAATAATATAATATGATATCACTTTGATGTAAAGTAATCAATACTAATTCATTTTTGTTTAACTATTTGAATAATTCACCGGGACAAATTGGCGAGACACGTCGTTTTCTATTTAATTAAAACTTCCGTATTAATGCTTCTGTAAAAATAACGATCTGCTTTCGTGAGAATTTATTATTCCGCCTTGTATTTTCGAAATCGTGTTTTTCACAATGGTCTCTGCAACGGCACACCGATAACGCGTTCTGTATATTATTTCGCGTAAAAGAACGATTATAATATGTGTACGAACTAACTAACTTCCTTAAACTTTAATCATTGCAAAGTGTTAAAGTTTATCGTCGTTTTCTGTTTATGACTCCTGCATTTAAGTGCGTAATAGTACCCTATAGTGTACGATGTTTGCTGACGGTATAGTTTTGATTGGGGAAAATGTGGAAGAAATAAATAATAGGTCGTATGAGTTAGCACTTGAAGAGAAGGAAGTAAAACAGTGTGTATGGAATATAATTTTGGACGACCAGAGGCCAGGCGCTTGACAATACGACATGGTATTAAGTGCTGTTGAATGAGATGGAGAGAATCTTCAGGTGTTTTTTTTTAATAAAAGAATTCCAATACAGCTAAAAGGTAAGTTTTACAGGAGTGTGATGAGACCGGTTCGGAGTGTCGGACGGTTGACAGAAAACAGTGTATGAATGTAGCGGGAATGAGAATGCTTCGACGGACGAGTGGAGTAACGAAAGAAGAATATAAGAAACGAGTATGTGAGAGGTAGTATTGGTGTTGCATCAATAGTGGATAAGACGAGGGAAAATAGTCCACGAGATAAAGGTTCGGGGACATGCGATGAGGAGAGAAGAAACTGGAGCAGTAAGAGAGGTTATGAAAATGAACGTTGAAGGAAAAAGTGGGTAGAGAAAGACCAGAGAAGAGATGGATGGAAGCAATTGAAAAATATATCAGGGTTGTTAATATGTTTGTTCATCAAGGCGGAATGATCGTGATAGATGGAAGAATAGGACGAAGGTGGCCAACCCCAAATAGATGGGAGAAAGACGAAGAAGAAAAAGTATAAAATAAAATATATATTATACACAATATGTATGTATACCGAGATGTACATTGTGGTGTAATTGACGCGTTATTTACTGATCGACAGTTGTGTAGTCATTTCATTTTAATTTTCTATCATATTTTTTCACCGTGAAATGCATAATTTTTATATTGGCGTCGAAATTTAACGTCCGTGCATAATAATATAATATTAACGAACTCGCTGCGATAGCTACCAGCACTGTTTGTGTACGCACTTGTGTAGGTGGTATTTATTACACAACAACAATTATAATAATAATAACGTGAAGAAAAAACATATATTTCCCCACACACTACAGCTATTATGTTATCATTTAGTTAAGGGTGTGGAACAATTAAATACTAATTTTAAAAGATAAAATGCCGTTCGTGCAATTTGTGTATTGTGTCCTGCGCTTGTATGTACGTAGTATTTTCTGGGACGCTTTCGAGACAATATTTCATGTATTGTACAACAGTATAACAGGTCTCATTACGAACGCGTATACCTGCTGCGCAAACACAAGCCGTGTGTGTGTGTAACATATAGGTAGTGACTATAAAAAAAAAAAAAGAAAAAAAAAAATGGTATAAAAAAACGTATTTTTCGATGAGGGAACAGTTACACAACTATCATGGTAGGTACGTATTGTTTTTACTACCTACCGTGCGTGTACTAACTATGTACAAGAATAATAGTTGTATATTTCTGAACATTTTGTATACGGTGTGATGCTATTGGCGGTACACCTAGTAGTACACTTCATGTTCGGTCGAATTTTCTATATTTATTGAAAATGCGTACATATCTGAAAACATAAAGTTTATTAACTTTTCGAAATCTATTCTAGCGTTCTGTCAACAACTTTTCGGGTAGAGCGAAACATGCTCAGATTTTTAAAGTCTCTAACGAAAGGTCTGTGTGAGACGGTACCGCTCTGAGGGGTCCGAAATTCGAAAGTTCAAAAAAGTTACAGCCTCGAAACTTCAGAGAAACGCGAACGTGTTATTTACACATCGATTTAGTTTTTTTTTTCGCCATAACGCCCAAAATAACGATCGGAACAAGCTGAAACTCATACGTAATATGAAAACGGGTAAGATACAAGTTTGGTACCGACAAATTTCAAGAAAATGTTCGAGCTAAATGTATAGAAATTCTCGAAAAATGTACCAGGACGTATACTACAGACGACTGAGCTCGCTCAGAATCTAGTTTTTGAAGGCATTGTTTTCAGATATTAAATAATCCGTTTGAACCACAACTTCTAAGCTATAATAGTGACCCGCCCAAAGCGTATACTCCGCGCTAACCTAACCCACGCGACCTAGAGTGATTCCGACTTTTTTTTTTTTAAATCTCCTTTTTTTTTTTTAATGTAATTGTAATTTGTAGCGTAATAATCCTTCTCGATATTTTGATGTTTGCAATATTCATTTGTTTTCATTCAAAGTGTATGTTAGTACATACATAGTATAGCCAGTAGGAGCACGGTACGCACGAATATACGTGATAATATAAACAATTTAATAACTGCAGTCACATAGTGTTGATGATAGTTTATTATTAATTTTACGTATGTTCTACACTTTTAGGTTAGAGGTTATCTGTTCTAATTTTTAAGTATGTTTAAATTTTCTTTTTTTTCGTTTGTTCGTTGGATAAATATAAGTAATAATCGTAATAACCGTTGGTTATTATCATTCATCTACAATCTTACGCCGCGTATTCCATTAGCATTTGAATGATACCGAAAAAAAATTTTAAGTTATATTTTTTTTTTTAATACCTCAAAAAATTATACCTATAACAGATAATAGTACAAAAATAATATTTATATCATCCTGAGCGGCTATAATTCTAAGTGTATGCCCTTTTTTTTTTTGCCGCCCCTTGTTTATTGATTGTGATTACGTGTATAATCGTGTATAGTTCGTATTGTATTCACCAGAATTCACATTTTAATATAAATATCTACCTAGTGCAGCGTTTGAAAAACTGTAGAAATAATTTGGATGGAAATTGGCAAATTATTAAGTACAGATTATGTTTAGGTATATTTCAATGTACATTTCATTCCGATTCATTCACCGTAGGTATACCTAATTGATTTTTGTTTTTACGATAACAATTAATAACTTGTTAACAAGAACACTATGAAGCCTAACTAAGTAGGTATATAAAGAGTTTAACGATTTGCAATGGGTTGGACGGGTTATTTTTATTATAGATAACGTCAGCTACGAGTGAAAAAGTGTTTAAAAAAATTTAATTAATACGAATATAAATAAATCGTTGTTAAGACAGATAATAGTCGATAAATTCCTCAGATATTTATTGGTATTGGACCGGTACTTTATGCATTTCAATTTGTTCTTTGTAATAAATCAGCTGTATATAATTTGATTACTATCGATTTGTGTCCGGTTAATATTATTTCCCGTATGATTATTGAAATTACAGAACTGCAATAAACGAAGGCATATTATATGTATTTTAAATTAAAAATCGTATACGTCTTGCATATAATATTTATGTCATATCTCCGATGTTTGTGTGACTGTCGCGTCGTACGCGTTATGGTACGTTTATTTCCAGAGTAATAACACCAATAATTAGAAAAATGCTTTATATCGAAGTATTATTTATATGCACTAACTAGTAACTGATTAATGGTGTTTTACTAGAATTTAGGTTTTAAAAAGATAAAGCGTACGTGGTTTTAGTATCTTCGTGAATTGTTTCCAACACTTATAGTTTTTTTATTTCCCCTTCTTGGAGGCTATATAGCCAGCGAAAACACGTCTTATTTAGTGTAGACTAAAACGAACAAATTCGTGTTTCTGCAGCTGTTCAACTACTGCAGCGTTCACGCTTCAATACCTACCTGTGTGTTGGCGTTGATAGTAATTTTATTCAATTTATCGCGATGACTTGTGTAGTAGTTGTGTAGCTTTTAAGGGACAACTTGAAACCACCATTTGCGTGCATTAAAATCCCTAAAATGCAAAGTTCGTGTGTACATATAGTAACAAGTTTTTAATAACATTAGACGCGAATGCTGCAGCATTTTGGACTGCTCCAGACCGGGTCGTCGTCACTCGTCAGCGTGAATCTTAGCGATTTTTGTATAATTTTGTTTAAAATAAAAGATGACGATGATTAGTTCTCGTTCATATTATCTTGGTAAAAAAAAAAAAAAAAAACCGATTCCAGGCCCATTCTTTAAAAAAGGAACTCGCCAACAAAGGAACACTTTACGTTTCTCAGGAAAAAAAACCGACATCGTTTTGTAATAAATTTTAATATATTCTTAACTGATCGATTAACACGTCTCTATAACCCTAAAGAATCTCTGGTGTCCTATGATGCACTTGGGACCCACTGTTAATAAGATAAGTTTAAACAAATTTATGAAAAATACTTACGGTTGTATGGATTACCCCGTTAGGTTCTTTTACAATAATTATTAATATCTCACCGATACTTAATGTACATGTATACTTTATATAAGTTGAAAATAAAAGTATACCTTAATATGAAGAAGTGGAAAAAGTAAAAAATTCTGACTAAAATTATTTATTTATATTTTATTATACTGAATTGAAAGGATTAATTCTATAGTTTTCATGAATAAAACACTACTTATTAGCGAGTTTTTTTTTTTACCATATTATAAACTATACTTAATTTTATGTGTGTATTTATTTTGTACCTATGTTTAGTGGGGGGCACAACTGCGGCGCAAACTATAGTTACAATAAAAAAAATATGTGTTATCAAAACTAATTTCGGTATAAAAATCGTCGTGTAACGGAGAACGTAATGAGAATTACGATTTTCGGATCAATATTTTTTGAAAATTTTGTATTAATTCGCGTTAAATAGCACTCATCGAAATTATGCCCCTTTGACATTTTCTCGAACCACTGCGTAGTAATAATATTAACGCACGCTCAAATGGTGTCGTCGGTTCCTTCGTACGATACTTCTTAAACGCTCTGCTGGCGTCGTCCAAAAAATACATATTATTTGTTTAGGTGTACTTGCAACACGCGTTCTCTTATAACTTCGTATACAACACGTCGAATCGTGCGTGTTTCGCTCGATTCCGCCGATACTTTGCATACCTAAATGCCCGAGGTAGGTATATCTAAACTTTATCGTCCGAATATTATACACAATCGCTGCACTAAAAACGATATTTTGTACACATAACGCGAGAGAGTTATTTTTCGCGAGTGACTCGGATTACTACTACGGTTGGTATGTTGTTGTTATGCGTTGTCAACCACAATAGTTGTACTATATTGTATATTATGTTTTTATTATATTTGTTCTTTTGCGTCCCTTTTATAGAAAGAAGAAAGCAAAACACACGAGTATTCTGTCGGCTATGTACGGGCGGGTTTTTAAGCAGTTTTAAACTGCACGAACATCCGATTCGAAGTTACTTTCGAATTCCACCGTGTATACATCGTTGTTTCTATATTACAATTATTGTAGCAGTAGGTCCATTTACAAACGAAACAAAACTCGACCGATTTTGGTTTTGAAAAATTGATACGATTCGTGACAGTAATTGAAAGAACTTGCAAAATTTCTATTTTTGACTAAAAAAAAATGAACATATATTTTTTTTGGTTCAATCCTAGTATTACTATACACCTATAGGTCAATCAAACCATTTAACAAAAAAAAAAAAAATGCGACGTTCCCCCTCAACTATAAAATTCCGTTTAAAATTTTGAATTTTCGGTATAAGGTTCGACAACGTTCCCCCCCGTGTATTGAAAAATCGTAAAACGATAGTAAGAGTAACACCTAACATTCTGACGGACAGACGGATATAACTGCTGTAAATCAGTGCTCGGGATGGTTCAAAAGAACGAGTAGGATAAAAATTATTAGCCGACTTGGCTACAATCGGCGTTCTAATTTAAAATTAAGTAGAAAAAAATGACACGAGTATTCGATATTTAAGAAACAAAAGGGACGTATGATTACGGGGCGAAACAGTGTCGAATATTTTATCTCGGGACACCGGCGCGATATCTTGCGTTAAGATTCCGCCAGAACGCGGATGTATTTCTGTGGGCTAACTTTGTAGGTAATTATCTAATAGTATGAAAAAAACAATAGTTGACTAATTTTCAAGAACGATTACGAATTCACAATTATTGTACACTGACGTGGAGTTTTTTTTTTTTTTGATTATCAAAAAAAAATGTTCTTGTAATTTAATTTTAAACCCTATTAATAACGTTAAAAACCACCGATTCAAAAGTTGACCGAACGACAGCTGTGGTGTATCGACAGAAATATATATGTACGATGTAGAGCGATGGTACGTTTAAAAGTTACAGACCGCTCTGAATACTAACTACCACAAAACTAATGTGGAAAGAACTCTTAATATCGGCAAAATTTCGACTTGTTGGTAGCCGACTAAAATATTAACAAAATTATAGGACATTTTTCCCCTTTTAAATAATATACATAAAATAATAATAAATAACATCTACACGCCGCCGTGAAACCGATTGCCGACTGTTGTGTGCGCTGTTGTTGGTGTGTTTAGCATATACGTGTACGGTGCGCGCACTAATTTCGACTATTTTATATATGTTACAAACGGCGTTACACATATTTTTTAGGTGTTTTTTACGTTTTGTTTTTTTTCCTATCTGTTTTTTTTTTTTTTTCCCGTATTATAACAACGTGTACCGGCAGCTACACGAGTCACATAGGAAATTAATTCTCCATACGTGTGCGAGACTCATGCGAGCGCACGAGGTGTGAAACAATAATAATATAACGTTATTATATTATCTACTTGCGCGCGCGACGCACACAACTTGTGGCGTTGACACAGACGTTAAAAAAATATAAAAAAAAACACCTCGCGTTCTCTCAGCACAACTCGTTGAAATTGTTTTTTGTTTCTCGTACGCGCGACCGAGTTGTGTGTAGGTACACTTCATAAAAAATAGTACAAAAGTAGACTAAAACAAAATTTTTGGGCGGTTCGGAAGTTGTTGTGTTTGAAAAACGTGCATTATCGGAAAGCAATATCCGTTTACTTTGAAAATACGATCCTGAACGAGCTATCGCGTGATACACACCCTTCGAGAATTTTTCAAACAGTTCTTGACTCGGTACTCGATTTTCGAAACCGCTTGAGACTCAAGAATCAAACACTACGGGTATCTATTTTTTTTAATGTTACGTGAAAGCTCGTGTTCCGTTTTGGATGTAGTGGTAACGAAAAAAACCTAAATCGATGTGCGGAAAACTCGTTTGCCGTAATGTTTCTCCTAAGTTTCGTTTCACCTTTTCAATTTTCAAACTTGAGACCGCTCAAAATACCATCAGAGTTCGTCTATTTTTCAGTCATACAGTTTAAAAATTGTGAATTTCGCATTTTAAGTTCTTTCACACTAGTTTAATAAATTCTGCAGTCTGTAACTTTAAATGTACAATTCTGTATACATACTTCTCGATTGGCCAGTTTTTTAAAATCAAATTTTTTTTTTTTTTTTAGGGTTTAAAATTGAATTACATGATTTTTTTTTTTTCAACGATCAAAATTCCAAAAAAAACAAAATCAATGACAGGTATTCGTAACAATTTTTCAAAACCAAAATGGGTTCATTTTTGTTCACGTTTGTGAAGACTCCCTACCAAGATAGCCTATACCGCTAGAAAAATAACGTATATATATATAATACAAGGTGGATTTCGATGGTAACTTTATCGGATGTTCCCCCGTTAAAGTCGTTCACAGGAAAAAAAAAAACCGAAAAATCGATTCTCATCGATTATATTATTTTGTTATGTCGTCGGCCACACGGCGTATTACGATATTATGCAGATACCAATAAAATATTATATTGTTTTCTTATCGTTCGCCGAGTGTTATTTCACGGCCGTTACAGCAGTATAATGTACAGAATAACATAAAAGTCTGAGGGCTTAAAATGAAAAAAATAAAAAAATTCTTTGTAATAATTTCGTTTCACGAGATTATCGCGCGTTTGTACCCGTCGTGTTTATAATACGTTTATCATTGGTTATGCATTTATTCGTCGTGATTCACGTCTGCATAATAGTGTCGTTATATTTTTTAGGAAAAATATTATATAATATTATTATAATTTCGTATAGCAGAAGATCATATTATTATTATTATCATCATTATAATGTTATTCGTCGTCTCCGGGATCGGGACATTATAATAATAATAATGTGTACGTACATCGGTGTTTGACTGCAAGATAAGTTGTTTATGACACACGATATATTTTATTAGGTATAATA
Source organism: Hormaphis cornu (assembly GCA_017140985.1). Lineage (NCBI taxonomy): Eukaryota > Metazoa > Arthropoda > Insecta > Hemiptera > Hormaphididae > Hormaphis > Hormaphis cornu. The sequence continues at coordinate 32,359,074 of CM029359.1, forward strand.
ATGATGGATGCCAAAATCCGATAACCATATTATGTGTACGTCGCGTAAAACGGATAACTCGCATTACACATTTATACAATTCAAAAAATGACGAATTCCCATAGTGAAAACTCAAAGTGTAACACTTGAATAAGAAATATTAAATCTGAACACTGGGTTTTATTATTTGAAAACTGAAAATACTTTTCAAGTGTTTACTATTTTTTATGGGGGAATATCATCCGATACTATCGGATTCTCTGCCAGAGCGCGTCTATATATTATACGTTATTTCTACAGCAGTATGTATAGGCTAAGTTCCTTCACAAACGAAACAAAAAGAATTAACCAATCTCGGTTCATCACGGTTCAGAATACCCGTGTGTGCTGTCATTGAGTTTTTTTTTTTTTGGAATTTTGATTGTTAAAAAAAAATTTCAATTTTTAACAACGCAGTCAATTTGAAACTATAATAACTTAAAAAAAAAAAAATTAATTTTGAGTTATACGCGATTAATTAAGAATATTAAAACTCACAATGCAACAGTGTCCGTTTTTTCCACAAAAACATACCTATTTTGAAGAACTCTCTTTTGAATGGTTCGATTTATCGACGCATGTAATTATTGTTGTATGCCACCACGTTTCGCGAATTTTTCAATTCCAAAAAAGTAATGCTTAAAAAACAAAAGAACGCTTTTTTTTTTTTTTTACAAAAGGGGCAATACCCTATACGGGGTATTTATATTATATAAATTATTTTTTCCTAAAATTTTACGTTTCATTGTATCATTTATATATTTTTTTTCGTACACTTGAACAATAAGGGTAGGCACCCATGTCATTCATATAATTTAAACAATTCAAACTGCCTTAATAGTGTAACTTATTTGAATACGCTTAAATATTTATATGAAATTTTATAGGCATCCACTCGTGTAAACGACTTTGTCTATCTAGCAAGATTATTAAAGTCCCGTGTTCCTTGCAACACGCCTATAATAGATATTTTATCTCTTTGGATGCCTACAGTATTGTTGGTACCAGAATGTTTATTGAACAAATCTGAATTTGAAATTAGCCGGCCGGAGAATTTATTGGTTTTTTTTAGTTTTTTGGACGAGTGAAAATTGTCAGGGTACCTACATTTGAATTTTGTTTTAACTATTTCTACATATTTTATAATCCAACGTAGACATACTGTACATCATGTTTGGCTAAACTTACCCTATACGTGAGCATAACTTGTGTTATAGTTTCTAGTTTATAGTTAATAATAATAATTTAATAGAGCGTTACCACCCAACACCGACTATTGTATAATATATTGTGTATCTAATTTCAAAAACCTTCAATTGTTGTTTTTAGTTGGAAAAATGAAGAAGTAGACAACAATTGCGTAGTCAGAGCTAGAGGTCTTCCTTGGCAATCATCCGATCAAGACATAGCCAAGTTTTTCCGCGGTCTTAACATAGCCAAGTAAGCAAAACGTTATACACGGATTTATAAAAACGCATAAATCATGTTATAAATTATTATAATATAATCATCGTCTTCTATAATTATTATTATTATTTTGTGTATTTATTATCCACAGAGGTGGTGTTGCGCTGTGTTTGAGTGCGCATGGTCGTCGCAACGGTGAGGCAGTTGTGCGTTTTGTGAACCAAGAGCACAGAGACATGGCAATGAAAAGACATAAGCACCACATTAATACTCGTTATATTGAGGTGTACAAAGCCAATGGTGAAGACTTTATAAATGTCGCTGGAGGTAAACAACATATCGCACTACCTAAATTAAATAAAATAATATGTGTTTTGAACGAAACGAAATTGTTTCATTTTTTTTTTCTGTTATTCCCATACAGGTAATAGCAGTGAAGCTCAAGCGTTCCTTACCAAAGGCGCTCAAGTGATCGTGCGAATGAGAGGTTTACCGTACGATTGTACAGCCAAAGACGTTGTAAGTTACGAACAACGTGAACCGCCATCGTTGAATTAGTTTTGTTATTATTAATTTATTGTTATTTTTATAGATTACTTTCTTCGAAAATGGCGAACAGACTTGTTCTGTTATGGATGGAGAAGACGGTGTGTTGTTTGTTAAAAAACCTGATGGACGTGCTACTGGAGATGCATTTGTACTGTTCGCTGATGAAGACGATGCGCCTAAAGCACTCAGTAAGCACAGAGATCTAATAGGAACCCGTTACATTGAACTGTTTCGGAGTACAACGGCTGAAGTGCAACAGGTAAGAACTTATTGAACAATAAAGAAAAATTTAACAGCGTAGCTTCACATTACACCTATTATCCAGAAAACTATAAATTTTTCTTTCAAGAGCTTATGCAGGTATTTAACATTGGTGTAAAATATTAAACTAGGGACATTCACACATTCTTATTTTAGATTCTTAGTGTAGCAAAGAGTGTATTGTTTTTAGCAAGATGTTTTATTTTTTTCAACAGAAAACGACGATAATTTTTGCAGAAATCAGTACTCCGATTTGTACACTTGTACCCACTTTTTGGTAGAGCTTGCTGTTGCTAGTTTTTGCTTTGCTAGTTTTTTTATTTTTGAATAAAATCCATACGCAATAGTAAACATTATTTTTACTAAGAAAACTTCAGAATTGTAATTTTTGTGTTGAAAACTATAACTGCCTATGTATCTAATATGTTATATATCAAACTTCTAAATTTGTTGTTAATATCTTATTTATCTACTCGTGTTAAGTTGATTTTAAATTAAGTTAGTTAATTTAAATTAAACATTACTTAATATTTGTCATACCTTAGTTCAATATAATGGATAGTAAACTAAAATCTTACTAAACAATTTAAATTTGTGTTTGTCTTAAAAATAGATTATACATACATGGTAGGTAATAAACGTATATTTATTACTTACATTCGTTCGGAAGACAACAATTAATATTAGGATTTTTTCTGTTTTTTTTAAGTCGTAGCAACTTTTTATAAATTCTTTTGTTTTTCCAAATTACAATTTAATACTATAAACTTATTTCTCTGACAGTTGATTCGTTAATGAAAATAATTATTTTTTACTTAAATCGACTCAATCTCATAGGACTAATCGATGATGAGTTGTGTTGATTATAAAGTTTTCTTAATTGAAACTCCGATGATATTGGACACAACATTTCTATGAAACAAAACGTACATTTTTCCAAGGTTTTAAATCGTGCTATGGATCCAACTGTGCGCTCGACGGCCAGCGATAGCAATGGAAATATCACAACACCAGTGACTACAACGGCAAATGTAAACAACTCGCCTACTGCCCTTATGGGTCATGTGCCGTTGCTACCATTGCCTCAACACGTTATAACGAGCGGCACACGAAAAGACTGTATACGGCTACGCGGACTACCATATGAAGCTAATGTAGAACACATACTCGAGTTCCTTGGAGAACATTCCAAAAATATCGTATTCCAAGGTGTGCATATGGTTTACAATTCTGTGGTAAGTAGTAACTGTGTTATTATATTTTTAGATAAAACAAACATCTAATTAAAATTTAACTCGTTGCTTCGCTTTGAATAAATGGTAGCTAACTACAGTGGAGAATGTTTTGTTGTTGAGTAGTAGCTATGATAATATGGATTTTCATAAAAATAAAAATATTAATAATCAGTGTGTGCGTTTGAACCAAAAGTTCTAAGCACAACAACGCCCGATCTATACCTGGTACACCGGGTTGTTGAACTTGACTATTACATTTTTCTTATCTCGGTAGTTATGTCATGCATGACCACCACTTTAGGGGATTAATTCAACATATTATAAATTATATCCCTTTGTATCTTAAATAAAAATGAAATTCTAGACACGCCATTTTTGAAATGCGCAATTACTCATCTCTTGTGTGACTTTTTTTCCCATTTGTGCTTCACCAAAACACTATGAACGATTTAATATAAGTACACTACTATCTCTTAGGGCCACGCGTCCGGTGAAGCGTTTATTCAAATGAACAACGAGGGTAGCGCCGCTCAAGCGGCGATGGCGAAACACCACAATTACATGTCTTTTGGTAAGAAACAACGGTACATCGAAGTGTTCCAGTGTTCTGGCGAAGACATGCATCTGGTGTTGACTGGCGGCGGTGCCGCTGCTGGAGCTTTATCCCCAGTAACCGCCAAACTGTTATCACCACCCGGTACGTTACCTGCACAGCCTCTAATAACCGCCAGCCAGGTGGCTAACTCTGGTAACCCAGTCCCCCCGACCCTAATGCCCGCTTGGGACCCGATGTCCGTTTACGCCCAAAATTTAGCCCAAACTCTAGCCATTCAGCGCGCGGCCGTGGCAGCCGCCCAACAACAACAGCAACAGCAGCAGCAGCAGCAACAGCAACAACAACAGGAATCGTGGCTGTACCAGTTGGCTCAACACAATCAGCTGATCAACTTTGCCTTGCTCACTAAACAGCAACAAGAAATGAACAACGGTGGTTTGGGGGGCCCACACCACCAACCCAACTTACAATCGTTACTGTCTCCTAACCCCGCTCAACAGTTGTTGGACCACAGCGCTCAGAATGCATACATGGCTAAAAATGCAGCGGCTGCCGCCGCTGCTGCCGCTGTGCCGTTTAATATGTACTTGAACATGCCACGGTTTCCTCATAACATGGCTGTCAAGCCGTTTGTGCCAGTTTCGGCGGCCGGCGGTCAGTTCGTAATGCCGCCAACAGCAGCACCTCAAAAACGCTCGTGGCAACAAGCGTTCCCCGGTGGTGCCGAAAACGCCACTAAACGTCCATTCGCTCCTCCGCCTATCTCCGCTAACGGACCAATGTTCCCGATGGCTCAAGGACACAACGCAGCTGCCGCAGCGGCCGCCGCGGCTGCCATGGCCGCATCATCCCCTTACCTGCAACACCCCGCGCAATTTTATTCCATTTAAATAAGTAATATCTTTCTACCGCCCTGTTTTCCCAACTTCCACTGTTAGTTTGCTGCTGTTAGTTTGGTTATTAGAGCTTATATAACGGGGTACATGGTTAAATGGTATATGGTTTCACGAAATTGTTTTTTGTTTTTTTTGTTTTTTTTTTTTTTTTAACAATATCCGTCCTCTGGATTATTATAATTTTTACTACATCATATCTACCATTTTTCATAATACAATTTATATATATACCTATGTATATACATATAACACAGACTGCACAAAACGTACTTAAAGTGATGATTGAGCTTTAATAATTTACAGGGTACTGAACGAATTTTGTAAATTAAATTTTGACTTTTCTTAGTTACTATCGGTATAATATTTTAAGACTAATATAAAACTAATATGTACTTAATTTTTATTTTCGACTCCTAGAATTTGTTATGCCCACTGGGAATCGCGTGTATATGAGCGCGTATGACCGTGCAGTCGTCAGACCTCTAAAATCGTAAACTAATTTTGACTTAACATTCCTTTTTCAATTTCGAAAACATCCCGTTTTATTTAGCGTTAGGATTCTTTGTTACTTATTGATTTTTGTTTTTCCATCTCCTTATAGTTTTATAGGCCCTGTTAACCTATTATTATTTTATTTTGTTTTTTCTTGCTTAACTAGGACTAACCTAATGATTAGGTAGTTTAATACGATGTGTTTATCATATTATTGGATGTAATGTAATAATATCATTAGTTTACTACCTTATTATTTTAATTAGTTATTAGACACATTTAGACTTTAGACATTAAATTTAAGTTAAGTAGTTAAACGTTTTATTTTTATTTATATTATTAACACCAGTTACGTTTTGTTTAAAAGTCTCAGGCTTTCGCTATTGATAAATTTATTTCTTCTTAATAATCTGTTTCGTGCACAATGTGGGATTGTTTTGTGCTTAGATATATTATAAAGCTTAACATGTTATGGTCGAATCACACGTTTATGGTGATTGAGAAGAAAAATTATCTACGATTTAATGAAATTCATCTCCATCAATGAGTGTAACCGATTTTTCATCGTGGTTAAATGGTTCTGGGGTTAGTACAGCTTGGTATTTTTTTTTTTGCATGATCATTATGTATTCTATATATTATTGTCATATATTTCTCGTTGGTCTGTTCAATTGTTGTTTTTATAGTGAATATTGGCTAATTGTTGCCGCTGTATAGCATTTATTATTTATAACTTAAAGCCGGTCTGTCGCATGTTACATTTAACAATAAACTACCAATCACAAAGGTGGATTACGTTAAGTATTCACGTTTTTGTATTTGTAAAATTATTGTTAAAGATAGCTAAAAAAAAAAAAAAACGACACGTAATTCTTATTATACTTGTTGTTTTTGGTATTTTCAAAATCTTTATTCCAACAAACAAGTTGTTTAAGTAAATTTTTATTTTCAAAAAGTTTTTAGCATCAAATTTGAACAGAACTACGAACCTTATTTCTAGGACTTATTGGCCGTGTGGACAGAAATAAATTTACGGTAGCGGAACCTTGGGATTTGTGTGCTACTACATATTTAATAAAATGCTGTATTTAGATAGCAATTATGAATTGGATTTAATTTTAATTTTTTTTTTCTATGTATGCATTAATATTAATAATAAAATATTCGTAACAATACTCAATAGACGATTTATCTTTACATAATATATTAATATAAAATATATTGAAATATTGCCTAACGAAATTTGGTTTATTGAAGTCGTATGTTTTTTACACTGCTGCTTTTTGTTCATGATTTTTGTACGTTACCTCTTTAGCTACTCGGACGCCAAACTTAAGTCTAGGAGACATAAACTGTCCAGTTAGAATTTCTTTCTTTTTTTTTTTCTCAACGCGTCTATAATAATACTGTTCCACGTGTAACAGTATCAAATTATTGTATATTATAATTACAGCAGTTGATTTTTAAAAACATTTTGTTTTATTGAAATTTAGATAAAATACGTTTTTTCTTTAAAAATCCAGTTTCGTTTCACTGATATATCATTTACGACGAAAACGTGACATTTTTTAATACTTTGTTGGTTTGAAAAAGAAATCGGGGTTTGTATTGAAACGGACATTATGGTGTAACGACCCCCTGGGGGTGACATAATTAATAAACGCACAAAGTCTTTTTTTTTTTTTACATTTTTAATATCCACGAGCCGTCGATATTACTTACATATATCATGTTCCAGGTATGAAAATGCATAATGCTTAATGTAAAAAAGTTTAGGTACGTTGTTCACTTTTCGAAAAAAAAAAATGTATTGATTTTTTGTGAAAAATAACACGTAGGTTAGGCACATTAATATTCGTGTGTTGGTATAATACTTTCAGTGTAAACAACAAACAAAACGTTACGCATTATTCAACTTTGTTGTTAAATCTAGTCGAGGTAACTGAGCTTTAGCGACGAAATTTGACACTGTCCAGAAAATGTCGATGTCTAGAATATGTGTGTCAGTATTGAATATGGTGTAAAAAAAAAAAAAAATAACTAACCAATAATTGTGGGAAGGCGTACGTCGCGGACTACAGGCACGATACTTCACGCACCTATTTTTTACTAGCGCAAACATGCATGTTGATAGAAAAAAAAAAAACGGAACAGTTATATTAAAAACGGTGTCAGAGTACGAGCTTGAACTACGGGTGTTTGGGTTCAAGGGGCCTCTGTCCCGGAATTTATTAAGGGGCGAACAGTCGCCAAGTTATTTTGTTTAAAAAAAAAAAAACCATATCCTTTGCATCGTTAAATAATTGTAAAAACATCGTAATTAATCGTGTGCTTTCGTCGTCGCACAACAATTTCGCACAATTAAATTGCCTGTCTTGAGCCCCTTGAATTAAGTTATACGGTCTAAAAAAAATGCTGTTTTTTTCATAGTTCCCCATCGTGTCCCCCCAACCATGAGAAAAGTAAACCGCCAATACATATGTTAGTAACTCGCCGGGCGTGTTCTCCAAAATTCGGCGGCGGGACAGGGGCTCCCGAAAATCAAAATCGTTATAACGTGACGCAGTGTGTAGTACCTACTGTGGAAACAAAAACGTGCGACGAGGTGTCGGTGGGACCTTTTAGCCATTTTGTTCTACGACGGCTGGACCCCTTTGTTTCGTCGGACCCGATCTGCGTTCGTGATCTATTATAATTGTATCATAGTACGTGCGGCTTTTCAGAGATCCTCTTTGACAACAAAGGTGGAGTATGGCGTTACGTGTGTGTGTACCACCCATTCCATAGGTACGCGTTTTCTGTGCGCGTATTTTACGGTCCGTTCCGCGAGAGAACGACCAGTTTTTTTCGCGCTCTTCGACGACGGTTGTCCGGAGCCAAACTTTTCTCACGCGTTTCCTCGTTTCTTTTGGAGCAGCCCGAAGAGGAGTTTGGCGGACTGATCGTGTTCTCTCGCGGAACGGAGTATACCGTCGGTATATACTATATTATTATTATAATGCAGCTAACTGGACTGATAACACAACAACGTCATATTTATAGGCCGTGTATTATTGGCCCCGTGTTTTTTATAGTAAACGTATGAAAAATTATAACCATTATCGACCGACTCGTTTTAAACGACAGTTTTCTATTTCTTTTCTACGGACAGACGTCTCCTGCACTCGTCACGTTCGCCGTTGTTTAGTGTACGTGTTGTTGTTCTATCGTGACACGGAGAAAGAAAAAAAACTTCATAAAACGAATGCAAAATCATCCCCCGTTGCGCAAAAGTGTGTGTGTGTGTGTTATCACGATAATACGAACGATCGGCAGAAGAAGCCAGCGCGCGTTTGTTTAAACTTCGTTTACGGTTTGATTTTAACAACAATAATTATTACTACTCGCTTATTCTAACGGAGGATACTCGTAATTGTAATCAGCGTTGCCAGATTTTGGGATTTTTTCCTTTTTCTGGGGATTTTCGACGTATAAAAAAGGCAAAAATAAATCTAAGCATTTTTAAGAATTTTCAGATCGCAGGAAATCTGTGTGCGGATTTTTCGGCCGTCCGGCGAGAAATCCGAGGATTTTTCGAGTAAATCTGAAGACTTTGTAATGAATATCGAGCCGGGAATCTAGGGGTTTTTAAGTCC
>CM029359.1:32368522-32438124 GCA_017140985.1 Hormaphis cornu
GAATATCGAGCCGGGAATCTAGGGGTTTTTAAGTCCGAAATAGAGGATTTTAATCATTTTCGTCTGGCAACACTGTGTGACTTGTATAATTTCAATACAGAAACTGACGCGGAAGCTGGTGGTGTGGTGATGCCGGTGAGCCCGCGACCGTGTTATATATTTCGGAAGACGGAAAATGAAAATTGCTTGAAACGTTATTCTATTTTTCAAACAGTTATTTTATTATTACTCTGTCCGACGATTTTACACGGCTTTTTGTATCGAGTTTTCGTACCGTTTAAAAACTACATACACGTTTAGATCTTTTTTTTTTTTTGTACGGTGTTCACATTTTGGCAAACAAACGTTGTAATATTTAGAGCACGGGGCGTAAATAAAAAAAAAGCAAAAATTAAATATTGGTTGCTGGTGAATGGATGGTGGTGTTATGGATATTTCTGGTGAGTCCGTTTGAATCGTATTTATATATATATATAATATTATTGTACACATTTTAATACGTACCGCGTTTTGTATACTTTTAACGCGTATGCGCACAATTTTTTTTTTCATCGCTTATTTCACATTTTTTTTTTTTGCTTTAAAAATTTCAAGGATATTGGCATAATATAATAACACTCATATTACCGTGTTTTTTTTTTTTTTTTTTGCCTCGTCTTCTCCGTCCCTTTCCGGCGCTTGTTGTACAACACTTTTTTTTTTTTATTCTTTCGAATTTTTTAAACGAGTGCTAGCCGGGTGCATAACGATAATTATCATCTTTTTTTTTCACGTACAGTTTACCTCGATGAAATACGTACAGTGTACATTTACCTAGCCGACACTTTTTTTAATGATAGTAATAAAAAACAAACAAATTCGTAAAACAAATTGCAACTAACCCGCGGAATCGTCCGCGTTTGTCCCGCACCCGCAGGTGGCCCGCTGATGACGTCGCCGCCGTTCCCGCCGCCGGCCGCGAGCTACTCGCCGTTCGCGGGACCGCCGCCGCCGCCGCCGCCGCCGACGCTGATGGGACACCACCACCACCACCAGCACCACCAGCACCACCAGCAGCAGCAACAGCAGCAGCAGCCGCCGCCGCCGCCGTCGCTGGGCGCCCCGTACCCGCCACCGATCCTGTACTGGCCGTACCCGTCGCCACCCATATCGCCGCCGCATCAGCCGCCCGCGCTGCTCATCATGCAGGGCACGCCCCCGCCCATGGCGCCCCCGCAGCCGCCCGTGGACGTGTGCAACCTCATACACTCCGTGTCCGAGGTGAGTGCATCGGCGTTCTCAAAGTTTCGTCCTCCCTCCCTCGAAGCCGAGATTACACGCGGGATAAGAGGATTTTTTAAATTTTTTTTTCGACCGTAGGTTACGACGACAAAACCGATGAGAGTTTTCGGTTACGACCTGGCGAACGCGAGTAAACGAATTAACAGCAATTACTATATTACAGTAGCTGTAAAAGTTAACTTTTCCGCGGCGTTTTCTTACGTATACGAGATGATTTTTAAATTTTCAGTGTACAATGTCAATGTTACAGAACATACGTTTGTAGTCTATTCCGCACCGGTAATTATTGTTATCGGTGAAATTCTGACTTTTTTTTTCTAATTATTTCGTGTCGCGGTTGAAAAACGTACACGACCCTTGTGTGTTTATCCAAAGTACACAAGTTCCGTATGTAACGTGCGATAGCTCTCAGCAATAATCCTCGCGTATAAAACATTATAATATTTTTTAACCATCGTTTTTCATCAAACTGTTTTTTTTTTTTGAAATCGCCATTTAAGGGTCCACGTTGGATTGTACGACGCCAAATATTGTGGTGTCAGCAGTTCCGTAAACTAACGGGGTTGTCCAATTCTGAAAACGGTTCTGAACTCGTTATGAATAACACATAGCGTGTGTGTCTACTACGTTTTTACGCACGATAATTTTTGAAAATATTTATTTTTAAAGAAACAAACAATAATAGTTGAGATTACCACGAAATCGCGAGTTCTATTTTCAATGGTATCATGAAAACTTGTTCATTTGCGAATTCGTCGCTTGTGAAAACTGCAGCAGCGTTTGGGTTATTATCTTGTCTTCAGCATATCAGTGTGTTGGCCTACAGAGAAAATCGCGGTCACGGGTGATTAATACTGTACGAAATGATGTTTTTAAAAATCCGTTTTTACCGTTAAAATAATGAAACCAAATGTCCGTAATGATGCGTTTCTTGATATTATTACAATCGTGTACAGAACCGTTTCCAGAACGAAAATACAAGTTGACAGTGCGCGCGCGGTAAAGGATACACGAAATCGCGTACTCGAATCGAAATATAAACTACAGAAAAACCACTAAAACTATACGCGTACAATATTTAAACGATGAAAGTTCTAAAAGTACCCTTGTATTTTGTCCACTACACGATGTCGTTGTTCGGTTAAAAATATTACGCAACCACTGACTACAACAATGACGAGTCAAGTATTGTAGCGAACACATCATCTTCGACGCGTTTCTTCCGCGTTTTTTTTTTTACATCAAGCTCCGTATAGTATTTTTTAAATAATTTTTCTATAACGTCAATACTTCTTCTCCTCGTTTCTGCCAACTATTTGGTACCCGTGTTCGCACACGATCCACGCAACGTCTTTTTCAATTATTGTTTCCATCCCGCTTCGACGTAACCGCTCTTACCGCTCGTGCGCAACAACGATTGTTATCGTGACGTACCGTCGTTGCACAGCTTTTCATAAGAAAAATCTTATTGGTTTCAGTGGAACATCGACTACGTGCAACAGAATCCTCAGTTTTGCACAATGAACGTAGGTATGTTTGTATTACAGAGTAAACATCGCTTCTACCGCCGTGCCTATCCGTGTTTTGTCGTTTAATCGCGACGATTTTTTTTGCTCTCCATTCCGCAGGTCCGATGGGCATGCACTCGGCTGCTGCCTGACGCGAGTTCCGACGGCGCGTGTGGACCGCGGCAAACTACGACGTCGTCGTACTACAGCAGCAGCAGCAGCAGCACAAGACCGACGACGACGGCTTGCGGTAGACGTCTCGGTGCGGCGCTCGTCCGAAAACGATTAGTTAAAAATTTCGTCAAGTACAAACGGCCGTGTACTTAATATTATTGTGTGTGTATATAGTTTAACATAAAATACGACGTGTTTGTTCGCACGGTATAGGCGCAGTTTACAAAAAAAAAAAAAAAGAGTTTAAAAAATGTTCGGCGACTGACAGAGGAGCGAGTGGTTTCTTCAAACGCCTTTCGTGCTTGCCAACAACGACAACGGGGTCTAGAGCTCAAGCCGTATTCCTCCGGTATTTCGTTCTTTGTAGAAAGTCGAGGTGTGTATAGGGGTGGTCTTAGCGCTCCCCTTTCACTCTGGCCAGCCGCCGAATCATTCGTCGAAATCCAGAGTTTTTTTTTGTCTTCGTTTGAATTTAAACGTCGAAAAACGCGCGCCTATACGTGACGAACGTTGTTTTTGTACGATGAAACACGCGAGGTAGCCCAATTACGACGTAGAAATAGTGCTCGGTCAGCAAATATCATAGTAGTCTTCCACAAAACAAAATGTATCTATAGTGTAGTAAGGCATAATATCCGTTTTCGGGTACAGCGTTTCAATCGTTGCGACCGTCGAAGATTTGTGAATTTTCGACACGTGTTTCAGAGCGATTCAATCGGTCCATAAATCGATCCAACGTTTTTCACTTTACAAAATTTTTGGCACTTTGCGCGTTTTTTATCACGTTCGACGCGTAGAATTCAACGTTGTTGTGTCCGCGTTTTAGAACTCGTATTTAGACGTCGTGACGCCGTGTAATCGACAAACAAAATACGTACGTCTGTTTTTTTTTTCCCCAGCGGTTTACATAAAACGTTCCAATATCGAGTGTTTTTTTAACCCCGTAGATTATTTACGAACTCTTTCGATTTCATTTCAGTAAAGTGTCTCCCCCCTGTACGATAATAATAATACTATCGACCTACTTTGTTCAGTTATCGTTATTCGCCCCTTTTTTCGTCGAGATAAATAGTCGCACGAGAAGTACGCGCGTTTTTAATGGTGCTGCTAAACAATTGAGGAGGTGTTTGTGTTTTGTAAGTCATAACTTTTTTTTGTTTGCAATTCAAGTATTTGGATGTACGATCTCCAGTATTCTTAACAGGTACTCGACAAAACATTACAAACAAATACGTGTGATGTAGTATAATGTTGTTGAAACGTTTAAATGTTTTTGTGCAATTATATTTTATTATTTTTGTTTCATGTAGATCTCAGAAAAGTAGTTATTTTGACGATTTTATACAATTAAAATTAACCGGACTGTATTTTTTTTACTCTTCAAACGAACGAATTTTGAACCGATGTTCAAATTCACGAAACAAGAATAATTATTCACGTGAATCCAGTTCGGTCAATCGCACAACAAAATACAATGATCATGTTCCAGTTAGACGTAATAACGTATACGTTTTTTAAACTATTATAATTTATGTTACATTATTATTATTGTTGTTCAAAAAACATGTATCAATCATGTTATATAACCTTTACGCGTTTCATAGATAGCCCTTACATATACTGCTGTTCAAGATTCATTTGTAAATGAAACAGTTAAACTTAACTAATCGATTAGGAGATTAAGATATCGTGTGCGTATTCAAACAATAACGCGTACAACTTTTAATTGTTTGGATCCCATAATAATATAACGATAACAAATTGTAGCCAAAAAATGACGTAGATTTAAAAGTTATAACAAAAACGTTTTATACTTGTTGTATACGTATGTAAATATTTATTCGTGTATGTGACGTGTGTCTGTGTATTGTATTCTATTGTTGAATTTTCGTAAATTTTATTTGGAATTTAGAGATCTATTAATTTTTTTTTTTAATCAAATTGTCGGCAATCTTCTGTACGGAATTTGTTGTTTGCTCTTTACCCCAAAGAATGTGTGTAATGGTCGTTATCCGAAATGTGTAATGTTATTTGATTTCCGGTAAAACTTCCACGCGGTTTCTCATTTTTGCTATTACGACATTTGATTAACTGTTATTATTTATTAACCACGCACCTAATGTGGTGTATGTGTATCGTTGATTTTTCTAAAATTAATGCACCGCAGCTATAAAGGCGTGTATTTTTAACTGTATATTTAACAATAGTTTAAAAAAAAAAAAACATTCCGTACCGTACAGTTAATGCTCCGTGTTGTGCAATAATATTATAATCGTTAAATATCTGTGTTGTTAATTAATTATTATTATATATATTTTTTTTTTTTTTGTTTTAATATTTTATAATAACACTAATCATGAACTGTGTTTGTAAAACAATGGTTCATTTATAGCACATAGAAAAATTAATTATTTTACATCATAAGTCTACTTATTAGCCGGTATAGTTAGTAGTTTTGATTTATTTTTATGATAAACTATAGACGAATCTACGTTTCCAGTCCCTTTTTTAGTCAATTATTATTATTATTATTATTAATAAGTAATAACTAATTATTATACTCTAAAATAATATATTTACACGTGTATCTGTTTTTAGATGATTAGAAAAATTATTATTAATAGTACCTATCTAGTTGTACTCCTAAATGCCTAGTACCAGTACTTCTGCAAACAATATTAAATATTTATAACGCATTATTGTTTTTATTTTAAGGACAATCATAATATACCTATTGAATAGAAATGTGTTTTATTTGTTTGAAATCATTGAATATTAAAAAATATATACTTTTTTGTCCTAAAAGTTAAAAAGCATATTAATTTATCATGTCGCTTGGTCACTATTAATTTAAGTAAAAAAATTTCTCGCTGTACGTTTACATTCAAAAGTCGCGTATACATCTCATTAGAAGGATGGCAGATTTCATGGACGAATGGCATATACGTTGTAGATGTTTTGCCCTGTTATGAAATTGCCCGATTCACCTACATATGCGGTTATTTCATAAACTCGACAGATTTTTAAAATCACTGTATATTTTGATCAATAATTTATATAGCCTCCCTACTCTTCGCTTGAGGAAAAAGAATGAAAGAAAGATAAAAAAAATTAGATGGTTGGAAATGATATGATATTATAAAAATGATATTATATAAGGGCTGTTGGTGTGTGTGTGTGTGTAGAGGATGTGGAATAACGAGACAAATAAAGGTTTAGGACAATGGTGGTCAACCCAAAATAATTGGGATGATGGCGCAAAAGAAAGAGAAGATTTGTATTCCGCTAATTTGCTCCCACCGATGTATAATTACAACAATAATGTATTTCTGTGTTTAAATACCACAATTGTACGGGTAAGTTGGACATGCATGCAATTATTTGTATAATATGCATCTTAAACTTAATATTTCTAAATTCTATTTGCAATTTGCCCGAAATTGTTTAAATTATCGTTAGTTTTGTTGGTAATTTATCACCTAGACCTCCCCTACGACGTGTCTAATGATTGACTCCAAACTGCAGGCAGTTGGCATCAACGTTTTCCAAATAATTTGCAACTTTTCGCACCTCAAAATTAAAATCAGCTCTACATTATGTACTCTCGGCAAAATCAGTTTATTACAAAATTAGAGGTAGGCTATATATATACTCACGCAGCCCCCCAACCACTTCGTTTCATTCACTGCGAACCGGCACCACATTTTTCATCTCATTATATAAAATTTTGAACCTTCCTACGCACGGATGAATGAATCGAGTTTTTGGAATTTTGTCGCGTTAAAAATCAATTCATAGCATTGTTATTAGCGTATTACATATTTTTAGCATAAATTTACATTTAGTGTTTTCATAATTTGCACGCTATTAGTGATGTTAGACGCTAAAAAAAAAAAAACCAGTCGGGGCACGCGCACAAATTCAAAAAACTGATTTCAAGTGTTAATTAGGCCTCTAGACACCCGCTGAATTTAGAATAAAAAACACGATCGCTTACGATCTTCATCCTTTCTCCTACAAAATCGGTCCGATTTCTGATTTGAAAACATAATATTTTGATTCACCACATTCTCTATTGGAGATGACTTTTTTATTCGGAAGTATGCGAAGTTCAACTAAGAAAACCTTAAAATAAGACAATTTTGTGATTCTAAATATAAAATCATTAAATTTTAAAAATCTAGATCGGATCGAATATACCTATTGGTTCATTTACGACGAAGTTATGATGAAAGTCGTAGATAAATATAAAAACTACACACCTATATTGTGGCACGATTTGTGCTCGCACTCATAAAAAAAATCCATTGCCGATGTTTAAAATTCCGAATTCGAATTTTCAATTGATATTTTTGTTTGACGTTCTTATCAACGAACAAAACGTATAAACTCCAAACACGGACTTCTGTGTGTGTTTTTTTTTTTTTTAATAATACGAGTATTTATAAAATATCGTATTACGATCCGATGACGATAATATCAATAAAGGTTATATCGTAATGATTATATAACTCTATCGATTTCATTTTGGATAGTGGGAACCGAGATGCTACAGTACGGTAAAACAATATAAAATTTAAATATTTAATATTATTTATAACATATATATTATTATGTTTGTGGTGAAATTTGAAAAATAGCGGCAAATAGAGATAACCTTAAAATGTTATCACTATTCGCCGGTTTCCCACCAAAATATTATGCGAATAATATTGTTCTGTAATCATTTTTCTCAATTTGATAAGATTTGTGCATTCTGCCCATCGGTCCCAAACTGAAATCAAAATTTTGTTTACACTCGTCGCATGGACTCACGAGTGTTATTTTACTGTTCTGACTGTTCTTTATTTGAAGTAAAAACAACAACTATAAACCCACAACAGCCTAATCATGGGTATTACAGGCTTGGCAAAACTCATAGCGGATATCGCTCCCAATGCCATTAAAGAAAACGAAATTAAAAATCATTTTGGTACGTAGTAAGCCGCGGTGTTTACACTCGTGTTGTTTTTTTGCGCTAATTTTTTCGAAATAAATTACAGGCCGAAAAATCGCTATCGACGCATCCATGAGTCTCTATCAGTTTTTGATTGCGGTACGAAGCGAAGGAGCACAACTCATGAGCGCTGATGGCGAAACGACCAGGTACATCAATGTTATTCTAAAACAACAACCGAAGTATTTTTTTGACAAGCGTGTGTGTGTGTATTTTCCAGCCACCTTATGGGTACGTTTTATCGTACGATAAGACTTGTGGAAAACGGTATTAAACCGGTGTACGTGTTTGATGGTAAGCCACCCAAAATGAAATCGTCCGAGTTGGAGAAAAGAGCCGGCAGACGGGAAGAAGCGCAAAAAGCATTGGAAAAAGCAGAAGAAGCTGGTAGGTCTTTGCCGTTTTAAGTAGTTAGACTTTTACCACGATTTGTGTTCACTGTTTGTTGTTAATTTTTGTTTTTTTTTTTTTTGTTTAGGTGATGCTACCGAAATAGACAAATTTAGTAAGAGATTAGTTAAAGTAACGTCAACTCACACAACCGAATGCAAAGAACTATTAAAGTTGATGGGGATTCCATATGTCGAAGTGAGTTTTGATTTCGTAGTTTTACCAGGTTCAAAACTCGTACTAAAAAAGAACTTTAAATCGCTTTGTTCCAGTGATTATAAAACAGATCTTGTTATATTATATGCTTTATATATAGGTATGCTATATATATATACTCGGTGCCCAGTGGTGTGTTGGAGGGTAAACGCCATACTCAGTTTTTCATTTTTGAGTTTTTGCGATAAATGCTATTGATAACGTGTTACAGAATAAAAAGTGTTTACCTCCGCAAAGCAAGTATTTTTAGTACCGCCTAACAAAACTAATGTATTTTTCATAACATCAGTTAAATAAATGTAAAATTGGTACAATAATATATCTTCCAAGGCTAAATTCAAAAAATATTTCATTATAAAACATTGTTATAAGTTTTGTTTGTAATATTTTTCATTATCTTAATTTTGTTATTTGATAGAAGTAGGGAATATGTCTGTGCAATTGTATAGTCTCCAGAAGAACTTTACTTGTAATTTGTTCTATTTTATTTTTGGTTTTATAAAACCCAGATGACAAAATAAGGGAAAATTAAAAAAAAAAAGACTAAGAAAATTTGGGGAAGTTGGGGGCTTAGGATGTTCCCTTCCCTTAGTTTTTTTTTCAAAGTTGCGTACACCCATAAAAATATTTACCAATACATCACTGTATATACTTGAGTTTTGTGTCTATGTAAACGTCATTCCTAGTGAAGTTTATCGATTGTCTGTATTAAAAAAAACAGGCTCCGTGTGAAGCTGAAGCTCAATGTGCTGCTATGGTAAAAGCGGATAAAGTTTATGCTACAGCTACTGAAGATATGGATGCATTGACATTTGGTTCTCCGGTGTTATTACGCCACATGACGTTTAGCGAAGCAAGAAAAATGCCAATTCAAGAGTTTCATTTAGAATCGGTGTTAGAAACAATGCAAATGAACCGAGATGAAGTAATTAAAAAATATATATTATATTATTTTCTAACGCGTGTACCCAGTGTTGATAATTTTTATTTTATTTTTTAGTTCATTGATCTTTGTATACTTTTGGGCTGTGATTACTGTAACAGTATAAAAGGCGTTGGACCTAAAAGAGCAATCGAGTTGATACGAGAACACAAATCATTAGAAAAAATTATAGAAAATTTAGATACTAAAAAGTATCAGATACCGGAAGATTGGCCTTATCAAGAAGCTAGAAGACTGTTTATTGAACCAGAAATAACAGATCCTAATACTTTAGAAGTAAACTATTATTTTTATTATTATTGTTTAGTTGGCCTTAGTATCATAACCTTAATTCTGAATAATAATGTATGCCTTGTGCCTCATAATTTTAGATATTATTTATATTGTATAGTAAAATACAATAATTTCTTTGTTCGGTTTTGTTATAAATAATATTTACTATGATCAATCGTTGATTGGGTCGCATGATTACACTTACATTTTTTAAAATGTTTTATAGTTAAAATGGGTTGAGCCAGATGAAGATGGCCTTGTAAAGTTTTTGTGCGGAGATAGAGGATTCAGTGAAGATAGAGTAAGAAACGGTGCTAAAAAATTATTAAAAGGACGATCTGGTGCTACTCAAGGCAGATTGGACTCATTCTTTACATTCTCAACCACGCCTAACAAGCGTAAAGTAAGTTTTAAATATTATGAATCGTGTTAGTTTTATAGTATAAATGTGTCTAATAGTGATAATAGTGTGCTAATTTTATTTATTAAGTTAAGGTTTTGTAAAGAAACCCGTCCAATTTATCCTGGTTGATTGATGCTTTTCTAAAGTAAATGCTTGAATTTGACAATAACTATTTTTTTTAAACACATTAAGTAATTACATAATTGACTGTGATATAAATTATTAATACCTTAAATTTCATTAATTATATTATAAGTTACCCTATAATAATATTATAATAAGTTACCCTGGGCTAAGAAAAATTGGATGGATTATACGTTGTTAAAAGTATTTCAAGTGAAACGTATTATGCTTAAATAGCGTTTAATGTATTTTGTCTAATCAATTAAATGTTGTGGATTGTGTGTTAAGTTGGAACAAGCAAAAGCAACAGCTGAAGCTAACAAAAAAACCAAGAAAGGAAGTGGAGGCAAGCGCGGTCGACCATTTAAATAATTTACTAGAAAGCTGCTTTTATATATTGTATTATGTTTTTTTATCATTTTTATAAGTATGTAAAAACTTAAGAAAAAAAAAAAAACCTAAATAATTTTTGAGTTTATATGATATAACTAGAAGTTAATAATGTATTCGATGTGTGTAAAATATTTTTCTGGAAATTAAAGATTTTTTTTTTCTAAAATTTGTTGCAGTTTTTCAATATGTGAATATGTCTACTCTTTCATTCCACATTACTTTTATTAATATGTTGTGTTATTTACTAAATTATTTTCGGTTACGTTTGTTAATAATTTGCTACGAAATTCCTTATAAAATATTAAAAACAAAGTACCCTAATCACCAAGTAACACACTTTTTTATTCGCGTTGTGTATGTTTCCAAAAAATTGACATATTTTGACCACATTCTCCAATTACTTAAAATTTAATTAAAATAACGTCAGTGTTATAATTTTGGATAGCTGTACACTACAGTTCTCTCAATCTTTTATTAAATAATAGAATTTTCCAACAAACGACAAGTAACGAATCTCCCAAAAGATAATGCTCTCAACAAACAATTCTCCCAAAATTGAAATTATTTTTCGGGAACATCAGTTACTTCCCGATCAAAGTGGTTATAATGATCTCTAGTTTTCGGCGGTAAATGATTTTCTCAAAGTATTTGGTGTACAGCCGAAACAGGACCACCGGTCGTTCGGCGTCTATTCTATTCCGTCTTGTTGGTGCCCACCAAAATCACCTGAAATATCAGAGAAGCGCCGTTATTCGGCGCTATTAAAAAAGCTTTTAAAATTGAGCGTACGTTACGGTTAATTCGTGGATTAATTAGTCGCTAGATGGCGTAGTAAACGGTGGTGTGACCGCGTTCGCGGGTTACGATCGTGATGAAGAAATTCCTTATCACGGTTACGATGTCTTGTAGATCCGGTTACGATAGAGTTGGACGTGAGCGTGCACGAGAGAATATTATCATCGTAGAACATAACCATTACGGACGAGTTATAGAGAGATATGGACGACCAGCTGTGTGCCCGCGGTTCTACGATAAAATTGTATTATTTTAACATTGTAAAGAGTAACCCATTTAAAATTTAAATTCACCGAAAGTTCCCCGGAGCATTGTATATTTTTCCATGGTTCGAAACTGCCCGTTGCACGCGTTTTACACTTGAGATTTATTCGGCACTTTTATTATAATAACTGCCTGCGCCCGTTAGAGAAATGTCTCCTCGTTCACGCTTGTTGTATTTAAGTAGTTATACAGGTAAAAAAAACAAATTGACTTTGTGCCGGTACGACTTGTGTTGTAAGACTTTTTACGTAACGCCCGTTGTATTGACGTATAGGGAAATTTAACGAACTGTGGTCGTCGAACAACGTTAGACGTGTGCACCAGATGAACGTGAAAACGATGTTGAAAACGCCGTTGGTCTGCGGTCAGCCGACGGAAGAGACGCATCCACATTTGGTGAAAAATGGCGAAGTGAGTGTCTGAAAAATACACACCGTGCGATGAAATCTATAGTCGACGTGTGCTACGATTTATTTCAGCTGGTCCCCGGAATACAAAAAGCAGAGTTCACCGTCAGGAGAGCCAAGTTAATGGAATCCGTCTTGAGCACTAGAAAAGATTTTTACCACGTTATCGTGATACCGTCGGCCGTCAGGCAATACATGTCCGACCACATACCGTATCCGTTCAGACAAAATACGGATTTCTTGTATTTCAGCGGCTGTCAAGAAACCGACTGCGCGTTGGTGTTATCTGGCGATTCTGTGGACACTTTTACGTCAACTTTGTTTCTAAAGCCGTTCGACCCTCAGTCAGAGTTATGGCATGGACCTAGTACAAGTATGGTATTGGCGCCTAGCATTTCGTTTGATGGTTCGTTTGATTTACTCGAATTATTGGAATTTTCCTTAGGAGCTGAGACTGCGCCTACAATTTTTGGCGTTGACGACGGCAAGACTCTGCCTCAACTTTCGGAATTTTTAATATCTGAACTTAGTAGGCATACAAATTGTGTGTTGTGGTACAATCAAAAACAAAAAGTTCAAATTGCTGTTGACAAGATCGTTAACAATGCTGCGGCTGAGAATTTGATTTATGTGAGTAAAAGTTAAAAACTTTGTTACTTGTTCATAGTGTTATAGTACCACATTTAATTTTTTTTGATATAAGGTTCATTAATATTTTATTTATTTAGGTAAACGTTCTTTAATTTTCAAAATTGGTGTTGTGTTTTACAGATTGACGATACTCTAGACATTCATTCGCACAAATTGCGTCTGTATAAGTCGTTAACTGAACAAAAGTTAATGTGTCAAAGTTGTGAAATCGCATCCAAATCATTTATTGAAGCTATTGCTTCAACAAAACCAGGATCAACAGAACATGAAATATACGCTAGGTTAGATTATGAATGTCGAATGGGCGGAGCTGAATATCTGGCTTATCCACCTGTAGTTGCTGCTGGAAATAATGCCAACACACTGCATTATATTGACAACAAACAAAAATTAAGGGATGGAGATTTAATTCTTGTAGATGCAGGTAAAATCAATTAACGAGCTGTGTGCTGTGTGTTCATGAAAACATGTTTTTTAAACTAAATGTTGTTAAATTTTAAATAAAGATTTTCTAATGGTATTTTACTGGTAAACGTGACATTCATCGGATTTCTTTTGTAGATTTCTTTTGAACTATTAAGTATTTTTTTAGCGTGTTATCTTGTGTCCATAAACTGATGGACGTGAGGAATGTCTTGCTATGATTGCAATAGTAAATTTTTTAAAAGTTTGATCTTCTTCTAGGCTGTGAGTATCATGGGTACTCCAGTGATATATCCCGAACATGGCCAGCAAACGGACGGTTTTCCGATGCTCAAAAGACGCTCTATGAAGTTACATTAAATGTTCAAAAAGAGTTGATTGACATGTGTCAAGCACGTCCGTCTTTAGACACGTTGTACGAAGCAATGTGTTTTAAATTGGGAAAAGCTTTGAATGAAGCTCACGTTTTTAAAAAAAATGCCGAACCTTCAGAGTTTAAGATGGCAAGTTTTTAATTTATCGATCATTTTGTTTTTTGAAACTAAATAATTAAATACAAATGTCGTTTAGTTGGCTCGCACGTTGTGTCCCCATCACGTCAGTCATTATTTGGGAATGGACGTCCACGATGTCGGTACGGTAAAGAAAAGTATCACAATTGAACCTGGATTTATCATCACAATAGAACCCGGTTAGTTTTTCACATTAATACGGTTGAATGTTAATAATCTTGTTTACAAATTGTACAATTATTCATTTCAGGTGTTTACGTAAATAAAAACAATGTTCAGGTTCACAAAGAATTCCTTGGTTTAGGTATACGGATAGAAGATGATGTATTGGTAACAGTAGACGGCATAGAAGTATTGAGCAAAAATTGTCCTAAAGAAGTGGCTGACATTGAAAAAACCATGTCTCGTTGTTCAAAGTGATGTAGTTTTTTTTCTTTAGTTGGTTATATCCTGTACATTTTGTGAATTATTTTTAACACTGTAAACCTTGACGAATTTTTTAGTAAATTTTGGCTGTGTCCTGTTAATAATGGCAATCATTATAAATGTGTGAAAAATTGATTTTGCTTGTACATTTATTGTACGGGTTTGTACATAATATTTATGTATTGTATGTACAACGGTTAAAACTTATTTTTGTATTTAAGTAATTTTTGTTATATATTATAATATTGTTTACATACAGCTCACCTCAATAGAGCTATTGTTTGGTAAAATTTTTTACTATCTAATCCCCAATCTGATCAGCTAGGTTGCTCTTATTGTTCGGATTGCTAACATAGTTTTGGCCTGTCCAGTGCAGCAAACGTTTTCGAGACAATTGATTTTTGAAGTTAATAGATACATAATTTTAAAATTTATAATGTTGAACTATATTGTAAGGCAGTTCTTTGATTACCGTGTTCAAGAAATATTTTAAACTTCCTGTTTTTAATTACAAATTATTACATTTATTATTTTTTTTGAATAAATGTTTGTAAGATGTTTTGTTCAAATTGCTGAATTTTTGAAGTTTGAAGTCTTGAAGTTTTTAAGTTTACAGTAGAAATTGTTTTCTATGATAAAGAAAAATGTATAATAATTAGTGATAAAACTGAAAACTGAAAAGTTTTTAATCTGTAAAAAATATAACACTATATTAAATTCAATTGATCAAATGCCATAATAATTGCATTATTTTGGATTTCAAACAATACAATATACTTTGCTATGCTTAGAACGTACAAAAAAAATTGTTCCCAAATTTGTACTATTACTCGGTACAAATATGTTCTGATTTAATGGGTGTGTTATGTAAGGAAATAATTATTGTTCAGACCCGAATTAAATTTTCTGATGAAAATAATTTTTTCTCAGTACATAATAATATACTTTGAGGCTCTCAAATAAGTTACCTACCAAGTTTCAAGTGATTCTGGTCATATGGACCAAAAGTATGACTATGCACATTGTAATGTGCATTGGGATTTAAAGAGTAAATGAAAACAAATATTTCATATATAAAATACAGCTGTTGTAAAAGTGAAGTATGGAAATTAATTAAACATACATAATAACAACAGAAATGACGTCCCTGTGACCAAATTCAGTAGGTGGACCTACTTACAAAAGAATTTATAAAAAATATGTTTTTAAGAAGTAAAAAAAAACACGTTTGCCTTAAATATATCTTAGCAATCGAATAATTAAAAAAATCTTATACAACTCTAAAATCTAAATAATTTGCGTTTTATAAAAAAACTATGTAGGGTAGGTATCTATAATATATTAACTCAAACATTTTATTTTTACACAATTTTTGTTTAAAAAAAAAGTGTACCTAAACAAATTTTGGTATAAATAAAAAGAGAAAAAAGAAAGTTACGCGTTATTAATTGTCGTATAACCTCGACTTGTATAGACGTAACGGTGATTATAAATTATTATTACGCGTATAGGTGCCAGGTACTAATGCGTTATGTATTGTATTCCTAATAGAAAAAAAAAAAAACACAATAAACACGGTATAAAATATTGTTTGGTGACATTATGTTTAAAAAAATGAATAATTCGTATGTAGGTAAGGGTACTTATGTGATAGGAATAATTTTTTTTTCCATACTTATATGCTTTTAAATTCGTTGATCGAATTAAGTGGTTAGGTTAGGCCGAGTGTTCCGACGTATTTTCCCCCATTTCCAGATGAGCATCGTCCCGAAAATTTCTTTTCGGCGCGATATTGCGGCTTATCCGTCCGTAATAAAATATTACGGACCGTATACGGCGCTTTACCTGTGCTTGCAGAAAAGTTCGTTTTAAAAACGAATCAGTTCACGTTCGTCTTGTTGAAAACGAAACTAATTCGAGGCTCGACCTTAAAATAGGAACCTTTCCGCTCGACGATACCTACTCATAAAAAAAATACATTTCGTGTTGTTTTGCGACATATTTCAATATATCATATTCCAGACTCAATAAACATGTACCGTAAAAAACCTTTTGACGTTCCTTTAACACGCATATTTAACAGGAGACGAACTTTTTAAGATATAAGTTTATTAGACAAATTTATGAAAAACGTTTACCGAAGTTTGAACTAATTAACGTTCGTACGGATTGCCGTAAGTCAGTAACAGTCAAAGGGTTATGGGGAAAAACGATCATAGTCAAAAAAAAATGAAAAAATCAGATAATATATTGTCTTGTTACAGTTAGTTTCCTAACGAATCGAGTCATGGAAAAAAGATCACGGACAATAATATAATACAGGTTTAAATGTCATCACGACGAGAAAAAACGATCAGAAACTTTAAAATTTCAACACATTTTAGGAATATTGACTACTATCGTTTTTCTTCCCCGTTACAGCATTCGCTCCGCTAACACGGTGGGCCATGGTTTTGGTGAAACGTTGATTTCTCTTAGGACGGGATGGAGGCGAATTTTATTCTACAACGTTCATTCTTATAAAATTTTGATAACTCAAAAGTCGGAAGTGACCGGCTAAAAAAAAAAAAAAACCACTCGCTCGGCTAATATAATGACGTCTCGGAGGTAGTAATTTTTTAAGAAATAACTCGCGACGTAAAATCAAATGTATCACGTGAAAATGGCGCGTTTCTACTTTGTTTTCGTTGAAAAAATTCGGTAAACGTTTCTCTCTCCCAGATACAAAAAAAAATCAAACGTGAAAGGTTTTTATGGACCACCCTGTTCGTCCTCGCTTTACAGTGCGAACCGGACGGCAAGACCCGCGAAGTTTTGGTGTAGCGCGAAAATAAAAAATCGGTCCGCGATTGTGCCGAAAGCGTGATTGTGCGTTTCCGCGGTATTGTTATCGAACTTTGAATTCCGGGCGGATCGTTAAATTTACGGCCTACCGGAAAAATGTTTCGTACGCGACCTCGAAAATCCCGCACACTTTGCAAACTCCCTCTGGAGACGACCCGGTCGCGGTGGGCTCGTGGTGACGGCGAAAACCGGTGTCTGGTTTCGGTCGCACGCGCGCCCGCCGTCGGTCGGACTTGCGCATCGCCGCCGCGGCCGTCGCGCGCGCGTTTCGCGTGTCAGTCGGCCGTCGCACGCGTTACCGTACCGCCAGCGAGTCCAAGAACGCTTTGGTCGTCTCGGCCGGGGACGGATTTTCACGCACTCGTCTTTTCGGACTGTAAAACGATCATTTTGCTGCTGCGCTTCCGTTCCGCGGTAAGTTTCTCCCGAGAATTTCCGTCGTCGGCAAATCCGCGATGCGCGGCGTTGGCGAGGATCGTTTTTCCGTCCGCGGAGACCGTCCCGAACCGTGTTTCGGCTCGTTTCGACACGCGGGGCAATAACGCTACGGTTTTGCATGCTTTTTTCTTTTTTTTCCCCTGTAAAACGCGACACAACACGATCGACGCGCACCACAAAACAACCGGACGTAATTTTTGCGTACCAGCGGTATATTTTTTTGAACTCGCGCGACAGAAACGTTTCCGGTTTCGCGATTTTCCGTCCCCCGATTGTACCGCGCGCGTGGGTGTAGTTAGAGCACGGTTAAGGTACGGTTTCCAAGCAGCGGCTAACCGCAACGATCAGCCGCAGCTTGGAAACCGTACCTTTAGACGGAGTAGCGACTACGCGCTTTGGGTTCGGAAGTCGTGGTCCAAACGCGTTGATACCCGAACGTCGTTGCCTTCGGAAAAAAAAAAACGATTCTGTGCGAGCTCAGTCGTATCGAGTAAACGTCTTGGCGAACGCTAAATTTAACAATAAGAATCGTCGTGTCCACGTACGTATATAAAGAATATCAATTTGAATGGCGTGTGGAAATTTCGGACCGTTATTATTTTGCGGAGTTGATACGATTTTAGTGTCAGTCGCACAATAGCGCGTAATTTGTTGTACGCTATTTTTCAATACTTTTAGATTGTCAGCGACACTGTTTTTACAATGATGATGTTTTTTTCCCCTGTCAACAACTCCTCGTACAGAAGGAACGCTCCGATTCGCAAAGTCAGTACCTATAATCTAATGATAGAGCGTTGGTTTTTGGGGCTTAACTCGAAAAGTAGGCCAAATTTAAAAAAAAAAAGCATCGACCCAGTCGCGCAGTCCATACACCCATCTTTTACCCGAAAAAATGTTGGCAGAAAAACAGAATACACCGTTGTAAGAACGACACAAAAATATTTTTGGTTCAAAACCGACAATGTCGTAAGTACATATTTTTCACGCATAACGCCGAAATGAACCGGTTGAATATTACTTTCACGAAGTTTTTGACGAACGGTTTTATTACGTCTCGTGTACAAACAAGACAATATTATTTTCTTTTAACACGTGCTCATCCTTCGAAGTTTTTCGAAGATTACGACCACTAAGCGTGCTGATTACCCGACAAGATAACCAGCCCAACGGTTGAGATTTCTACAGTTAAAAACCATGATCACCTGTCAGCCCATCATTGTTCGTCCCACGACGGTTCTTGAGTTGGACTTTTTTGTACAAACGTAACCGATATCCGGCAGTATTTACATGATTTTTTAAAAAATATCTCGATTTTATCATGATCCGACGGTCGAATATGAAAGCGTCGTATCAAGAACGTGAACGAAAACATATTATACCTGTTGTAGGTGTTTCAATCAGTTTGATAGCCTGATTTAAGAAGTAAAGATGAGAAAGATCTAGGGTTCGATACTTTGAAAAAAAAAAATCATTCCGCTCAAATATACGTTTGTGGGGCGTACAAATGGTTTTAGGTTGTAAACGTATGTCGGTGTTTACATCGTGTTTACAATAGAAAATTGGACCGGATGGTACTTGACCACTCGTAGGTTATGTAAAAAAATCACGTAAATTACGTAAAAGCAAATATAATAACGAATATTCAACTTTAACGGCGGAAAAAATCATCCGAGAATATAATAATACCGATACAAATGTTCATATATTTGTATTTTGCTTCTAATATTATTAAAACGTAACCGTAATTTAAAATTTAATCAAAGTGATACTTTTTTGGAAACAGCGTTCTTTGTCATATTTATTTAAACTTTTGTCAGGTCTAATTTAAATTTTTTACTCCGCGTTACTATTTGAACAAATTGCGTCGGTGGGTTACATGCGCGAGGTTATAGAGATTGGTAGGTAGTTGCGAGAAATACACCGACCACGTGTGATGATCGGTTCGATCGAAAAATAACTGCGCATTTAGATTAAAAACAATTCAACTTCTGAAAATAATATATAATAACGGTTATAACTTTTAATATGTGTAATGCATCTATGTTTTCATGTGTTATTCTAATTTCTTGTCTGTAATTTATATTATAACACTCTAATTTCGTTGAAAGTCCATGAAACAAAATTTGAAAATATAAAATTATGCCTCCAATCCGATGTTCCTGATAAGAAGCATCGATAATTGTCAACCTTATCGATTTAATGCATTTTATCCTTTGCGTTATAATAATATAGTTTTTACTTGATTTAATACAAATTTGTGCAGTACAACGTGTCAATATGTAGCCATATCCTGTGGCTGCAAAAGATTTTACATATAACTGTGACACTCCATTTCATGTTTAAGTAAAAGTAGTGTATTAAAAACTTGATAAGTATTTGTAATTTTACGTCGAAATTCTACGATTGTCGCACTTTTGTTTTTTAGATTCTGAGTGTAACAAACAATGTATTAGTTTTCACATGAAGTGTGTTTTTTATTTTTTTTACCATTATGTAATCACGATAACTTCTTCAATAATGCTCAGATTTTTAAAGTCAGTATCTCTAAAGATAGGAATATGGATACAGATGGTACTTTGAGGGGGTCATAGATTTCAGCGTAAAAAGTTACAGTAAAAAAACTAAGCAAAAAAATAAAGTTGAAACGTTAAAAATTATGACAAACGTGTTTTTAACATAATCGATTTAGAATTTTGGCCTTAACTTCCACAATAATGATCAAAATAAGCTGAAACTTCCATTTAATATTAAAATTGGTCAGATAAAGGTCTGATGAGATTTCAAGAAATTTCAAAAACGTTTGAGCTAACTATAGAACTTTGAAATTTTCGAAAATTTTCATTTTTTTTAAAAATTCTTGTTCGATAAAAAGTGTAATTTTCCACAAAAAATTTGAAGATTTAATACGAGGTTCCCAACAATTAAACACATATGTTACTAAGAACTTTCAAAAATCCGTAGTCACAATTTATATATTTTGTTGTTTAAAGTTGGATAATTTTCAAAAATTGGTCATACCTTTGACCGTTTTTGGACAAAGATTCGTAACTCACACAAATTCGTTGTTTAAGATCTAAAAATGAAATATGTTATGGGATACAAAATTTGCTGTCTGAATAAAAAATTTTCAAAAACAATCCGCCCAATAAATTCTAAACGCGTACAAAAAAAATACCTATTGAAGAACGGTGTTATTTTGATCATAACAAAGAAATTACGCTCTCTTGTGCAATTGATACTAAACGTAAATAAACGTAATAACTTAAAATAATAGTACAATTTGTTTGAAATTTTCACACGCTATTTAAATTAATAAACCGAACTAAACTTTTTGACTAATTCATTTTATTTCGCTATTCTCTCTATTATTCTCTATTTGAGTCACTGATCTCACTCAGAATTTTTATTTTTGTTAGCAGTTTGCTTACAGATTTAATGTACAACTTATATATAAGCCTTCCAAAACATTGACCCACAGCATCAAGCTATCCACGCGACCAAGAGTGATCTCGGCGTTTTGTTTTTTTTTTAGT
Source organism: Hormaphis cornu (assembly GCA_017140985.1). Taxonomy (NCBI): domain Eukaryota; kingdom Metazoa; phylum Arthropoda; class Insecta; order Hemiptera; family Hormaphididae; genus Hormaphis; species Hormaphis cornu. Next base: position 32,389,516 of record CM029359.1, read on the forward strand.
ATAACTTTCATATCCTCGTAAAAAGCAATGTATCAAATATTTTAGTCATCAACTGATGGTTTTCGAGTGAGAAATTTTGATAAATTAATAAAACGATATACGGCACGAACGGTAAAAAAAAAATAACGTGTTGTTTGCCATATGTATTTAGCTTTGTATTTGTACATAGGTAATACTAACACTATATCTACAGTTATTTATGTATAATACTAGGAGCTAATATACACTTGTTAAATTCAAGCGAAATTAAGATAAATTGCATCAGTTTAATTAAAAAAAAAAAACACATCGTCATAAAAATAATTAAATTCAATATTCACCTAGGCAAAGCATTAGTGCCAGTATGATTTATTAATACAACAGTTTTAAAATAATCATTCGTACATATTGCAGTAAATCAAAATGTTATTATTTACCTGTATTAGAAGTACCCACCTATAATATCTGTATACAGACTGTAGGTATAACATTTCAGAGCACGTGCAGCGAAAAAACAATGTATTAACGTAATATTTTATTTAAAAAAACAAAGAAAAAAGAGTAACGAGTTTCGAGTGGAGTAGGTTACTGTTTCGGGTGAGCCACTGGTTCGGAGGATAATCCATTGTTTCAGAATATTATGATAGCGAGCTCAGTAAGTTGTTTTCGACTCAAATTATTTCGACTGCAGAAATTATGGTACAAAAAGTGTAGTAACTCGGCTTTAGAGTAGGCCATAGATTAGGGTGGGTCACTGGCTTGAAAGGTGTAATTTAAAGTTTCATATTAAACTTGTAATCAATGGACTGTTTACGATAATCACGATCAGCCGAGCGAGCTCAGTAAGTCCAATACCCAACCAGTATAGTACATTTTATAAAGTACTATACTTTGCTAAACGTTTTTCTCAACATTTACGACGATTAAATTTCATTCTCATCCGTTCCATTAATGTGTCGAAATTTCAAAAATATTTAAACGAGTTATTGTCAAAAACTGCACGCAATAGCAAAAATGAATGTATAACGATACAAAATTAAAATTATATTAACCACAATTTTCAAAATTGTTTAACCCTGCGTACAATATAATAATAAAATAGCTAACGTATGGTTTGGATCATATTAAAATTTCAGGACTCTCGAATAAAAGTTAGAGGTTTTTTGAAACAACGACTGCAAAAATAAACGTACTCCAAAATTCGAATAAATTTTCAAAACACGTTCCGATTTACGACATACCAACGCGTACCAACGTTTTGTGACGATGTGTACGAACTGCAAGTCATTCGGAGCATTTTTGAAAATTGTTCACTTTTTCGTGTTTGAATCAGAACAATAATATTCGAAAAATGATCAAAATTCAAAAAAAAAAAATACCGTCTTGGGTCGATTGTCTTGTCGTCTTTAGGAGTGCACAGTTAGGTCGAATAAAATACGTTCTGTTACCAGAACTCAGGAGGGTTGATGATGGATTAAAAACAGAAAAAACATCGTCGTATAATCCAAGGATGGGCAAGTTGAATACTTTTTTTGAAAACTGAAAGTTAAGTCAAGTTAAAATTTTACGTTTTTTGTTTATCGAATTAAAAGTTGACCGAGAAAAAAAAAATTAACTGAACTTGAAATAACGATAATACCTATTTTTAATTCGCATGGTTTTGTACCTTCGGCTGGTATGACATTTACTCCGCTTCAGAAAATTTTTTTCGTATTTTCTTTTGAAGTTTTCTCCTTACTTTATTTATTTTTCAAAACAGTTTTAACAGTCATTACGGATCATCTATTGATGTAAACACGTTAAATTTAAAAAAAATTAACTTTTTAAGCTAGAAGTTAACGAGTTGATTGCGTTTGTTAAAGTTAGCCTTGGTAAAATCGTCGCGTAAAACTCGATCACACCAAAACGATCGCAGGTAACGCGTATCCGGGTCACGTCCGCGGAACTAAAACGCGAGTGGTCGTTTCGCTCAACGCGATCGCTTCGAAAATCCGAACCCTCGGCCGGTACAGTCTCCGGGTAGCCTCGTAGTACTAAATTTAATAAATCCGAAATCACAAAACAAATTTATTAAACTTAGTATAAACAGTCACAAGTGCTCAAATTTTAATTTTCGTAGTATGCAAGTAGTTCGTTTTTAGTGGTCCGTTCGTCGGTCAAGTTGCGAATTTTTCCGCGTGTCTCATAAGCGTGTATGTTTAACGGGTTGTACATAAAAACAAAAAAAAAAATAATTCTCCTAACAACTACACGGGGAAACTATTTTCAACAATGTCAATAACGAAGTAAAGAGTCTAATAAAAAGTTCATGTGAAAGTCATTCTTATAACACCAATGATATAATTAGTAAAAATCAAAAAAAAAAAAAACATTATTACCTATAAGAAATAAAGTATGTTTTATTAATAAAAAAAATTAAAAAAATAGTTTATACTTTTTATTACTGTGCTCTCAGGGCTTCAGCCCCGGTCCCTGTTTTACAACCCTAAATACGCCCCCGATTGATAAATCGGGGGGTCGGGGGGGGGGAGAGGGTTGCAGATTTGAGTACTTGGAGACAATTTTCACCCGCAATCATCCGCGTACGAACGCAGAATTTTATAGTTTTTTTCAAAAACGGTTTGGTTCGTTGTGTGATTTTATCGGGTAAAAACTTTGAACAGCCATATAAACAGAAGTTCTTTGTTTCTGTAGGTACCCACCGATTTCCAGTTTAGATTGAAATAGAAAAGTCAATCGTTTAGTTTCGATTTTGTTGTGTTTGATTGATAAAATGGCGAAAACGGTTGTCGACATTTTTTTAATCGCACGGATATTACATTCTTCGGTTAATTTTTCGTATGATGTTCCGAAGACGGTTCGACGTATTCTTAAATTTACTTATTTGAAAATGTTTTTTTTTTTTTTTTTTGTGGTTCAGTTCTAATTTGGTTATAATTTTTTGTGTAATTTTCGGAATACCCCGTTTTAGCTTTTAAAATTTTCAATATTTCCTGCATAGCTAACGGGCGACTTAAAATTGTGCCCTCGACATCTGAATTTCAGCTGTAGAGTTTGTTCGAATTTTCGCGCTTCGTGTAACGTTTTAGACGTTGTTTTTTTATCGCGTGTTTCCATTTTGTCCGTGTAACGCATAGTTCGCACAGTCGTTGAGCAAACGGTGTACTTGCAAGTTCACCAGCGACAGTGCTTTTCGGCGTTATTGTCAACGAATCTGCACTAAATCGCGATAAATAATAGTAGTATATATAATAGCGACGGGGGAAAAAAAAAAAACGTAGATTTTTATTAATTTTATTATTATTTTTTTTCCACACACATTGCAGATTTTCGAGTCCTTGATTTTCTGCGTGTCGTTCGACCGCGAACACATGTAGAGAACGTTCCTTGAACTAAATTCAGAAACACACACACACGTACGCGTTATTCGTTCAGCCATATTCTCCTGCCCTCAACATAACATTGTTTTGTACACCGCAGGTAACAACGTGCAAATTACACTATAATAACATAATATATATATATATAGTAATAAAAAACAAAAAAAAAGTATAATCGCGCGGTTTTTTCTCCTACTTACCGTTACCGATTGGCGATCATTTATCCTGACTGATATATAGTCTCGGCGCAGTGAACGCGTCGTCGCTCATTTACGCCGCTGTACGGGACACTTTGTATCTGTTATAGCGTGCAATTTTCGGGGAATCGTTTCAATCGTATTGTTTTTATCGGTTTTACAGCCTTTGTTTTGAGGTCGTTTCGTTTTTTTCTTTACGTCAGTCGTCGATGGAATCGGAGATCGCGTTAAACAGTCGCGCGTAATCCACCGACCCCGCTGGCCGAAACATGGCTGCAGACAACACGGAAAAGCGCGTCGACGACCCGACGTGGATCGACGTGGACCACGTGGAACAGGAGCCGAACGCATTCCTTTTGGGCGAACACCGCAGTCTACAGCCGGGAGTGGCTAGACAGAACCGACGGCGATCGAGTGAGTTGATTTTACGAAGTTGTTCTCACTATATAGTAATAACATTGCATCGCGAATGGTTTTCTTTTTCTCTTTAAACTACGAGTTAGGTTTGGTCCGACCGCAGTAGGTCCGCTTTAACCGTTACTAGAGAACGAACTCTCGAAACTAAACCACCAAAACGATCCATTTGTCACCGATGGTAACGAAATACTCGTCAAAATCCATATCCGTTTCATGAATTATTTTACCGTTGCAGCGGAGCACAGGTCATGAGTAACGCCGTGAACTGAGTTTAAAATGTATTACGAAAATTCTCGCTAAAATAATTTATCATCTCAAAATATTTTCGAAACGTTTTATACATCGAATGTTACACAGCATAAGAAAATTATTTTAAACCTATTACATGTTAAAACGACCGAATAGAAAGTAATCGAAAACCAACGAATGTGTTTGTATTCAGAACATGGCTAAAAATGAATTAAAAATTCCAAAACCTGTGAAAAAATAGACGAAATTTTAACTAAAACTGCAAATTAGTCACAGTCGGTAAAAAAAATATTTTTAGAACTCTTTTGGAATTGTTTTTGTTTACTGAATTTTACTCACTTAATTGTTTTGCACACGTTTTGTTGTGTAACTTTTGAAAAATTTGAACAAACCATGATTCGCACAACACTACACGACCATTTTGAAGCGTTCGTAATAGTATAGGTACAATTATGTGAAATGTCTTGGAAGCAATTATTAGAAAGTGTCAATATACTATAAAATCGTCCGTCAAAACCTTCTATGTGTACAATCCTACTAACTGCCGATAACACTAGGCATCATTCCAACAGAAAGTGATATAGTGTTCTCACCTTATGTCAATATGGACTTTTGATTAATTCTAATAGCGTTTCACGTATTCAATGCTCGTGTTTGTTAATGTGTAACGATTATGCCGACTATGTTGATACCCTTATATATGTAACAGTTTATCCGTGAAAAATAAACAAATATATAATATAATATATATTATTTATAAGTATAAAATATGTTGTTTGTTTTAAGTTTTGCAACATTTTTTACAATGTTAGAACGATTAATATTCTTGTAAAGTATTTGAATACGAAATTGAAATTTACGTTTTGAAAACCTTCTCATATAAAAGTATTCAGTACTTCTTATGTAAATATAAACTATTTTGAGTCTTCCTCGATGTTTTAGTTTGAAGCGTAAACTAAATTTTAAATACCTCTAGAAACAATTGGCTTCATAGAGTTATTAATAAACGGCGTGGCGATGAAATTTTAAAATTGTTTTTATTTCAAGTTGAGATTCCCACAAAACACGAATGCGCGATAAAAACAAAATAATTTTACCTGTGTCTAGAGTATATTCTGAATGTTACCGGCATCGATTTAGCGTGTCGTATGAATTTGCGATTAATCTATTTTGTTTTTGTGTCAAAATAGTACACGTCTGTTGTTTTCAACTGCAGCCTACACGTAACCTTGTCAAATAATAGAAAAAAAATGTATCGTAACAATCATAGGAAGTCTGCTGCACGCGTATTCGCTAAAAATCAAAGCTGTGCACGACCGAGTAGATTAAAGTGTACGAATTGTCATTTTAAATTGGCCCACATTGGTTAATTTTGAGGACGTTTATATTTTTCGACGGATTTGAGGATAGACGTGTCGCAAATCAAGTTCGTTGTCAATTATGGCCGTTGAAAATAGGTACATATTTTTTTCTAAAACTAACATAGAATCTTGTGATTTACTAAACACTTATGTGTGAAATATGCAACCATACACTGTAATATACGAAATACGTTGGGTTGTTAAACACGACAAGCAGTCACCTGCAGGGTGATATTAGTTCGTATGCTAGACGCTTGGTCATGAATTCACAAAAAAAAAATAATCGTTTTAAATTTTATTTTAATAGTGCGAGGAAAAAATTGATAAACCTCTTAAAAGTGGTTTCAATCATAAAGTTAATTTATATGGTCCAAATCGATTCGTCTCAAGCCGCGAAATAGTGATGTAGTAAATGAATGTATAATAAAACTATTATTTCAAATAAAGTTGATTACTTCGAACGCAATAACAGACATTACAAGTGTATATATGGTCAATAGAACTAATTCAATATTCCGTTGGCGTGATTGCGAATTGAGGCAAATAAAATAGGTTGACTTGCATGTAAAAACGTAAAATATGCTATAAAAAATTAATGGGTACACATTGTACACGTTTAATGTTATTAATACTAATTTGAATACGAGGTGTAGTTTATTTTGTCGTACGGATTATTAAAATCAGGTGAATGCAATTAAATGTTATATAGAAAATTCAGTAATGGTAGATCAAATTTTAATTTGTATATGGATGGTAATTGTTATTACTTAGTCGTGTTTCAATCAAGGACATACGTTCTGAAATTTTAATGAATTTGTGTGTTGTGTTGTATAATAATGCAACATTCAAAAAGGTTAATGGTTTTTTTATATACCATACAGGTATGAAACAGCTGAGCATAGGTATTTTTTATCATTCGTTTGTCTCTTCTGGAACGACGCAGATGAGTGTTTCAAATCATCCGCGTCTATATGAAACGCCTGCGAGCGTCTAGGCTTATAATGTTGAAACTATAGATACAATTGAAGATTATTGTTATTTTTTTTTTTTTTATTTTACTCCGAATCGTTTCAACAAAAACAGGAATTTCGTTTTTGTTTTTGTGTACCACCAGGAACACATTCGTTTCACAATCATTTCTCGTAATCAGTTCTTTATCCAACAAAATGTCCTAACGTTTTCGGATGATAGTATACACACATATATATATCGACTGTGGTTTTCTGAATCTGCGGCCGATCGCGAAACACGTCAGAGCCAGCGGTGTATGTTATGTGTTCGGATGTACGATTCTCGTTCTTGACATTGATTTCGTAATAACGCGTTGCGATAAAAGGTCATCTGCGCTGAAGATCTGCCGAAATTAACGTTTCGTTTGGTTTTGTTGTACGTTTATACTATTTTTTTTTATAGTAGGTACCAATAACATACGCGTTTAATTTATTATCACTTACAGAGGAACCTATATATATGTATATTATTATATTTCATTGTGTAAAATAAACGTTTGTTGTATATTACTATAATATATAGTACCTGACCACGGACGCGTGTTGTAGCACGTCGTCGTTTCGTTACGACCTTATTATATATTCTTTGCGGTATGAAAATAAAGAAAAAGGAGTAAAAAAATGATATTTAAAACTTGTACTCGTTCTTACCGTTTGTAAACCATAACAAAATATTATTAATACTATTATTTTTTATTCGTCACGATAAAACGGCGTAATTGAAAATCATACGTACGTATATTAGCGACCGCCGCAGAAACCGCAGAAACCGCAGAAACGCGGGCACACCTACCTATTATTCATAAATTGTTTTGTTATGATACATATTATTATTATTATTATTACATGTAAATCGCCTGACGACCGTCGTGTCATACCTATATTATTTTATACATACGAACAGCGTAGTACGAGCTTGGACGATAGTATAGGAATAAGCGCGTTTGATCCATTTCATTGTGCTTTATAGATATGATATTATGTAGGTACATATACAATAATTACCACGGACAAACATAAGTAGTATACATTTCATACACACACATACACTGCACACAATATGTAAAGGTATCTCATCTATAATATAAGTACAAGATCGGCCGTGTAAATAAAAAAGATCACTCCTTCTTAAGCGCGTACTCGTTGGTCACAAAATTGTTGTGGAAAATAAATCACAGGTGCACGAACAATAATTATCGTCAACATTCCAATTTCGAACGCATAGAAACTCAAAGAGATATGGTTATCGGTTTCGATCGGACTCGCCGCTACATCCAGCTTTTCCGTCTAAATTATGGCATGTTTTTGGATCAAAACTCGCTAAATATGTGAAATAAAATAAAAATTGTTTCGAATAGCATCTAATTAAAATCGAATTCCTTGACTTTTTTGTACTGTAGTGTGATCTTTTCGCCGGAAAACACAAACATTAATCGAATTTGGTAATTTTCCAATTTTCACCGTTTTCGGAAAACAATCAAAATATCTAAAATAGTTTTAAATAAAATATATTTTAAAACCTTTCCGTAATACCTACGTATTTAATTTTCTAATCTTAAAAAACAAATGTGTGTGTGTGATTTACGAATTTTTTCCAAAAATAGAAAGGTATGACCAAATTTCAAACTTTAAATGACTAAAAAATAAAAAAAATTTGACCAAAGATTTTCGAAATTCGTTAGAAGCATATGTATTTACATGTTGCCAACCTTGTGTTAAAGTTTCCAAATTTTTTTTGAAAAATTTTTTTTAATCAAAAGTTAAAAAAAAAAAATGAAAAATACTCAGCTCAAAAATTTCCGAAATCACTATGTGAAAGTTTCGGCTTGTTCCAGTCGTTATTTTACTGTAATAAGGTGTCAAGTATCAAGTACACACAGTTAAAATCTTAAAATGTTGTGTAGAGCGGTGATGCGCAAAAGATGTATCAAACGTGTTGCCCCGATTACAGTTTAGATTTATAATATTATCGTTCGTAATCACGAACATATTTCGCTGTTTTATTTTTTTTCTGAAAATACATTTCCCCGAAAACCGATAAACGGATGTTTTTTAAAGTATTTGAGTGTTTTTTTTTTATCTAGTATTGGTGTGATAATTATTTCAAAACATCTACCCAAAACGTATACAACGTAAAAGAACGTGTTCGGTGTGATCTTTTGAAAACTAAGCAACGAGTGGCATATAAGGTACCCCCGTTACTAAGTGACAGGTTTCATTTTGTATAAATAAGAATATATAATAGTAGCAATTAGTAGGCGATAATGATAATTAATATGGAAAACTGTAATAATTAATCAAATTACACTAATTATATTGATATTATACGTTCAAGTATTTTTAATGTCTAAACAATCAATAGCAAATTAATCAATATTAATAATAACACATTTGCACGAGTGTAATAATATGAGTATACTCGTATTGAAATAGCCCCGAGATCAGTCTAGGTCACGTGGGCAGTTTAACGGAGTAGTGACTACGCTTTTGGTGGGTCACTATGATTTGGAAGTTGTGGTTCAAACGGATTATTTAATATCTGAAAACAATGATGAATCATTGCCTTCAAAAAAACGATTCTGAGCGAGCTCAGTCATCTCGTATAAGTCCTGGTAAAAACCATGTATAACAAAAAATATACTTAGAAAATGAATACATAATTAAAAAATACCTAGCAAAATTTTTTTCCAATCTTTTGTAACGTATTCAATTAATTAATTTAGTACAAAAAAATTTAAAAACGACAAAACAATTTTTTATAACGATAGTTTAATATGTGTAGCGTAGCGATTGGAGCACTTCTTCTACTCTAAAACGTCATTACAAACCTGAAAATTTCAATTTTTTTTTTTAAAAAAAATTCCAGATTTTTTCGGTTTTTAGTGTAAAACTTAATAAGTAAGCGAAATTTCAAAATAAGCTTCAACCGAAGTACCACCGGAGTTCATAGAACTATCATTAGAGGTATATGACTTTGAAAATTGGAGCATTCTTTTTATACGAAAAAATGTTGAAAGGAAAAAAAAAACATCATTGTAAAAACAATTAATTTCTCGCTGACGCTTAGAATCTAAAATAATTCTTAAAATGTTTGTGATTTGCGATGGCCAGAAAATTATTTGTATTGTGGAACATAGAAGATTTGTTGTGAATCGTAGTTTCTTGATACGATTATTAAATGTTTTATTTTTTAAACAGTTTTTTGTTTTTTTCTTAAAGTAATAAAAATTATTTGCGTATGTTTTGTATTAATAAACATAAGTCTATTTCGGAGTTCTATTTCGTATTTTATTAAATTTTTTATTTCGGTAAGTTTGTTTGCAGTGTCACTTTCAAGGTCCAACCTATTATGAAAAATGTATTCAGCATAATATATTATATTGTATCTAGTATTATTGCTTCAATAAAAGGAAACGTAGTATTTTATCAAGACGTTAGTTTTGTATTACAAATTAAATTAAATTCTTGAATAATTTTAAATAATCGATTGATTAATGGAAAATGATCCGTTTTTTACGTCATATCTATTGAAATAATATAGCAATATATTTTAGAAAAACACCGAATCTTATCGACAGTAACATTTTGTTATTTACTAGTATTTTAATAAAATCTCATTACAAATTTACGTCGTAAGATTAATTTTTTTTTTTGTAATTTGTACATTAATCATTTGACCCTACGTTACTACTGTTCCTTTAGTTTATTGTTTTACCATAATTTAAAAGAACCGTAAATATAACGCGTTAAATTAATAATTATAAGGTGTGAGAATTACTTTTTGTTAGTTAATAAGTTATAACCGTGAGCGCAAATACGGACGGAAAGCAAACGTGTTTACAAAAAATAACAATTATAATATTATTAACAATTATTACGCTTTAGCATCAGACTGCAATGCAGCGGAACGTAAATATTTCCCAATTGACACACGTGAACAACGGAGATGCACCATATGTTTTTGTATACAGGATGTATTTTTATTAGTGAGCTGACCTAGAATATTATTTGAAAAAAAAGGTTTATTCTCTACTTGAAACAATAACGTATGACAAAAAGTTTTAATGTTAGTGCATTTTAACGTTACTGGTTCCAATAAGAAACGAAATGCTGTCTTTGATTTAAAAGACGTACAAATTGAAAACATACATTTTATTTTATTACTGACTTGGCAGAATAGAAAACATGTTTTTTTTATAATTAACGCACCGAGTAAAATATAATGACTAATAGTAGGTGGGTATATGTTTATTGATGATAACCGGATAAATCCATTGTGTTACGTTACATAAAATTAAGAAAATAAAAACATATCTTACGCATATTAAGTTTGTATCGTGTAACACACGTATAGTAATGTTCGCACGTACAAAATATAATTCGAATCTCGAAATAAAAAGAACGTTCATCGGTTAATTTTAATTCAGTAGGTATCAAAAACAGTGAATTATACGGGTTAATGTAAACAAATCCGATTTTACCTTAGTAAAAAGTACATATTAGTGACCACAGCACGATGGGACGCGTCAATACGAGATCGGTTCAACTGGGTTGAGGGGGGAAAGTACGATCATGATGTGTACAAAATTTAAATATGTAACCTACGCCAGTCTTTTCTGTAACATACTAAACTTTCTACGGTACAAAAAAATTAGTCGAACAACGTGGAAAAAATAAAAATATAAACGTGTTAGTACGTGCTTGGTTTCAAGCAAGTACGTTGATACGATTTCGGCGCGAGTGTTTAAAGTAACCAAAAATACGAGAAACCGAATGCCAACGTTTTTACAACTCAAGTACTAATTCGCTGTAGCAGCCAGTAGGTGCATCAATCGTGACACTAGATCCGTGTCAGCGTGTTTCGAAATTCCTCCAAAATTTAAACTGCTATCCGAAACGTATTTTTTTCAAGATTTAACAAATCATTGTAAAATGTGTAGTGAACAAGAAAACGTTAAAGGCCTTCCGACATTCTCTAGACGCGTCGTCTTTGGTAAAAAAAAAAAAACAATCGAGTAAAAAAAATACACAAAGACTCGTGACGTATCTATCTAGGTCATTTTGTCTGATTTGTAGGATCGGTTAGTAATAAAAACGAAAAAAAAAAAATACAAAAGTTACGGTGACGCACGTAACACCCTGTGTTATAATTTACATTATTATATTCCACAAAAACAATAAAGACACCACTAGGTTTTGGTCCAGCACCGGTCGCCGATGTTTTACCTGGTCGTCCTTGGCCAACAAGCAACGCGATTTTATCGAAATGAACATATTTTTTATACGTTTCCGAAGCATTACGATGTAGGCGTTTTAGTCGCACGCTGGTGATGTACGTTTTCGTGTTAAACGATATTAATTATGGTTTTTTTTTTATTTAAAAAATTTGTTTTTAAAAATACGCGACGCGGTTGAGCGTGGGGGCAGCGCGATCCATTGTTGTTGTAGCTTTGAGCGTGTATTTTTAGACTACGATGTTTATAGTTGTCATTAAATTTTATTTGTCCGTATAGTATTATTCGTTACGCACTTGTTTTAATTCCCATGATTAATTTGCCAAGTGGTGGTCAGCTGTCAGGATAAGTTCAGTTTTTTCAAGTCACAGTGTTAAAACAGCTGCAGAGACTTGAATTCACACTCGATTTTAAGATTAGATATTAATTTTTCTCATAATGAAAATTTTGAAGTATTTACGTATTGTTCGATGTTTTGAATGGAGAAATTCGATGGTAGGTCGTTTAACTCGTATATGGAACAATATTTTATTGCCAAATAGAGTTTTTATATTTTTTACGTGGGATATGATTTTTACTGCAGGTAAATAATACGTATATATGTTTGAACCTGTTTCTGATTTCGTATACCTACGGTTTTTAATATAGAAAAAAAAAAAAAGAATCGTATTTCACCTGTCCTAATAACGTGTTAATTTTTTAAAGAGCTATTATTACTAAAAATAGATAGAAAATAACAAAATTATTGGAAAATATGTTGAGCAAATTATAGTGAAGTTCAGTTACTTCAATATAAAAACTATATATATTACTAAACAAAATAGCAGCAAATTATAAAAAATTTGAAAGGTTTGAATCCAGCTAAAAAATTGTCAAATTGAACTGATTGTACGACGTTTAAACTTTATCCCTTTTAATGATGTGTGAACATTTGAATTTTGAAGAAGTTGTGGTCGAAAACAAATGAAAAAAAAAAGATGGTACTTACATAATAATTCTTTTTTTTTAACAAAAAATGGTAAATAATTTTGTATGTTTCGTTTAAAACTAACTGTGAACATCGACAGATTTCAAAATCAAAAGTTTTTTTTGTCACTCAAAATTGCATTTTCGGATATTGCTTCATTTTTGTTTTTGAGTTATAAATTTAAAAATTAAAATAAAGTTTCTAATCTATATCGATAAAGAATCGTATCGGACCACGAGATCGGAGTAATTTTACTACCAAAAAATAGAATATATTTTGTGACCAAGTAGTTGTGAAAAAAAAAAAAAACATCGTTGTCAAATTAAAACATCTTTTGCTACGCTCAGAATTTAAAATATTATTTTCAAATGTAAAATAATTATTTTATAAACTCATCGAATGCAGTGAATTCTAATCACTTATGTGCTTATAGGTTAAACTAATAGCTAATAACTATATAGCTTTTTTGAATTAGTTTTAATTATAAATGTATCGATTATGATTTACGACGTACACTGGTAGTATACGTAGGCAGTAAGATAGTTTGTACTTTATCGTTTTTCAGTTATTGCTTAATTTTTTTTACTTTTTGTATGGATAATGACAGTTTTTACTATATATCTATCTATGTAGTAACAGTTGTATATTATATGTATAGGTATTGAAAAATAATTATAGTTTTTAACGCAAATTTCTTTTTTCCAATTATTATTATTAATTAATTTTGTAGTTAGTAATTATTGTTATTATGTATTCACCTATAATTAACTACCTACATTTGAAAACCACTTTATTTTCTCCATGCCATGTTTGATTCGCTTAAACGTATGTTATTACTTATTATTATAATTTTTTTTTTACATTTTAATTTTTAAATTACTTCAGAGTTCATGGTTAAAAGATCACAAATTCTCGTTTAGTTTTCGCTTAATATTGTTAGGTTTTATCAGTAGTTTTATAATGTGATTTGAATAGGAGTATGGGTCAAAGATCGGTGCAAAATTAAATTATTAAATTTGCAATTAATAATATTTTATGATTTATTAAAAAAGATACTGAACAATTTTTATAGAATATCTAATACTAAATTTATCTGATATAAATTATAGACAAGCATTTAAATATTGGCAGTTTTAAAGTATTATTAGTGTTCAATACAAATGGCTCCTTTTCAAAGAATTGTTCATTGTTGATTGTAAAAGTGTAATTATGAAATCATACTATATAGTACCTATATTAATACCCAAATTTATGAAAAACCCATTTTATCCGTTTTAAAAGAATTAAGGGATAACATTGAATCGCTAAGAGTTAAAATAATAAAAATAAGTTCTTTGAAAAGTCGATCGGTTTGTCAAAAACATTTTACTTAGGGACCTATCATATCAACATAATTTTATATTTTATGAACTATTAAAAGGTCATTGGATTATTTAAATAACTATACTTAAATTTCAGTTCTTGAATCTTAATCAATGAGATATTTATTTGCCTACTTGTGGAATATTTAAATATACTGTCAAAGAACTTTTATGGTGTCGTTAAGTTTGAAAGACAAAAGTATCTAATACAATGTTAGTAAATAATCTTTTGTGTCGTTATTCTGGCAGTAAAATATAATGAGTATGTATTGAATTTATATTTTAGTATCCCATTTCAAATTGAAATTAACATACAACAAACACTTGGTTTTTGCCAATATTATAAAGGTATTTTTATACTCGAGTAATTGTTGTTATGTTCTGAGCGGAAACGATAATGTATCGATTTAACTTAGATGTTTTTCCTGTAAATAAAATGAATGGTGGTTCAAACTTTTGAGAAAATTTTCAAATTACTTTAAATTCCACACATTAATAAAAAATGTAAAATACATAGGTGTATGGCAAACATTTTTATTGATTTTAATAACTTTTTTTGTATAAATCTAAATTACCATAAATAAAATATTAGTATAAAGTCATATATTTTGTATACTTATATGTTTCATTTACAGAACTTTGAAATTATTGAACTTTTTTCCCGTAAAATCTTTAGTTTTTATTTTAAAACTCAAAATTTTTACATAAGTTCTACAAAACATTTTCCATTATATGGTTAAAAATGCTGAACGTTTCACCATCGAAAGTTAGTAAAAAATATAACGGTTGAATTTTGTCAATTTTTGATAACTCATTTTAAAACTGTTGAAATCAACTGTAACTTTTAAACATTACTATATAATGGGTGAAATACAAAAGTGTTAAAAATTTCAAACAATTTTGGCAATTTTCGATTCTATCGTAGTATCAGTGTTTTCTCCGAACCGTACGACGTGTTTGCGTTGTGAAATTTATCCAACCGTACAAAATGTCCAAACTCTGTGTTTTTAAAAATTGAGTGTATTAGAGTATGGTTTGATGATTAAAAAGTTGTTGTCTGAGTTATGTCAGATAAATGCTCGCAGTGATAACATACGGTCAACAGGTATTTGTTTTAAATTTACTCACGTAAATTAAGATTATTGGTAAGAATATGGGTCATTACAAAGTGTTTAAACATTTAAAATAATAATAATATTAATAGGTATATATTGTACAACACTGTTAACTATTGTTTCGTGTTGTTGCAAATGGCATCCGTCAGCCGAAGACTTATCCACTATTTTATGGTTACGTTTACAAATGGGTTTTAGATTCCGAACGAAGTGAAGAATGCATCGATTTTACAATAAATGACTTAAAATGTTTACATACCTACTCGTATTGTTATTGAGAAGGGTAATATTCATTTGAACGGAAAACTCGAACAAATTTTGAACACTTTTGACGATCTCCAAAAGAGCTATTACGTTTTACAGCATGCAATTTGATTATTTGATTATTCCTAAACTTTCTTAGAATTATTATTTGCTTTCATAAAACTACAATTTACAAAACATTGATTCATCCAAAAGATTAACCTAATACACTCATTACTTTATATTTTCTTTTATGGTTTACATGAACGTTTAAAAATAAATTTATACGATTTTTAGATTGTAAAAAACTTTTTTTGTATCCAAACAGATGTGTCAAAACATCCTATACATCCTTGTTTAACGTACGTTGAAAATGTGCAAATAAACCGATTTTATTAAATGTGTTAGATTAATTCTTTTTGACAGCAAAAACCATCAAGACGTTTTGTAAAGTCTTTGTTTGAAATTAAAGAAGGTATTCATCTTAAACTGATCATCAGCTAGTATTAGCCTTATTTGGAATTCGTAAAAGAACTGTTTTTATTTCGTTATTAACTAGTTCAGTAAAATTTGATGTATGCGCGAATATATAATGTTAATATTACAATGTTCAATCAGTATTAAAATATACTATTATTGCATCAAATTTGTCAAGATAAATGTTTGTTGTTATTACGATAATTGTTTTTATTTAGTCTCTAAGTGTTTATATATCAATAAAATGAAAAAAATGAAATACTCACATCATTATTTTGTGATTAGGTACAGTACATTAACTATTAAATAACGTCAATAAACTGTCGTTGGCGCATAAATCTGTTTTGGTGATCGTTTGGGAAGTGTTCAAAACCACATTATTGATATTTTAATACCATATAATCTTTTCCATATTAAATTACAACAAACGAAAAGGTCGAAATTTTTTATTTTCTGTAGGTATACTTACTATTATGCCTAACACGGCACACGACACACGGCACGTGAAATAAATCAGTATCTACGTACACGTTTGTTTTCATTAAAAATGAAATAAATCATAAAACGAGATGTAGGCTTTATAAGTTGTAGTATAAATTATTATGTTTACAATTATTAATGGCTCGTGATCTCATAACACGATGTATGATCACAATACAACTATGACAGGTAGACAATGATTAAACGTCACGGAAGCCAGAAAAAAATATTTATATTTAGTCCCTAGTTCAGTAATAAATCAGTGATTTGAAAATCCATACTTATAACTGAGAACTAGTGAAAACATTTTTGATCCGTAATATTTTACACGTGTCACACGTGTTTATTAGCGTGTATCAAACTATAACCTGCATGACGTCATTGTTTTTGGACTTCACTTGAATATTTTGTGTATTGTTAACGAAACATATTTTGAAATAGCTGATTTTCCTTTATTAATTCTACACGTTTTTACGCGCGATTTGCGGATAAAAGGAAACGTTGTAAAATATTTTTGAAATCTCGCTAAAGTTAGTTATTGACCAGCCAAACTGCACAAATGTAGGTATCAAAAAATAATTTTTATATTAAAAAATCATGCGTGTATTGTGTTAGATTTGAAGAACGTCGCGCATTCAATGAAAAAACTTCATATTTTTTTTTTTCGTTAGCACCGTAGTAACTATTAAAATATGTATCAATGCGTTTTTGTATGTGCTCGAATAGCTGTTTGAAATGACTAACGTAATGTAGCGGAGCATTAATCCGTTTTCATGCACCTGGACAAATTTTCGGGTTCGTCAATTATTACATAGTAGGTGTTACAGGTACTTTTATAGTGCATAATATAATGATTATAAATAAGAAAATAACATGTGTTTTAACAAATGTTGCACAGTCATTAAAACATCTACGGGTTGTGTAACTATACGCTTGTACACATACCAAACAATGCGTACACTCGTTGAAGTTTTCCGGAACGAGTACCTACCGGTGTTTTCATTCAATGTTTTCTCGTAGGTACTTACACATATTTTATGCTCGATAACCAAGTAATTTAAATTTGTGGCCGATTCGGTTAAATTTTTTCTACAAACATTTTAGATTCCGAGGGTTAGCGAGGAACCTATTGGTTTTTCTGTTTGATACTGTCAATTTGAATAAAACAAATAATAGGTAATCATGTTGCGCATAAAACATAAGTAAAAACGATAGCTCATCAAGTGTATCTGTAGTAGGATCTGAAACGGTAAATCTACGTACGTTTCTCCAGCCCCCTCAGTTTGAATGTACAAAAAAATTTTTGTTTAGTTATTATTAGTATTCTTTTGTACGACTATTTTCAGGATTCCTATGGATTTATTGTATAACCTATTACACATTTTCTGTGGAGGGCTGTTTCTCCATCCCCCATAGAAAATGTGTCATATACAATAAATCCATAAGAATTCTGAAAATAATCACACAAATTCACAATAATTACAAGCTATTAACTAATTATTAGAAAACAATTTTGTTTTATATTAAAACTGAGGGGGGCTGGAGAAGTGTACGTGGTAAAATTAGTAGATATTTTAACTATAACAAATTAAAATTCCGTTAGTTGCTTATAAAACTATAATTCGTTGGTATTGTTTTGTTTTTATAATTTTAATTAATATTGTGGAAAAGTGCATTGTTCAAACAAGTATGTTTTTTTGTGATCAGATGTTTTTAGTGCACATATTCATATCGCATCCAGTTTCCAAGAGAAAGTATTGGTCGCATTATCATAAAATATTGGTTAAAAAAATCACAAAAATAAAAACCAGTTCCATAAAACGACGGCTACATATTTTTTAGCAGTAGTTGCCGTCGAATATCAGATAGACGGTTGTAATAAAATTTAAAACAGCAAAATAAATGTTCCATTACCGTTAAACACCGTTTTAAACCTATATATTTGTCTTAACCTTGGTTATAACCTAATTGATATTTGATTATCACATCTGATTTGTTTATACGTGAAAAATGAAAAAAAAAAAGTGAAAAAAAAACTGTTTTATTAATATGTAAATGTTTAATATTCATTTTAATTTCTCTGTATACGATCAATCAAAATTTAAAACAAAACTAAAAAATTATAATTATAAGCAAGTATACTGGTAATGTCAAGTAAATAATATAAAATCCTTAATATGTATGTATATTATACATAATAATATATATTTTACCCGAGATTTTGTACGCCTTTAAAGATGTATATTATTACAAAAAGTTTTGGAGAAATATATTTGTTGATTCGATGGAAATATAACAATATTCTTTAAATTATTGGCGTTTTTTTTTTTTTTACAAAATTCAAAGCGAACAAATAATTTTACCATTTTCAATTTATAGCTGTATCAAAATTTTTGCATGCCATAATGTGATACGTAGGAGTATCTACACTTGTATTCTGTTTAAATATTTCAGTAACAACGAAGTAAATAATCTTGATTATAAAATATAAGAGCAAAAATACGCTTATGGGTTTAAATATGAAAGGCGAAACACAATTAAAGATGGTTTTGTATATTTTAAACGATAGAAATCATCGTTGGTCTATTAGACATTAAAACAGTACCTACGTCGTAACACAAAAAAAGATCTTGCCTAAAATACATGGCCTACAAATTAAATAAATCCATAATTGCGTGAAGATTACGATAATGTTATATTAATAATAGAACCCATGTAATATTATTTTACTAACATACAACGTCTTAGGTATCGTTTTTGCATTGTTTATGTACTTACGCCTTACGCGGAAAAAACGCAATTAAACCGACATCTGAAAATAATTTGTAAGATTTGTTGCCACGCAACCCAAAAACTAATATTTATTGTTTTTATTTTTTTTACATCGGCATATCCCTCTCGCGCTTATTTTAAAATAATATAAATTAATGGCACATAATTAATTTAAGAAGATTGAATGTCAAATTGATAAATATACAAACAACTTTCTAACTAGGAATAATTTATTAGTTAGGACACCTGTTGGTGGCCGGTTTTAAAGAGTCATGTAAAGGCTATTATGTACGATGACGGTTTAAGAGAATGGAACTTTAATTTATAATTTATTTTGAATAGGCACAAGTGGAGTTGGTTCTAAACGGTTTTTGAGAATTTTATTTAGTTGTTCGGTTAGTGTGTTTGTATTGCGATTGTACAGACAATAGCAGCCGTTGAGCAAACAGTCGCTATTTTGATTTGAAAAACACTGCATTAACGTCTCGAATATATTAACGTAATATTTGTCTAATCGTGAAAGTTAATGTTATGAGTGATTTTTTATCAATGTTTTTCATTTTTTTATTTTCCTGCTGCTGCTATAATGATAATTATAGTTATGGAAAAATTTGGAATTGATTATTCCGTGTTTACTTATTGATTTATTTTAATACGTCAACTCAATAATTTTGTTTAACATGAAATGATATTGAAAGTTTAGGACATTAAACATTTAATACAAGCAAAACAAACTAATCAATAAATAAATGAATACAATACGTGTCAGTTACATAACGTAATGAAGTCTTAAAAATTTAAAAATTGCGTTTACTGCTTAAAAAACTGTTGTGTAAAATGTTGAATAATATTTACTGCAATGTTTCTGCTCCAAAAAATATGATTAGGACCAAATTGATAGTATTGTAAACAATAATATTTATAAGCCATTCAAGAACTGTAACTATTGTTGAAGAACCTTAAACCTGACACAAAATGCAAGACCTAATAAAAAAAAATGATTAGAAAAAAAAAATAATGCTCTAACAAATGTATTTTTGGGTTGATTACTTTACATTTTTATTATAGTATACACATTATGTATAGATTGGAACCCTCTTTGTACTTGAAAACGTGTTTCTAAAGAATTAGAAAAAAAAATCATTGTAAAACACTCCTCGCTTTGCTCATAATTTAAAAAATTATGTCGTAATGTTTACTTAAACAAAAATGTTCTCAACCATTTAGAAGAGTTAAATAAATTGTAAGTAAATATTTGTAAGGTTATAAATTATATTTGGGAAGCTCATTGTTGTATTTTTTTTTTTTGAAACGCATGTGTTAAGGTCGGTGTGTCAGCCGCTCTTAAGAACCTTAATAGGTACGTCTTATTCTGGGTTAGGGCCAAGGCTTTTACACACATTTACAGCTAATGAAATTCAATGTATTTGGCGATGGTTTGTAAATAATAAAGTCATTGATTCATTTATGCGAATGTTTTGACAATTATTGAAATTATTTATCTTCAATATCGTTTGTCAGAATGGCCGCGAACAGGGCCCCGGAACAATAATGTCTGTTTACATTAATAATAGTGCCCACATAAAATGAATTAATTTTCCCTGGTAATTATACTCATGTCAACTGCTAAAAAAAGACAGCTAGTACTTAATGATCATTATCTGTTTCACGGGTTGTGTAAATAAAACTGTCAAATGTTTGTTTTTTGTTACAATTATTTCAAGCGTATTGCTAAAAATGTGTTAACATTGAAAAAACTCAATGGTACTTAAAAATCATTGCTTCTTAGCTCTGCTCTAAAGTTACATATTTTTTTTTTTGATTGAATAAATTTGCAACTATTCATAAATAAACTCAATTATTATTGTACAGTGATTTAAAATTCCTAATATTGTTTGTAACTATAAATTTGCAAGTTATATACTTGTGAGTATTATGTTATACATGAGCTTTGAATGCGTGATTTGAAACCTGTAGTTTTCAATTGATAGGTATTTGTAATTAAGTAACCGAAATTAGGGTAAATGATTAGTTTTTATTTAGTTGTGTCTAGTTTAAGTGTTAAAACTCTAATTTAATTAATATTTTTACAATGCGAACTCGTATAATATGTTGTAAAAATGTAGTATTTTCATAGATAATAAGAGACAAGTTAAACCGCCAGATAGCGCCGTACAATACACGGTCCGTTTAACATGTTGAAAATAACAAAATATAACTTATAAAGTTTAAGTTATTAGTATAAATAATTTATTAAATATGTTTGCGACAAATAATTTAATACATATTTATATTAATTAATTAAACTCGGCGGTTATTTATACCGAGAATATAACAAAATGACTTAATACGAAATTATTGAATAAGTAAGATGCATATTACAAATACAAAAGACAATTTTGAGCAGTATTTTAGTAATGTATGAAAAAAGTTTAAATATTTCAAAAAATCTCCAACCCATGTTTGTTGGTGTAAAGCACTAGTCACAATCATGATAAACACTAGTAAACAAATTCAAAAGATTAAGAGTAAATTTATTTGAAAAAATATTAAGCAAAACAAATTATCTTATTCAAATCATACGTACTTAGAGACTATGCAGGCACGTAAATCAAAAAATGTTTTTGTAAAATTTGTACGCTTAAAAATATATTTGAAAAACACATGTTATTTAAATCAAATTTTTGTGTTCTATTAGAAATAAAAATTAGAAGTGCAAACATATTTTACGATGACGATATGATTTAATTTATTTTGGAAAAAAAAAATCTCAGCATTAAACATAGGAAAATTGGTCACAACTAAATAAATTTAATTTTTATACAAAACAAAAACAAATTGATTTTTGATAACCGAATTTGATATTTGATTTTGAAATTGATTTTTCAAAATGCATATCAAGAACGTAATGCTGACTGGTTGTTGTGTTTTTTATTTTTATGTCATATTATATGGCATAAGTTTAATAATTTTTTTATTCTATTTTGCTATTATGTAGACTGTTATACAAGAAATATCAATAAAACGTGAAATTGATTTTAAAGTATATGTAAGACTTAAAAAAATGCTTTTATCATATAGTAAAATTTTTAATTTAACAGTGGGTATTTAAAAAGTAATCATTGTTTTATAAATCTGAAACAATAGCAAACTCTTAAATTTTAACTGCTCATCGTCTTCATCTTTAAGTTTGCTTCTATAATGGATTTTTTTTTGTGCCGGAAAATAATTAACCATAAATATATAATAATAGATTTTTTATATAAATGTTCTATCATTTTGGTCAATATAAGAGACATAAGCGGTTTTTAGGCAAATACGTATAAATATTTTTGACGAGGGTGAAAATCTTAAAATGGAAATCATCCACTTTTCACAAGGGTGCATTTTTAATTCAAAAATTATTGTGAACTCTACCGTAACTGTTCACAAACACGTGACTGTTATAACAACATTGTTTAAATGTTCATTAGGAAAAACAATTAAAAATATAATAAAAATAAAAAAAAGTACTCGGACGTAGAAAAGGCTTTGGAATAAAACAGAATAGAACTACTGTATTAAAATTAAAATTGTATGCATTTTCAACCGTTGAATTAAAAAAAAAAAATTTAGTAGGAAATATGGCATAGTTTTGGAATGTGTAGTATTTACGAGTATGTAAGAATACGAACGTGTTTTGAGGGCACTAAGTCATAACATAAAAACTTAGAATACATCAAAGTTCCATGTTTAGCTCAAAATTTGTCGAAACGGTTTGAAAAAATTATTACTTTTGAACAATTTTAAAGATGCATATAAAGTTTTCAACTTATTTGGACAAGGTTTAAAGAATTATTGTTAGAAACAAATTTAAACAACGAAATAGGTACGATGAAATTGTGTAACAAAACGTGTACGTATGGTCGAAAAACAAAAACTCTGTGGACAGATCAACTATTACGTTACTTTATAACTACAGGAAAATATGTTGTTGTGCTTGTATTAAACTTTCAAGTCCTTAAACTAATAATTAAAGGTTTTATGAAACGTAAAAAATTAGCAAACTCAACAATTTCAAAGTGCTTATTATTTTCGAAACCCATTAAATTTTCGATTGACAAATAAATTTTACCAGCCAACGACGTGTCAAAATTTCAAATGGTTTGAATCACTTTTAGAAAGTTTGTTTTTGGACCGTGTCTCAAAAAAAAAAAATAATTTCCATTCAAACACTACTATTCATTGAAGGGGTATTACGATATTATTATCTTGAGATGAAAACAATATTCTTCTACATTTTGTTAATACTGCATTCTTCGCTATGCTTAGAATCCAAATTTGTGCGTTTCTTATGGGCCTCGCCCACGCGACTTGAAGACTTAACTACAGTTAAATGCACACAAAGATCGGTGTGACCCGTGCTGCGAGTGCTCCCTAGGTGTAGGTAGAATTATTAATTAATCTTCTCTGCTGAGTGATTTCAATCCCTGTTCGTACCGATCTTTTTTTACCGAAATTAAACGTATTCTTACAGAGTGGTTTTCACGTTTTTTTTTTCTCGTCGCTCACAAAACGCAGCAATAACTACAATAACTACTCCGCGGGGTTTTGAGTACACGCGGTATATGTACGTACTTGCCGGGAGGCGTTTATACCGCGGGAGACGAGATTTATGGTAAAAGTTTGGTGGTTCGTGTTGAATTAAAGGCGAAATTTACACGTTTTGCGTGTTTTTTTTTTACCCCGTTGTGTATTCACGCGTTAATATAGTTTAATATACGCCTACTGCTGAGGAAGAAAGAAAAAAATGAAATTATATTAAAACGCGAATATCCGTTGACATTTTTTTGACGGCGTCTGCGGCGGGATGAAAAAAAAAAAAAAAATCAGACGTTTTTTGTTTTTGGGGGTTTTTTTTTGTTTTTTTTTTTGGACGGACGGCGAAAATCGGGGATCGGACGTTATCTACCCTTATCATCTGCACGCGCAGACGGCGGCGTTTTTTTGTTTGTTTTGTTTACAGCACTCTGATTCGTATGGTATTGTACGATCATCATAATAGCCGGAGGGTCTCTTAATTGATATTATTGTAATGCATGCGAGGGTTTTACGATTTCTGTTTTCGATTTTGAGGGGAGCCGCGAAACATCGCTCATATTATAATATACATACGGTTTAGCCGTTTGTAGCACGAGTATTTTTTTTTTTCGCAGCGGATCGTATTGAACGTACGGAAA
Organism: Hormaphis cornu; assembly: GCA_017140985.1. Lineage (NCBI taxonomy): Eukaryota > Metazoa > Arthropoda > Insecta > Hemiptera > Hormaphididae > Hormaphis > Hormaphis cornu. The sequence goes on from CM029359.1 coordinate 32,413,977, forward strand.
TGAGGAAATAGCCGAGGAAAAAATGAAAAGAACCACGGTGCAGCGACGACTCGGGCTGGTCGTTGGTTTCAAAGTTGCGGATTGTCGCTTAATTTCATATGTGAAACGGAAAAAACGATTCTGAGCGCGTTGTCTAGTCTGATAAATTCTCGGTGAAAATAAAAAAGTTCATGAATCACTCCTGTTATACATATTCGTAAAAAAAAAAAAAAACGGTTAAAAAAAATAACACAACTTATTATACAAGGTAGGTATTTGTTGAAAAGATCACTACGGATCACTACGTACGTGGTGGGAAAAATAGCGTACTAAAGATTTTTTCGATCTTTTATGACGCATCAAATTAATTGAGCACATAAAAGTTTGAAAACGGCATGGAATAATTTTTCATAACGATGTTATATTATATTTGGCGATTTTCATCGTTTCCGGCACTCGGGGAAAAAATCGAAATATTATCAAAAAACGCTTCTCATAAAACACAATTCAAAATGCCAACTTTTATGTGGTATTCGAGTTCTCAACGTTACGTTCGTACGCGATCGTTACAGCACTCCTTCTACCCGAAAAGTCGAACATTTTAAATTTTTCGCCGTAAAGTTCTCGGTTTTTTTTTGGTTTTGGGTAAAACTCAAAAATTGAGCGGGAGCCTAAATCTTGATAAAATCGTTATTTTTCATGGAAAGTATAAACATACATTTCGTCCGTAGGTACCTATTTTACACTATATTGGCGACTTAACCTACATACTTGTGTGTAAATAGTGGGATACGTCCATAGCATTCACGTCTATGATTTTATCGATTTTGAAAACACCCTCAGAGCGCCAGCAGTTGCTCGGCCGGTGAATTCGAAACGCGGGCGATGATAATTTAATAATTAAATAATATTGAGCAATTAATATTGTCAATACACGTCGCGATCACTCCGACAAATCGTTGACGACGCCGTGAATTATTTTATTAATATTTTTCAATTAATTATTTACGTATTGTATATGCATCATAGCGTGCCGTTTTGCCGCAATAAAGCGTTTCTTCAATTAAAATACGTATATCATCGTGCGTTAGGAGGTACGACGGCGTGCGAACGAGCGTCTCGGTCTCGACGAGGAGTTTCGACCGGATTGCATCGCGCGGACACGTATCTCTGGACTAATGAAAATAAAAATTGTGACAAACGATTTTTCTAATTTTTAGTTACAGTTATGTATGTTGTTAACATTGTATTGAATTTTCAAAACTTTTTCTGGAAGATTCAAGTTTTTATTGAAATTAAATGACAGTAACATTGGAAATTTTTGAAAATTTCAAAGTTCTATATTTAGCTCAAAAATTCGCGAAATGTTTTGAAATTTACCTCACACCTGTACATTACTAATGAGTGAAAATATCATGTCTTTCCAATAATTATTATGGGAGTTATGACCAATTAACAAAATTGATTTTGTCAGAAACGCGTTTTCCGTACTTTTTTCCGTTTTTTCTTAATTTTTTTGTTTTGTTTTTTCTGAAGAACTTTTTTGAAAGTTTCGAAAAAACACGATCCACCGAGGATATAAAATTCTCTACCGGAAAGTGGTACTGTTGTTGAAGATCGAAGCAATTCCCTAGGAGCTACACATGGCACAGACACAAAAAAAAACACATCTTTGTAAAATCAATAGCTTTCTCGCTTCGTTCAGAATCTAAAACTGTGTTTAGGTTCTCGCCGTCAATTTAACTCATTGTAAAGTGTTGGCTCTGAGCTTAAACCTTATTGTCTATTACCTGTACTGCCCGTCTTATTCATTATTGTTTGAATAAATTATAATAATTACAAAATTACAATTGTGTGTGTACAAAATTAAGTTTTTAGAAATAATATGCATGACCTAAAATGCATTTATGATGTTAAAAAATCGATTTAGTTCTCCCCAAAAGTCTAATGCGTGAAGTTGCTCATAGTACTTATAATCACGAGTTCAAAACGAAAATTGGAAAAATATAACCCAAATCGCATCAGAAATTGACGATGACCCTCATTTGGATACACATTTCAGTACTGATAGTGCATATAATTTAATTTATTAACTGATTGCGTTGTTCAAACGTCAGGTGTTTGCGTTTATCTCGATGTTTTATGCGTAATTCCATTTTGAAAAACATTTTTTTATTAAATTCGGGGACAGTGGTATAGGCAACTTACACGCTATTCCGTATCATTGGTTGTGTGACGTGTTCTCTTTCATGGCTAATTTTTCGGTTCAATATAAACATTCGTCATTACGTTGAACACGAGGTGTTATTCACATCCATTATTTTGCCAAAAGTGCATGATGCTGCAACTTTCTGGTTAATGAATTATTATGGTTATTATGTTGGTTTAACATTATAATAATTTACTTCTGAAAAATAATGGTTGTGTGATGGACAAGAATCAAAATGCGGATCAACAACCGTCCCGAGGGCTGAACGGGATTAATTCAACTCGTCAAAAAGCGACGGCCCAACCGTTATTATTTTAACTCGGAATTTGAAATTTTAATGCAACTGTCGCGTTGTTTCGGTTATCTGTTTTAGTTTTCGGTCAGCTTCAGTTGTGGAACTGTATGTATATATAGGATTTGTACCCGTAATAATTACCTCACTGGTTAGTAATAATTATTGAGGGATTATACTCTTTAAATAAAATATTGAGTATTTATCTAAAATCTAAATTAAAAGTGAACATTTTAAAACGAACAAAAAACTGTTTTTTAGTTTCACCATAATTATTAACTTCAAAGTAGTATTTTTCTTTTATGATAATTAACTTAATCCTATACGATCAAGTAACGGTAAGCCAGAAACATTACTTTCTTTCCCTAAAGAATCCTTCACCTTTAACCACATAAGCTACTTATAATTTTGTACGGTAATTTTTAAAAATAATTTACTACGAGTTGTAAATAATACGTGTGAACAAAAAATTACGCGAGTGTTACGGTTTAATATGATAGTTTGTAGATATCAATGAAACTATTTTAAGTAAATGTTTGATTGAGATTTAAAAAATTTATTTTAAAAATAAACATTTTATATGGGTCTGGCGCTAAATAATTGATTTTTAGGGCATACTATAATTACCGAATCGGCAAAAAAATCGCAGCATTGTTGAGTGTATATTTTTGATTATAAATGTTGGATGGCACCGACGCCGAAAAAAAGTGCTAATCTTAAAATAAAAGATAAAAGGTCTATGAACTCCGGTGGTACTTTGGTTGACGCTTTTTTTGAAGTTTTGCTTAATTTTTGAGTTTCTCCCCAAAAACGAAAAAAAAAATCGAGAATTTTACGGCTAAAAATTGGAAATTTTCAGGTTTATATTAACGTTTTCGGGTAGAAGGAGTGCTCCAATCGTTACTTTGAATACCACTTAATAATTGGAATTTCGGCTTTTTTAAATCAGGCAATTATTTATTTTATTTGTAGAATTTTTCGATATTTTGATTATTTTCTGAGTTATGCGCCGAAAACGACGAAAATGGCAAAATAACTAAATCCGGCGCGAGACATAACGATCAAGATCGTTTTGGCCATAACATCCAAAACGATGATCGGAACAAGCCGAAACTTGTACACAATATTAAAATAGTTATGATACGAGTTTGATAAATGTTTCAGGCGATTAAAAAAATGTTTGAGCTACATATATATATATAACTTTGAAACTGTTGAAAAATTTACCAGAACGCGTATACCCACTAGACAACTGATCTCGCTCAGAATCGTTTTTTCGGAGGCCATGACTTATGAGCATTGCTTTCAGATATTAAATATTGCGTTTAAACCACAACTTCAAAACCAGTGACCCGCCCAAAGCGTAGTCGCTACTCCGTCCCACGCGACCTAGATTCAAGATCGATCCCGATTTTTTTCTTTTTTTTTGGTTCTCGGTTAAAAAATAATAACAACATATTTTTTTTTTCTTTATAACCATGTATCCTGTCTTCGAAAACCACGAAAATCTTATAATATTTCACACAGCTCACACATACGTGGTAGTTGATTACGTTATTTTGCAACAGTAAAATGTTCACCGCACGCGATTTACTGTATACTACCATATAATATTATTATAATTATTTACGCCCCCATTACCGCCGACTAAGACTTACCTAGGTACTAAATTAAGCGTACGGTTTATACTAGGTATGCGGTTACCGGACAAGCAGCTACATTCTGTTGTAATTGTTTCCACTTATTTTGCTGACCACAATGATATTATACCTTCTTCCTATGTACGATAATATTATATTATTACTGTGTACTTTTCGAATGAACAATGGAAAGAAATCGCGTAGACGAGAATATAGACCGAAACCAGAAATTATCTGTTCAGTTTAAGTTCTACCGTAATATGTTGAGCTAAGTCAGCCTTGAAATGATATCGTGTCTCTTGTCGTATACATTATTAGAGTTGTTGTAAAGACAAAATACGTATCGTCTCGTCGTACGAAACTACGAATTTCGATCATTTTGATTTTCCACACGCAGGCGTAAAAAACAACCAATAATGACCTAATAGCATATCGATTATTGACCGACCGATGAATATTACGACTTGCTGAAATTAATTGTTGCTCATCGATATACTACAGGTGTTTCGGATTTTGTGATTATAAGTTAGGTTCCTACACAGTTTTGGGTCCGACTTTTTGGGGGGTCGTTAAGTTTGAATGGACAAAATAGATTTCATCGTAATGATAACGTAATAATATATTGGTCCTGCCGTCGATTTCATTTTTATACGTTTTAATCGATTCCAAGTAAAACGGAAGTACGATGAGATGATGACTGGGAGGAACTATCTGAAATTGTTTATGCGCGTTATAAAGTTAGAAAAAAAGTTTTGAAAACTGTTTGTATGGTTTTTAAAATTAATTTGAAGTTTTAAAACATAATTTGATACTGTACGCAATGCGCGGTAACTTGAAAATTAAAAAGAAACGGGACGAAGGAGACCTCAGTAACGAGAATTTCGGCTTGTCAAAAAAAAAAGAAAAGATTTCTTCTGAAGTGGGCAATAATTAGGATACGTTCAACATCGTTCAGTTGTCCCTTCAGAGATATTTCTCCAAGTCGTTTTATAATGTTAAAATATAATTTGTACTTAAGAATCCATTACAATAAACAAAATGTGTATGCACGATAAACGCAGAAAAGTGAAAAAAAAAAAAAAAAAAACAAATTCTAGCGTAGGTAAGATAAAAAAAAACGGTACAATTTTTCCTCGTGAAAACATACGTGTCTATTTTGTTCGTCTTTTTTTTCTACAAATTATTGTTCGATTTATCGGTGTAAGAGCTTTCGATGTTTTCGCAAGTGCTTCGGCGGCGGGTCGCGTGTTTCGCGTCCAATCAACTCCCGCGGTCTCAGGATCACTTTCGGAGAAACATTTGCCACCAATCGCGCAGGTGAATTCGGGAACATATTAATGTTAGGATTCCGATGAGAAAAAATTGAATTCTAAAGATCCGTTTAAATTTTTCGGGACATTTTTCTACGCCGCACGTTTAAACTGTTCGGGACCGCAGAAAGGGTTGAGAAATATTTGGGGCGAAAAAAAAAAAAACCGAAAGATCAACGGACATAGCTCAGGCGCGCCGCGGTCGCCTCGCCACGTCCGGAGACCACGTATTCGACGTTCGGAAATCGGACGCTGTCCAACGGCGGCGGCGGCGGCAACGGCCGACTGGTCAGCAGTATCGTCTGCCGGCGCTGCGGAGCGGGCGGTCGCCGGTGTCCGCGGACGACGGGCGCGGCCGTCGCCGTCACGTACCATCCCGCGCGGTCGGGCCACCGCTGGACCGCGGCCACCGGCCGCCGCGGCGAGACGTCGACGCGCCCGTCCGTCGCGGCCGTCTGGTGCGGGACGACGGTCGTGGTCGCCTTCGCTTCCTCCGGCGCGGCGATCGTCGTCGCTTCCGGTTCGCGCTGCAGTTGCGCCGCCGCCCCGTCCGGTGGCGGCCGCGCGGTCACCGTCGTCTCTTCGGCGTCGTCCGCGCCGTCGGCGTCCGTGACCGCGTACGTGGTCGGCCGATCGGGTTTCTCGAAATCGTCCATCGTCCACTTCTTGTCGGGATCAGCGAAGAACAGCGCGGGCGGCGGAAACCGGACGGCCGACAGCACGTGCACGTTGTCCTCGCTGACCGTCATCGGTATGGCCGGGAGCGGGACGCTGTCCGCCGCGATCTGCAGCCGACGCGCCTGTTCTTGCGCCTGCGCGGTGGTCTCGCACAGTACGCCGCCGAACAACACCGCGGTCCACCACCAGAACGTCTGCAACGAGAAAAAACACGACGCGTAATGCAGCGGCGGATTCGTGTGCGACGTGTTTGACAGATTTGAGATGTTTGAGCGTTTGTGGAAGATTTTTTTTTTTTCACAGTATTTTGTTGCATATTTTTAGAAAATACACGATGCGAACGTTTTTAACAAATTTCGCGTATTTTAACGTGACACAACTTCTCGAACTTTGTTGGTCGGTTATTTTTTTCTGATAATTGTTATTGAACACCGATAGTACTACAACGTTTTGCGGATCGTTCGGGAAATTTATCTAACGGGTCGACATTGTTTGATTTAAAACTAAGTAAAAAACATTAACTGTCGTCTTAAAATTTCAGTCAAATGTCATCGGTAAGTTGTGGTCAGCGTACTTAATTTCTTACAACATTTTTAAACGAATTTATTAGTTTTTTGAAATTCTATTCAAGTTCAGTGAATAAATGAACAAAACAAGTAATTTTTCAAGTTTGACCGATAGTTGTACTCTAATTGATTTAATTGTTCATTTTGAACCAAAGTCAAAATATCATCCGATTAATTTTAATCAAATATCTACATCGATAAGTCGTTAATTTTTATTTTTTAACGGCGTGTCGGTTGTTTAGTGAGTTTCGATAAATAAAACATTTACAAATAGATGACTGGAGAAGTGTTTTTTTTTTTTTAATGTTTTTAAGATAAAATAAATTTTTTTCCCTTATATTTTTGAATAATATCTGTTGAAAAAAACACATTTTACCTAAAAAAGCATAAGTTCTTATGTCATGCAGTGTAAAATGAGAGGACCTGCACTTATTCACATTTTTGCTGTCACTTATAAAAAACACATTAAAGTTGGTCGTTCGTTAAAACTTTATAAGTTTTCAAGCGCATATACCGGTAAAAATTTTGAAATTTTTAAACACACATTTCGTTAATTTTGATGAGCGTTACGGTCTCAACTGCAGATACTGTATATCTCGTGTCCTGTCATCGACAAAGTTTTGCAAATTGGAAAGCACGCGATAATGAATCCCGTCGTTTCATATTGGAAATCTCATTGAGTACTGATTGGATAGTTTTGTTTCATTCACGTCTTGGGTAACGTTCCGTGGTTTTGTTCGACGGAAATGGGAAAATATCCAATTTAAGCCGAAAACGTCGTCCTACTACGATCAAATTAGAGTTCACAAAGTCTTAGAATATGGAGAAAAGTAATCGGAGAGTACAGTGCCGCTAGTTCTGATAAAACGAAACAAACTATTTCAAATACCTGACCACGTATATTTACTATATAACGAAACATTTCTAGAATTCGCTCGTCTATGAATTCAATACGTAACCAAACCCGGAAAAAAAGGCGGGAATTTCGAGATTGGAGTTGACGCGACTTTGGTTTTGCAGTAGAGTAGTCGGCCTCAGTTTTAGGTGGATTCATCTAGTTTGGAATGTTTAGTCAGATGGTTACTATACTACGTTTGTGAGCTATTGAATTGAATAAATATGGAAAAACGGCGGAAATCTACGGAATTCTTCATACTCGGTAACATTATCTTACAGGTTAACGTTGTGTGAAAATGTCAGCTATCATTTGAATAATGATTATTTCGTACGTTACGACCGAACAACGAAATTGCAGACGTGAAAACTTCGTTAGCTGTGAATTTCACCGTTTTTACAACCCTATTTTCGCGGGTAGTTGATCGACTGTGACTTTGAAATTTTTCACGCGAACAACGAGGCGTCCACCCGAAAGTGGGCGTCTTTTTGTTGAACAGTTATCGTGGTTTCAGACGGAAAAAAATAGCACTCGCACACAATAATATCACGTTAAGACCAATAAATTCTTCGATACTCTCAGAATGTAGAAAAAAGGAAACAAAATATTGTACTCACAGCTCGTGCGACGGCGGTTTGAACGATCATTCTGTTGGTCCTCGAGTGGTCCTGTCATCGGGCTGCTCGCGGCTCAATGACGTGTGCACACGAGTACTTTTCGTCGGTGTGTTCGATTTTCGGCAATTACTTAGCGGTAATTTAGCTAATTATTATTATACGCCGTGTGCTAATTAAACGCGAGCGCTGATATATCCAGTTGTATACCTATGCGGACCGTCGTTAATTCTCATTTTTCTCTTGTTCCGGGATTCAATTGGCGTCGAACGCCGTTGTTAATCGACCGCGTTAATCGACGCTCTTTCCTTAAACGACTTTTTCCCATTAAATTCCGTTTATACACGTCGCTTAAAATAAAATAATAACATAACAATAATATTGTCGCATCGGTTTCAATATCTTACGCCCTTAACGATTATTGTTTTTTTTTCCGTTTCACTGGACGGCGATTCGGCCGCAGTTTATAGGGCTTTAACGGCCCGCAGCACCGAATCGCGCGGGTGTTCATCCTCCCTCAACGGCAACAGAACAATATTCTCTTTTTGTTTGCGTTGAACACTCGCCGCTCAAAGTGGAAATAATTAGCGGGGAGGACACCCCTACGTCAAATGATTTTGATGTGCACACCTTGACGGAGGGTGCGACTGAAATTTGTATGAAAAAATACTGAAACGCGAACACACTTTTCAAAGTACCTATGGGGCGTAGTTGGCCGATTTCGAAAATTTTTCATCGTTCGAAAGACCTCTTCTAGCGTGCTATTGTTTTCCCGCATTCGCGATCCCGTAGCGACGCGTTAACAAATTTTAAATCGAAGTCATAAAAAATTACAACACTTACAGATAAATAGTCGTACGGTACGCCGGAAGACAATTTCATGTATAAAAAAAAAAAACTCAGATACTTTGAGCGGTTAACTCGGAAAATGAACTATACTGAATTACACTTTATCGGCGGTCTTGATGAACAGGTACCAAAATCAAACGTTAAAACACGTAAAAATTAGGAAAACACTAATTAAGTACTTTACAAGCGATATTGCTCGCGTACCACGCTAGTGTACGATGTATCGTATGTTACATCGTTACATGAAAACCATCCAACTCACTTTCCGAAAATTAAAAAAAAAAAAAATAATTAATCTTCTCGAAGTGTTTAGGATGACACCACATAACATTTTTATCGTGCGATTCGACGTGTACCAATCGGTAACGTTTCAACAAAGATACGTGCTACTTCAACTAAAACTTTATTGTTTTTTTTTTCATCTGTCAAATCGTCGTTTACGGTTGCCCCATTATAATTGTATTATATATATTTTTTTAATTGTTATTTTACGAAAGTTAAGTGTTGTAGAGATTTCAAGAAACGTTTGTTATTACATTATGATTGAACGCGTGTGATTCGTGTTTATTTTTTTTTAATCGCCAGATCGATCTCTGGAGCGCGACGAACGTTTAAAATAATCTTCGAAATCGATCTCGCCCACGTAATTGTGGCGACGATGGTTTATGGACGATTCGAGTGCGTTCCGATGTCGTTACATCGGTCGACGATTAATTACAACTCGTTAATTATTTATCAATATTATTAAAGAAAACAATGCTGGAAACCGGGACCTAAACAAATTTGTAATGCACACTTTCCGCGGAACAAAAAGGTAATAATAACGCACCGCCGCGCAAGTAATTACAACCGTAATGATGATTGCGCGGACGTTCTGAATTTTTTAATTCGTTTCGGTTTAAACTGCAATTGCAGTTATGTAACGCTATAAAAATATGAACGTTACACTTTTGTCGAGTGTATACAACATAAAATATCGTTCGTTACGTGGCGTATGTTGATATGGAATGTATACGCAGTTTTTTTGAAATTTTTCGATTCGCATAGCGAATTTCGTTTTAAAAATTATTTTCAAATCTTAATCAACGAATTTGTGCGAGTTACGAATGTTTTTCCAAAAATAAGTTACAGATGTGACCAATTTTCAACAGTATTCCAACGGATAGATTAAAAAAAAAAATTAAAACCACGGATTTTAAAAATGTTGTAGTGGATATTATGTTTCTTATGGCTTATGCAATAAATGCGACTACTATGGATTTTTCAAAATTCCAACTCTAAAGAAATGAAAAAGGGGTTCAACATTTTATGCATCGATCAACGCACAGCCTATACCGCTGCGTCTAGGGACTTGAAATTCAGCACAGAAGTTTCTTATATAAGGTGTAAGCAAGCTCCTAAAAAATGTTTTTCAAAATTCAACCATTAAAAGGGTTAATAAGTTATTCATACATAGTTCAACTCACAGCCCAAACCACTAGGTCTAGAGACTTGAAATTTTGCACAGAGGGTCCTTATACAACAAAGACGAGCACCGAGAAAGGGTTTTTCGAAATTCGACCCTAAAAGTGTTTTTTAGAACTCATCCCTTAAGGTGGTGAAACAGGGTTCCCAAATTTGTGTAACTTGGTGTACTCGCTTTTAAAATTTAGTTTGGAATTAATTTACTAAGCTTTGACCAACTGCAGTATTCATTGTAAGTGTGTATTTCGAAAGTTTTGAGACAACTTTTAACATTGAACGATGTGACGATGACGAGATAAAATTTTTTGTAAACCGAATGAAAGTTCAACTAAAATTTTTTTAAATACAAACTATTGTATTATCACGAATGAATAAATTATGACGATGCACTTAACGGAATAAAGAAATGAAATATTTTGGAAAAATTGGAAAACAATTTTGATTGAAATCATAGTTGACATTCACTTTCAGGAATACAGAAAAGAAACGATTATATATTTTTGAATTTTTCGCGTGTCGGTGGAAAGTGAAAAGTAGCGCAACAAAGATTCGGTGATAGTGAAATGTATAAATCATGGAAAAACATGTTATAATTATAAGAACTATAAGGAATATATAAGTTTTGTTGTTTCGCAGAAAGATGAAAACTAGATTAAGTAGATGATTACCAGGAAGGTTATAAGTTTACCACTTACGATCGTGTCTGTGTTTTACTGTCTTAAACACAACGAGTGAGATCAGATAATTGTTTATTAGATAGTTTAACGATTTGCAATTAAACTCAGGTTTCGCACAAGTGTGAATTACGGGTTTATAGTGCCGATAAAACTAATAAATAAAAGGATCGCTTTAATAAGTGATAATACCGAAATTTTAATTCTTGTTGAAAATAAAAACAAAGTTAAAGACGTTATTGTGTAGAAAACAAAATTGTTCAAAATCAAATGCAAACTGCATTTGAAAAATGAAGAAACCATTAAATGTTAAAACTATATGAAAAATAAAACTGGCCTTTGAAAATCAATATTCTCAAACAAAATTATCATTCCATATAGTCAAAATTATAGTTAATACTTTATTGCCGTTACTGACATATTGATTATTAAATTATTTTTTGTTGAGTTAAGAAAAAGAAGTATTAGTAAGAAGAAAATGTCAAAAGAAAATACAAAACTAACTGGTACAAATGTGAATTAAACATGTGAACTTTTTCGTTTATTGTGTGTTACGTTAATTTTTTTTGTCAGTTAACTTTTAATGTAATAAGTTTGAAAACTTTTAACTTTTAACTTAACTAAACTTTTTGTTTTTTCAATCAACTTTTCTTAATGGGGAATATCCGATTAAGTTATTATCAAATTCCGCTGGAGCGCGTCTCTATATACGTTATTTTTATAGCGGTAGGTAATCTTAGTTTTTTTATTACAAATAAAACAAAAATTAACTAATTTTGGTTTTGAAAAATCGTTACGATTCAGAATAGTAATATCTGTGTATAGTAATTGAGTTTTTTTTTTTTTGTCGAAATTTTGATCGTTAAAAAAAATAATTATGAAATTAAATTTTCAACAACGCATTCAATTTTTAACCCTAATAACTCCTAATTTAATTTTAATAATTGACAGTATATCAAGAAATATGTACAAATTGTTTATTTAAAGACTTCTTGCTACAAGATTTTAACTACTATGAAAGAACTTAAAATGCGAAATATCTACTTTTAAACTGTATTAACCGACCGAAACGATCGAAATTTTTTTAAAATATTTGTTAGGTTCACCGCGAGCTTAGTATATTAACTAGAGGTACTCAATTAAAATATTTGGCAAAAAACTATTAAAATGATGTTCCCTTTTAAGTTTACCGAAAGGCAGCGCGCGCCAGCCGTGTGTGCGCGAGTGTATGAATGCGCCCGTTCAAACCGAGCCAAGGACCGCTTTGTTTGGGCGGCTTACGTTTTAATATGTGTTCTCGGGGATCGACTTATAATCGGGGCTACGCGGAAGTTATATAGCACGACGGGCGCGCATATAGCGAAGAATATTAATTATGCGTGTGATGTCTCGTCGCTTCTGGTTCTGGTACGTATAATAATCGAAAGACGAGAGGTATATTAATAATCGATAAAATACGTGCAGAGTTGATCTCATTGTGCTCTCAGAATATGACATTATTTCGTGCGCGTACGGTGCGAGGAGGCGTATCGGAGAAAATTGGAAACCTTGGAGTGAAAATTAACGTCAGTTGTGTTTGATAACGTTTTTACGAACCCAAACTGACCGAACCTTATTAATGGTTAGGTTAGGTTGTGTGTAAGTTACAGCGAACAGATATCGATTGAATTCGATAGAATTACGACCAACATGTACGTTCGACGCGTTTTTGTTTCGTATAAAAAAGGTTAAACGAGTTGAAACGTTTATACTTTGAAAACAGTTAGCTGGGGGATTTTTTTGTTCCGTTGATTAAAATTTTTCTGGATTTAATGTTATAGAGTATAAGAGTAGTATAAAATCTAGGACCAGATGTATTGTTTTAGACGGTATAAGTATTGTATACAGTCTAGAACGCACGTTTAGGTTTTAAAACGTACGTGGTAAGATTGTTTTGAAAAATCTACAACGAAACGTTTCGTTCGCTATAATGAAGTTGACGAAATACTACCGTCAACAACAGTATTGATCTGAAAAACCTTAGTCCACCTCGTACCCCGAATGAGAATCGTTTCCATTTGGTTATCGAGACGTTTACATTGTTCCTACTCGTTGAAGCAGCTTTTGTTCGCGTAGGTTACTGTATCATTATGTTGTATTTATTATTGTCATATTATATAATTTTTTTATTAACGTTTTCCCCTCGGAAACCGTATAGTTCACGGCTGCCAATTCACACAATCCACCGCAAGCTTTCGACACGTCCGCCGCGTCCTTCGATTCTTTTTCGAAAACAATACGAAATTTTCATTAATATCGTTCGTTAACACGTATTCGTACGTACGCGGTTTTAGTGCAAGACTATATAACGTCACGAAAATATAAAAAAAAAATTCTAATTGAATTTTCGCTATTAGTCACGGTTCGTTTAACTTCCGTACCGGCAAATTATTGTGTCTCTCTCTACAGGAAACACGACCCATCCTCAACGGACTTGTCGAGTGTTATATCACTGGTTAGAATTAGGTTAAGAATATGACGGCCTCGATTCGACAGTTATTGTCGCAGAAATATCGCCCTGAAGGGTCGCGATCGGTTTTTCAATCTAGTGTACAGCCGGTGGACAAGCTGCGAGTTACGACGTCGGCAAGGCTATGGACCAACCATAATAGAATTATTTCGATTCTGTCTGAAAAAAATTAACGCCGCATACGGCGAGTGAAGTCTCACTGTATTGTTATTTTCTGGAGAAAACAATGTATGTTATTATTTTCATAGGTTCCGGCTGTAAAATATCAAAAACAAAGATATTTGCTTCGGTTCTGATACGAAAAGTTTTATTTTATGATAACCTTCCTAACGAATATAATAGTATGTACTTAGTAGTTAGTAGGTACCTACTAAGTAAACTCAATGTATTAATTGTATAAAAGAAAAATCTGCTGAGATGTGTTTGAATTTTTTTCATTTATTTTACGTGTACCTACGAAACGTTTCGTTCGATTACTTTTGGTCTATTATAGATCCAAATTTTCATTTATACTACCAGTTATACTAACCAACTTTTAACGACGGGACAATGTTTCAGTAAGTTTTGCGTTCGCAAAATTTCAAATCATATATTATGTTTTTTGATTCTCACTAAAAATCAATATAAAACAAATTATTCTAAACAAAATCGAAACGATTCGATAATTTCATCTCGAAATTCTAAACTGATTTCTCTTTACTTCAACTCTATCGTTTAGAACTGTTTTTCGTATCATACGTTGCGGCAAAGAGTGTTTTTTTAGTTATAATCAATAATACTTGTATAAATCAACATTTTGATTGTCGTAATCAATTTTAACCTTCTAAGTACCGGATATATGGGTTATGATAGGGCTATAATAGGTTCTCACAGAAAAGTTTATGATTCCAAAATTACTGATGTTTTTGATCCATAACTCAAAAAAAAAAAAAATTAAAAAAGTTTCAATCGAGGCACCATCTAGGTCCAAAACCTAAAACTCTTCGATTAGGGTACGATCTATCTAGTCCACTTTTCAAAATTTTTAGCACAGTGACATTTTTAAATCGGACGCACTTTCTGGCCATCAAATTTGACCGAATCAACAACACTGTTTATAAACGGTACCACCTACTCGATGTATAGCTCACTCGAAATCGGAAATCGTGAACTCGAGATGATAATTCGAAATGGCTTTAGCGCCGATTGAAAACTATAACGTAAAAGGGAGTGTGCGTTTTCCAAACGGCGCCACTGCAGATATAGTGGTGGTCGCCTTTTTGGCGTTTGGCCATCAAACGATCCGCTATACAGCCGTACAGGGTGTATCTTTTTAATTTTTATCTATTGAATATTTTCAAAATCTGTTTTTGGAAAACCATTACTGTTAAAATAAGTCATATAAATGGTACAAAAAAATAAATTTTAATTTTTCGGTAATTTGTAAATTCAAAAAGCCATTTTGTGGGGCATGATTTTTCTTATAGTTTTCGTACCCAAAACTTTCATACAAGTACAGACAAAATATTCAATGAGTTAGTTACATTGAAAAAAATCGGCAAAATTATCATTCAAATATCTATACTATTTTGTTGTGTTAGGTTATATCTTACAAAAGTGGTAATTATTAACCACAAAACGGATATAGAATCACAAATCATATTGATAATTATTGCAATGGATATAATCGTGTTTATAGACGAGTATGGTTAATAATTGTAGCTGCTATCATTAGGAAAATATACGTAACCAATGCACATCGACGGTAAAACGTTTATTATCCACCGTTTCAAACCAGAATTGTTGATCATTTTCATTATTCTATAATTTTGTAGTCAATTGACTAATTTTTTTTTTTTTGATCTACATTTAAAATATTCAGAAACAGTAGGCTACGTTGGATTTTTTTACAACCGAAAAATAAAAAAATTATCCGTTGATATGCTCGCTTATGATAAAAACAATTTGGAAAAATAAGATTTAAAAAAGAAATAAATAGAAAAATTCATGAGGACACACACCGTGAGACACCCAGTGTAGACTGAATCGGCCAAAACGCATCCCCTGAGAGCGCGTCACCCTATTAAATTTTAATTAAATTTATCACCACACACACGTTTGGGTGCCGCGTTATGCGGTAATTTATCGAAATGGTCCATTTGCTAAATAACCCTGCTTTAGTGCACGTAAGTCTCTGATTTTTACTACCACTGACACCACGAAATGAATGTAATAATTTCCAATAAGGAAATTAAAAAAATGTATTACTACGAGTACACAATATACTACTAAATAAAGTAGTAATATTACTACTATATATAGTAGTAATATTACTACTTTATTTCATATAGAAATGTGTACATATTTTTTAAGATTTCTTAAACGTGAACAAGATTTAATTATTTTTTCATGGGTGTAGCCAAACTCTGCTGACGTTGTAATTTCTTATATTAAATTAGCTTCAGTAAATTTTTTGTTTACATCCATAAAGATGGCCACTATTGATCAAAATCACTCTCTGAGTATTGGCGCGGTCCATTATTGTGATCGGCTATCGACCATAAATAATAGTTTGGAAGTCCAAGCGGATTCTCCATTTTGGTATTCTATAGTTTTTATTTTGAACATCGCAACGCGTTAAAAATTAGCTAGTTTATCGTAGGTTCTTATCTAACACATATCGTTTCAGGGTCGTCAATAATAATTGTCAAAATACGAGTGTACTTGTTTGTGTGTTCAACGTGAACGTACTCGTCGTCATGATACCTACGTTAAGATTTACAAAGTTACATCTAAGTACTAATAAGATAAATATATTTTGTTTTCTTATGAACAAGCGTGTGATCACATTACCATTATAGCCATGGTCCTCGATTATAATTAGATATAAATATTATAAATGTATGAAGAATTATGGACGGAAAATTCGTGTTTTTTGTATTTGGCTCGGATAAACAAACAGTCGCAACGATACATAATACATACCTTGTTTTGTATATTGCTTTTTGCAGTTATAAGAACTTTTATATGTTTTCGACTTATCAAATTTTTTAAAAATCAAGCATATTGTACTCTTAACATTATTTGCTTTTAAAATTTCATGTATTTTATTTGTAAGACCTTCGAATCTCTAAAATTTTTGTAAAAAATATACTTGTATAATATTTTGGAAGCACTATCTTTCCTGGTTGCATGATATAATTGTCGTTGCTTTCGATGAACTTATATGTTTTTTCATCACTTTATTTGAAATATTTTTTCGATAGATCTTGCTTATGCAATTTATTTTTAATCTTGCGGACATTTTTATATTTTTTGCAAATTGAAAAACAGTCCATTTAAAAATTGTAACATGTGGAATCAATTGAATTATACAAGTATTATTATTTGTTCGATGCAAGTGTGTATTAGTCAATATTCTTGAACGAATTCGTATCTTTTTCGACCGACGGGAAATCAATCGACAATTTTCAATCAATACATTTTGATTTTGAATATTATAAATAGTAAGAGAACATGATGTTATAACGGAAGAACATTTCACGGGTCATTGATAAAATGTTAACCCTTAACTGGTATTGTCGGGTCAAAAAAGACCCATGACATTTTGTTTTTAACTTTTTCACAATAAATCGCTCTTTTTTTCGCTGTAGAATGCATTGTATTTTATCACAATACTTCAAACAACATATTACGATAAATAACATATTAAACAATGATCCGTGGTATTACATAAGGCTTTAAGAACTTTTCAATGTCTCTACAGGTGTGCCGGGACTTTCTGAAGAATCGTTTTTCAGACGTTTTTGGCATTGTAACCGCGGTAGGAGGTTAATTTCACCGGAGAAGCTCCGGAAACGTATTGGCGATTAGCCTACCCGCGATTCATAGAACGTATCTATCGGCATGGTTTGTAAAAGTCTAGAAAAAACTATCGAGTACGAATGCGCGAGTACCAAATAACAAGTCTTTGTTTCGAATAAAACCGTCAGAGTAGTGATATTATTCGTATGTACATAAATCTAGCTAGAAAAAATTGAATATATAACGATGCTAAAATATTCGAACAATAATAACAAACTACTCACATGGTTTTTTTCAATACGCGTATACGATTATGCGGAACCGCAGACGTTCGTAAATAATATTTTATTTACCTAGCTAAGTGTAATGTTAAGTTTGTGTCCTTGCTCGTTTGTATTTCAGTAAAAAATTTATTGTGTTCTGATATTATAACATAAATAGTCTTTAAATAGATTATCGAACACCACCGATTGATTATAGGTACACCATATTTATAGTGTATAGAATGCATCGTACGTTTTATGATTTCGATTAAATTTACTAACAAACGAAATCTTAAAATTAATAAAAAAATAAATCCGGACTTTTCGAGGTCGGGTGAAAAGCTCGACGGAGTAGTGATTTCGCATACGAGTGGGAAGATGTTTAGGAAGATTGAACCACGGGTCGAAAATTAAACTCGATTGTAAATTACTTACGAAAATAACGATTCTGAGCGAGTTCAGCTTACCGATAAAAATTGAGCAGTAACATAATAGAATCAATAGATTCAATAGAATATATATATTATTATTATTATTAGAATTTCATACCGAGTGTACGTATTAAAAAGCGTAAAAAGGGGTCTAAACCAATTGAAACCTATATTTTGTCAGCGCGAGCAAATCATTTATTAAAACTGTTTCCAAAAAAACCCAACAAAAAATATCTTTCCGTTTCAACTTTTCAAAAAACGGTCAGAACTTCCCGATATCACATTAAAAAATATGATGTTTAAACTACGTATGAAAATTTCAAATAGTTTGAACGATAATTCTTTGAGAAGGACAAGAGGTATTACGATTTAAGTATCAACTGCGCGACAGTATTTTACTTTCCAGTAATGAACCCGGTCCAGTATTGGTTTTTTTACGTCGATGTTCGGAACAATCTTGGCGGAAGTTTTTATTTTTTTCCAAAATACTATATGCGCTGTTAGAGGCCAGAAAATGGGTCCGTGTGTTTCCGGCCGGTTAAAAAATAAAAGAAACACCATGTTAAAACCAGTTATATACATTCTTCACTACACATTATAAATCATGGGCGAACAACCGTGTAAAAATAGTTATTTTAATCGTATTCGAATATACTATATAGATGCAAATAAATTAATTTAGTTGAATATTTAATTTAAATTCAAATATCGCACGTTGGCTGTAAAATATAAAATGTTTTGTAGTTCCTGTATGATGAGTAGGAGTTGTCTATGTAGTTGATTGTTTTGTGCTGTAATCGAACTTGTGTATGTTTTTTAACCGAATGTGGAAACTTCCATTCGATATTAACAACACTATTGTTAGGTAAATAACGGCACGTTTGAACGAGATAAATCGCGTGCTAGATTAATCCTGTCACTCAAATCGATCGTGGGCGTTTGCGAACCTTGGTATCGAGTCCCCGAGAAGGGCGCGAAAAATTGAGTCGTTCAACGCCATTTTCAGACGGAATCACGGCTAAATCACGTAAACACGTCGTGTTATACTATCATATTATTATTACAATTTATTTTTATTTTTTTCTTGCCGTGACCCATAGTCGAAGCGATCAAGTGCCGAGTCGATCTATCGACAAACGTAAAAGGACAGAAGTAGGATTGCCGAAAGCTATAAATAATGAGACGGCGGCCTGTCAGTATCGGATCCCAAAAAGTGTTTGTATAGGTTCTCGGATTGAACCTGCAGTAAAGTGTGGATATAATCTGTAAACTGGCAAAAAATGTATAGAAAAAACAATTTTTGTACGTTTTTTTGTATCGTATAGTTGTTTTCTAAGATAATTTTTCATAAGTTGTTATTAATTTCATATTTTAATAATATATAGGTACTTAAAAGCGTAAATAATTTTTTTTTTTCTAATTGTTGGCGAATCTCCAACTGCAGTTTATCTATTGGTTATCGACATTTCAAATATCATACAGAAGAGCGGAGTGGTTTGAACCCCTCAAGATTGGTTTGGTATTGATCGATGAAAAGTTTGAATTACAGATTTTCAATAAAAACGTGGAAACGAAAATTATACTGATGTTCAAAACATAAACATTGACTGTAAATATGGTAAAAAAAATCACCCTGTATCACGAGGTCATACATATTGCAACAACAACAACAACAACAACAATAATCGATACTTGCTTAAAAAATGACTGATAATCGTTGGCCCTGATCAAAGCAGTTGTGGGTGACTAAAAGTTAGGTGATCATTACACGAACTTTGGTTGAAAATCGAAAAATTAAAATAATATGTTTAACGACATCCATCAGTGGAGTAGAAATATTGTAAAAGTTGTGATGATAAATTTACTGGGAACAGTTGACTGGAAACATTTCGATCATGTTGCACGATAGTTTTTTAAATGGTTCGGAGAAATATTAAGTATAAAATTTCCAATGCGTTTAGTACCTATAGATTTTATGTAAATAACGTCTTTTCTAAGCATAAAATATAATATTTAATTTAATTTGTAGAAACGACAAGTGCTACACACTAAAAATCAGTCACTTTTTTTATCGTTTAAAATAATACATTCGTAATATGATTTATTAAACATTTATATTGTAATATAGAATACCAAAGTTTTCAGCATTTTTAAATATTGTATTTGGTTTTGTGAGTGAAAATGTTTTTTAGTTTTGCTGGACTTTTTATTTGCGTACTTACTTTAGTTTTGCATTGGTAAATACTTAATAAGGGTACTTTTAAATAATAAAAAAAAGCCGGGGCCACTCTAGGTCGCGTGGGTAATTTGACGGGGTAGAAACTACGCTTTGGATGGGTCACTAGTTTAGAAGTAATATGGTTTAAATGCAATATTTTATATCTGAAAGCAACGATAAATCATTGCCTTCGAAAATACGTTTCTGAGCGAGCTCAGTTGTCTACCATACGTCGTGGTAAAAACAAATTTAATAATAAAAACTTTTATAAAATCTGTACCTTTCCAATTTTAGTATTATGTGAAAGTTTCAGCTTGGTCCGGTCTTTGTTATGGATGTTATGATCAAAAAAATCTAAATTGATATGTAAAAAACACGTTTCCCGTAATTATTTGTTCCTTCCATAAGAAATACACGGCCACCAGGAAAGAAAAATTTTATGACAAAATATTAACGTGAAATCGGCTATAAACCAAAATTGTGTTAATCAATTTTCTAAATTTTTTAACCACACATAATAATTTTAGGAATTGCGTACTAAACATAACTCAAAAATTACAAAACTTGGCTTTTGTTGTTGATTTATAGGCATATATTTTGTCTTTTTAACATTTTCGTTAAATTTGATTATCCAATAAATACAACTTATTAACTTTTGATAATCTAAATCTTACGTACTTAGAGTAGTACAAATTTTACTACGGACGTGACAAACACAATTATCAATAAGCTTACATTCTATTATTCATAATGGCGTATTTTAAGTTTAAAAATTCAGATTATAATATTTGTTAGAAATAATAAATGTAATATTATAGGAACATAGTTTATACCGTATCTTGTATACGATTATGTATCCATTAATTTGAAGTTTGATCATTGGTAAGTATAGTTTAAAAATATTACGTTGAAACCGGTAATTTATATTTGAATATGAGTTATGCGATGGATGTCGTATGAATTATGTTTTCAAATAAATCAGATGTTTATACGGACGTACATTTTCAGACGTATTTCAATTTGAAAGATTTTTTGTATACAGCTTTACAGCGTGAAAAATCATAAAGATTAAAAAAAGATTCCTACAATGTTAGCAAAGTGAATTTACCGTCTCACGATGCCTTTGGAAGTTGGAAACGGTTTTATATGTGTATTTTGTTTAGGGATATACAGTATATTACATAGTATTTTCGAGCGTAGTGTTCAAAAAATGCAGTTCCGAGTAAATAGGCGGTCGAAGGAAACTCCGGACCACATATTATTGACGCGGAAAAATAGCAATCGATTTAAAATAAAAAAAAAACGGAGAGGAAATACGATTATTTTGTCAAAAAGTGAATTTCACTGTGGTAGGTTACTCGGGCCTTTTCAGGGGTAATTTGTTTTTAACTTTTCTCTGTCGACTACGCATTATTGTATTATCTCGTCACGGGATCGGAGCATCTGCGATGGCGAAACGGAGCGTCCGTTTTAAACTTGTAACACTATTACACTGTCGTCTTACAAAAAAAAAAGAATAAAATTTTTTATTTTATTAGTTTTGCGGGAAATCGCGTGTAAATTACATCTAAACTCGACCGACTAAACACACGTCATGTCTTCTGGCCATCGTAATTGACCGTTACGTGGGAATCGTATAATAATGTTCTTTTTGTATATTTTCTATCGCCGCCAATCTACGATGTACGCGTTTGCCGATAAAATTCGTTAGTTTAATTAAAGTGAACGGTTATCTCCATTATCTTTACACGATTTATTTTGATTAACACTTTTCACCTCTCTTATCGGTGTACAGTTATTTGTTATTATTTTTTTTCGCAGTTTCACGATCTTTTCCCGGCCGATGAATTTCGTATTATTTCACAATATTTGACGTGAGATACTTGTTAAGTGTCTCTTTTTTTTTTCTTATTGAAAAACACTCGTGTTCTTCATACGTTGGCTTCAAAAGTGTTGTTTTGTTCAAAGTGACGTGATGTGATGATCGTCAACGGATTGAAATACACTATAGCGTATTAAACTGATGAAAATATAAGTCTCGCAGTAAATAATTTATCGTTATTAAATTGTACAAAAAGCTATAAATGAAAAAAAAAATATATAAGTTACATGAAAAACTATTTATAAATTGAAAAAAAAAAAAAACAAAAGGTCGGGTTCGTGCATGATCTATACATTTTGAGTATACAGGAAATTAGTTTTGCACTTTTGATTTATGGCCCGTCAATAGTGGTCGTTCAACAAAAACTCGTACCTACCGCTCCACGCGTGCTATGGTATACTGTTTTATTTTCAACTTTATATTTAGCTTTTCCATTCATAATTTTGTTTTAAACGCCTTCGTAGTATGAACAAAATTTAGTTGTATTATGTTGAATTATACGTAGAATAATGATGTCTAGCGGAACATTTGTACAAAAATTTAAGTTTCGCCGTATAAAAATTCAACAGTGTAATTATTTTTATGCTAAAAATATGCAAAATAAAGATTGCGTTAGAATATATTGCAGTTTACAAAATATGCACTGCATTAATCAAATTTATTTTTTGTGTAAGAAAAAATGTATAAATTTAATTTATCCATATATAATTATACATTTTTCCAAAATATGTTTAACATATAGTTAAGCACACATAAAAAATTTAAATTAAAATCGTGTTTTAATAATATAACGCATCATGCAATATCCGTTTGAATGCGTGCTAACTTTTCAATAAGCATATTTTTCATCAAATTTTAAACCGATTGTTATACGTAAAAACATAACGAATTTACATTTGTGTACTCAATACGTCATGTTCAATGTTCAATAATATTTCGATTTACTTGTCAAAAGTGATGAATCCGAGTATCATATATGTATACCGTACTATAAAACTGCATAATGTTTGGCAATGTCGAATTTGGTATTAATATTTTTATTTTGTACCGTTGATGAAGAAAATGACGTAAAACTTTCACCTCGTGGGTGTTCTTATTGTCCATATAGATTTGTAGCATTAGTTTTGCATACGTTCAACGTGTGAAATAAAAGTAATTTTTTGATTGTCACGATTGCAAAAGACTGTAATTATGATAACTTATACCTATACAGGTAGAGAACGCTAACTTGGCGAGGTGTCTTAAAAAAAAGCAATCAAGGATGGGGACATTTTACATTTGTTATTTATCTTGGTAACAATAATTATTTAAAGACATTTCAAACACAAAAATACACAAACTAAAAAACACTTTAAAAAACGATCCTGTAGTGTTATGACGTCTTGTAAAATTAAGGTGTTTATTTCATACATCTTTGCTCGTTGTTTTGTTTTTTTCCCGGCGGTATGTCCTCCCCTTAACTTACCGAAATTAATTGAAATATTTACACGTGAATAGATTGGGTGAACTTCGTCCGAGATAAAAATTTCCAAAAACTCTCGAAAATATTTGAGCTTATGTAAGCCTATTTAAAACGTTAAAGTTTTTCGTGAGGATTTCACTCGCTGAGCTTGCTCACAAGCGATATTTTTGTATGATTCACTATTGATTTGAAATTTAATATCAAACATGTTTGCTATACCTCCTGAAACAGTGACCAACCCTACAATTGTTTTTTCCCGTGTTTAAAATAAAAACATTTTGGATGTATCAGGTTTGTCTTTCGTATACACAACGCTTAAAATGTTAACCATTTGTCCTCCGTTCATATCTACACTAGAAAACATGTTTTCATGAACCGATGGTTTTCTCAATAATATAGACGTCAGACTATATTACAACTCTGCAATTTT
>CM029359.1:32448124-32511497 GCA_017140985.1 Hormaphis cornu
CCCTAAGGCGTGACGTCCTTTGTGGACAGCCCCTAAGACCGTAATATTTTTACCATTGTAATACCATATAAAGTTATATCAGGTACATAAAGTCATTTGAAAATTCTTTATATTCTGTTTCTTTTTTTTTTTTTTTTTTGGGGGTTTTTTATAAACGTTTTAAATTATGATAAAATTTTTTCACTTTCGTATTTCATTGCATTGAAAAACATTAACTATTTTTTTGTCGAACTTGAGCACGACTCTATACTGCCACTATTTTTGTTTAAAACACGTAAAAATATGAGTTTTTTTTTTTTATGAATCGTTATTTTTAACACCTCACATTAGAATTTTCACTAAAAATTAATTTGTCGCATGATTCAAACTTAATAGTTTTTACTGCTTAGTCCAAGTCAAATTAACACGTGAAACGCGTTTAAAATTTTTCACTATCAATTAGATAGGATATTAGTTTTCTAAAATGTTTTGTTAGTCATTAATATTAATTATCTTTTTATTTGTATGATTGCACAATACGCAAACGCATAACTCTTTCCGTCTCACACGTTACTAATCAACATAAATCTTAAATTTGAATCTTATATTTTTTTTTATAACAAACGTTTTATTGACAAACAGTAAAAAAATTGAGCGCAGTTTTTAAATTTATCAACAAACTACCCACTTACCCACATTCTATAGTAAGTAATCATTAAATGCGTTTAAATTACTGTGATAGTACATTATAATCATGAAATTACAATAATTTGTCGTTACATTGATTACATTTTCGATTTTTGATTTGTTTGCAAATTATTGGTCGTAGCCGTACGTATTGAAATTGTATATTGAGCAATAAAAATTGTGAATTTGTATACCTGCGGACAAAATAGTGTGATTAGTTTTTATTGAAGAAATAAAAATACATTAATAACCACATATTATACTGACGGTCGTTGAACATAAAGCTAATACGATCGTTAACAACCAATATAATTATTGTTCGTAACATATTATAAATAAATTGTCAAGTCAATACGTACTTAAACACAGTTACATCAAACAGTGCCAATGTACAACATAAGAAATATAAGAAATAGGTACACGATTTTGTCAAACATAAATTTTTATGGTGAAAACAAAAGGGATTTTTTTCTAGAAACAGTTTAAACTACACTATATTGTTATCATCGTCAAGCATGATAATTATGTGGTTTAAATTAATGATGGTGTTTTAAAATCGGATTGTGCTTGTACATAACGCACATGAACTTTTGCTAGGCGTGAGAACATTTTTCGTGGGGGGAGAATGACAAAATAAAAACTTTGATCAATCATAATTGATTTTATTTGTATATTAATTATTATAATCGTTAAACAAAAATAACCAATTTTCAACCCTCTCCCGTGTTCATCACTGATTGTTATCGGTTTTGATCGACTGCGATTCAACGCATGTGCTTACTTGAATCAATTTAAGTACACATCAGATACCATTATCGTATTATAAACTAGTGTTTTCCTTCTATTCAATTTTATTTCCGTACCTAATCATATGAGTATAGTTTAATTTTTTGTATGCACGTTATAGTAATCGTTTAAGGTAATTTATGACTCTCATCGCTAAGAAGTATACCAATATGTCATACCTACATTCATTCGTTTTCGTGCCATTTAACGTTCCTAGTAAAAATACGCAAATTCGTTTATGCATATAGGGTCGTTTCGCATAACCGTAAAGTTATTGTTGTAGACTATATACCCGCACAAGTTTTTTGTTTTTACTACTAACGACCGTAGAAACTGTACAAAAATCGATTTCAAAATCGCACACTCACTTTTGGCCAACCATCGTACATTTATTAAATTTTAAACGATTGAATATGATAAAATAAAATATTTACGTTTTAACCCATCGTTAGTGTCCTTAAATTTGTTACAACCACAGCATTTCGCTCACATATTAAAAAAATTGGTTTTTTTGTAAAAAAAAAAAAAAATTAAGAATAAAAATGACACGATAAAGGACAACAGGAAGAATGCGATGAACGTGTTTTCTATACTGTATTGTCCGTATTGCAGATGTAGTGATGCCGCGAATCGGATGCATTGTGGTGCCATAATATGTGTCGCCCAAATGCACTACAAATGTCGGCGTTGTCTCTTTGTGACAAAATAAAAATTGTACAGTTATTTAAAATCATTATTTTGTTCCGTAATTATTTTGTTAACAATTCGAAAGCGCATGTTTTTAATTTTGACACGATAAAATAACATTTGAATCAGTGGCTCCAAAAATGGCGATTGTGTGAGCCAATTGCTCATAGCGTCAAAAACAACGGGTTAAACAGTTGTTCGTATAGTGTATACGCGTGCATTTTCATCGTTACAAAGTTATTGCAAACTGTTTTAACAATTACTATACCAATCAAGTTAATAACCTGCAAGTTAATATAAAATGTAAAATCAATAATACAATGTATATGAATACCAGTATGCTGTGCAGTGGAAAAACGAAAAAAAACTAATAAAATATAAACATACATATATATATATAAATAGTTACGAAATACGTCAAATGCGTAGTTGCATATTTTATTATTTTCGAAAATACGGATAGTGCATTTTTGGAATAATTAAAATTTTATGCTGTTTGATTTGTACTTTACAGCTACGATATGCGACAAAATATCGTAATTTATAAATTATTTTAATTTATTAATTAGTTTCCCCTCTCCGGACAGTTTTAAATTTTAATATTCGATAAAGTGTGCACTTTTAGACAATGTTAAAAAGTGTGCGGTTGTTACCACTTAATATATCGTAAGTATATCTATATAATTGTAAGTTAAAACTGTTTAATAATATATACAATACGTTCTTTTAAGTATTTTTTCCTGGTTAGAACTGTTAATTTGATTTTGCATTATGGACTGCGATAATAGATACGTTTTCCTCAAAATTTTTTCCTGGTGATTAAAATATTGTAAATTGATAACACTGCCAAGATTTAGTATCAAAATTAACGTTATTTGAACCGAAAAGAACGGATCTAATAATAGTATTATCAAACTGCGTTTACGTGCTTTTACTTGTTAGTAATATAGCATAATTTATCCTACTGAGCCGTCCCGTTGCGATCTAAGATTGTACATTATTATAATATTGTTGTATCTAATTTGATACGACAATTCCAATCGCTGACAATATTGCTATCGTTTATAATTGCGTTGACGGATTTTGAAAGCGCAAACAATGGGTAGACAAGTGACGAAATTATTTAGACACCGGGCAGTTAGCAGGAATATATGTAAATTGCTTTATTCTAAAAGCTTGTATTTGTAGGTTGAAATAAACTGACTTTCATTGTTCGTCTGTTGACTGAACAAAAAGATTTACGATGAACATAATATTATAAGATGTTAAAGTTAAAAAACTAATTTTCTTTCCTCAAACTTAAAGGGATACAACATAACAAAATACCTACGATACATCGAATATTATATATTAATTAAGTTATTTTGTTAATTTTTGTTCTATGCTTTAAGAAAACTTACAATGTGACTTAATTTGGACAAAACTAATTTCAGTTTTGTAATTCGTGGTCAGTATGATTTTTCTTTTTGATTCATTTAGTCTAAATTCAAACATACGAAAATAATGTTCATTTATAAGTTCATAATCCCCCATTCTTTATTTTAAACTTCAAAATTTTGAACTATGATTGTAAATATGTATAAAACACGTTTGAGATCGCAGTTGGACTGAAAATTAACCATAAAATGTTTAATTAACGTAATGTTATGTCAATAAATAACAAACCGTTGGATAGTCCAGAAGTTTACAAAGACATTGTTCGACTCATTTTCCGAATGTTAAAAAAAGTACCTATAGTAATAATCCGTGTTTTGGGCGGAAGGCTAGTTTGGAAGGTCTGGTTTGGCGTTTTACAATAAATTATAATATTTAAGTAAACATTGTTGCTTATATAAAAATTACAGTTTTGAGCGTATCCAGTGAGTACATCATAAATTAAAATTTTCTAAGTTCTATATATCTCGGTCCAATAAACTGTGTTTGGAGGAATTATTTATGAAAGAAGTGAAGCGATTCTGCTATACCCTTAGAATTGTTTTAAGAAAAACACAAGGAAACAACATTTATAAAATGAATACTATCTTCGTTATGCTCAGAATCCATTATTTGTATAGCATTGGGTGTCTTTTTGTGTTTGTAGAATTGAACGACCTTGCCTAAAATCAATATGATTTTTGTGCTAGAAATTTTTATACTCAGAATGATATTGCCAGGTGCAAAGCTGTTAATTATATGTTTTTATTTGATAGATTATCGAGATAGTATAAAACAAGTACCTACATTATTACACGTTCGAGTATTGGTAGCGTATTAAATGATTTTGATTTTATTAAGTTTCAGTGAAGGTGATCCAGATATTTGTTAAACTAATTTTTATACAATTTGTACGTTGAGAATTCTCGATGAAAGTATGATTATTTTCATGTTAGGTGGTCAGGTTTGATATAAAAATACCATTTTTTGTTGGTACGTGGATATTTTATGATTTTATATATTTTCAAGTGTGTATGATTGATAGTGGTTTGAAAAAAAAAAATGTATAGGTACGCATATCACGTTTTTACAATTTGTAATTGAATCGATTATTCTTATTACTTAGTGTCTATTGTATCCATTAGTTGTTGTATTTGTAGAATTGGTATTATTGCGGATATTTGTTAATAAAATATGTAGTTTATACAGTCCGCAAAAACTTGATATTCATTTGATTTACATTTTATTTCAACTTTCTTTTATTGTCTTTATCGGGCGAGTCTCTACCCATAATTTATTAATTTGGGAATTTGCGCTCACATAACGCATTTACACTTTTACGTACCAAATAAGTCCTAATATATTATTTTAATTACGAGTATACAATATCTTGATTTTAAACCGACAGTATTTAGAATCTTGCAAAATGTAATATTTAACAATTTATTTAAAGTCTTATTACAATATTTAATAAGTGTTCTTAGTACTATGTTAATTGCTTTTGCAATTTACAAAAAAAACTAAGTAGTATAATTTCCCAAGTTCCGAGGTCGAATACTTTCTAACTGATAAGTTAAAATAATTATCATTTTATCTTTAATTCTTTACTATTTTAACCATTGGAATAGCATTTTTGAAATCTTGCTTTTTTTTTGAGTTATGAATTGTGATCGGAAACTCGGAACACTAATATTCATGACGAAATTTAAATAATTTGAAATATTCTCATGTCATTAAAAAGAGTAAAATGCATTTGTCATTTAAATTGCAATTGACTTTTAAAAATTTTGTGTAAAATAGAAAAATTTTAAACGATTTATCATTGATTTCAAATAGGACGTGGAACGTGTGCACTATACGTCTTCTAAAACCACTCAAAACAATTATAAACTAATACCTACGTTCTTTAAATTACAAACTTAACACGTTTTTAATTATGTACCATGTGAAGAGGGAATGGAAAATCTTGTCAATATTTTTTTTCTTAGTAAATTTATGATGTTTAAAAAAAAAACTGGGTAGTAAATATTTATTTATGCAAACGTTATTTTTAATAGCTTTTTATTTAATACTTACGAGCTATGGATGTATATAATTATGAAACGATTGCTTAAATAAAATAAAACGTACTGTTCATAAACACAAAAACAGATTGAATAGTTAAAAAAAATAAATTAAATTATAAATTGTAAAAATTGTTTAAAATGACTAAAAATATTTTTGAATTCTAATTTATACTCGTTTTTAATTTGTTGATTCGATCTTAAATATTAAGGAAACTTTAAAATAGTCTGTGCTTTAACTATTGTGTTATCGTAAGTACAACTATTATAATTATTCACCTCGGATCATAACGACCGAACTATTAAATTTTAGAAATGTGATTAAATGTTGTATTTTATTCACGTGATAACGAGTTCTGGTAATAAAACATTATAATACAGAATAATACTTAAAACTAAAAAAAAAAAAATATACATATATATACATTATAAAAAATCTGTTAAGGAAGTATAAATATCACAGTGAAGTTCAAACAGAAAGTTGTTCAGACGGATATTAATTTTATTTTATAAGTTACACGTTTTATATTGATATCTCACTAATCGAGAAACGTTTTTAGACCAAACAGAATGCACGCGCGTTATGACAAATTATGTGACGGTTTAAGTTGTCGGTAGTTTCTGTTTACGTTTTTTTAATTTAAAAAAGAGTACAGAAATTACTGGGTTGGACGGAAAGCTTGATGGAATAGTGGTTTCACATTGGATTAGATCACAGCTTTGGGTGGTTCGATATTTGTATAATGTTTGTAAACAAGGGATTGCTTGCGAAAATTACGATTCTGTGTGAGCTCAGTGAGTCCAATACTCAACAAGTTCTAAATGTTTTATATTTGGTTCGAACATTTTCCAAACTTTATGACTATTTAAATTTATACACTACAATAATGTGTGCAGAACATTACAAGAAATTAATTCTAATTACGTCTGTATAGTAGTTTCTTACACTGTGTGAAAATTCCATCTTATTCGAAAAATTTAAAAATTTTTTTTTTGACCTAAACTTTAAAAATAATATTCGAAAATTATTTCAAATAAATTACAATCTTGGGCCAACTACGTCTATCTTATTTGTGGTTTCATAACGTGTAGCCATCCTTCTACCCGCTTAAAAGCGATGATAGAGAAGAAGATTTGAAGATTTAAAACAACATACGTTCTTCGCTGCACTGCGAATTTAAAATATGACGTCGTGGGTTTTACTTAAATTATATAGACCAGAATAAATAATAATGTCGTACTGACCTAGATAAGATGCGATAAACATTGACGATTTACAATGTCATTCGACTGCCAATTTAAAATGCAACATTATACAACGGTAGGAAACTTATAAGATATGCTAATTTCCAGAAATTCATTCATAAATCTCTTATTGATTTTTTTTTTATTTTTAAAGCGAGACAAAATGATTACAGTAATTGTATTTAAAACGAATAATAAGAGCTAAGGACAGGCATAGCCTATAGGTTGAAGGCTGCATTTTAAACAAATATTTTTGATGTACCTAAAGATATTCTATTATTGCAATATACTTTATTAGTAACCATAGAGTATATTGGTATATCATGCCGGAAATTTTAAATTTGTCGCATGTTTTTACGTTTTCAAAATATATACGTGGTTCAATTGTTTTCTACGTTTTATGATAGTTTAACAACGGGGGGTTTTTTTTGTAAGTTTTTACGTTTTAAAATCCACAACGCAGGTGACTACACTCTTTTCGGGTCCACCGTCCGACCGTTTCCCGATCGTGAAACGAAAGTGCTAAATAAAACGAAAAGTGAACGAGATGAATACGGTTTCCGAACCGGTTCCGGTGAAAAATATGTCCTCCGCACGGGTTTGTTTGTCAACACCGTATTCAAACGCACATTATAGAAAGTGTTTATACACACATTATATTCCGTAATGAACGAATCGTCGTGGGTAGTGCGGATTCAATGAGCCCGAGGCGGCGTTTATCGTTTGTGACACCTACAGATTGCAGTCTTCGCTCGGATCAGCCTAGTTCGTCGCCGTTTTCTATTCAACGTAATAATTCTATTGTATTGTAACGGCATACACGTGATGATCTCTGGCCATAATACGTTTACGTCCAATCAACGTCGTCGTATTATATTATCGAGAGTATACTTTCTCTCTGAGATTTATGTTCAAATGGAAGAAATGATTACGTTGAAAAAAAGTGTCGTATTTTTTGTTTATTTGTGGTTTTTTGTTTTTACATTTCGTACGTAAATAACATTGTCTTTTATGGGGACTAACAGTTTCTCAAACCGAAATCGCCCCGATCACATTGTAAACCCTTGTTCGTAATTTTTTCTGAGCCATCTCCTACATTTATTAGTTAATCGTTGTACGTGCTGAGTCAACTTTATACGGTTGGTCACGTACGTAATCGTTCTACGAATGTTTTTACGAACAATCAAAATACAACGACACTGCAGTATAATATTTCTTCTTTTTTGATTTTAAATAGAAAACCTCGGGTATAGATACTGAAATTTTAAACACTACCCGTTTAAAAGTGAAATTTGTTAATTTTTGTTACGCATCGTCTATCGTTTTCCTATTTCGCAATGTTCGTTGAGCAATTGAAATTCCCACGTTAAATGTATTATCAACAGTTAATGATCTAAAAATATATCCGAGTATTACTTTTGTGTTTTGATGTAGGTAATTTTTGAATTCATATGTTTTGCATTGTATTTTTGAAAAGTACACGTATTATGCCGTAAAACGAATTCGATGTACTTAACGTAATTTCTCTAGTAATATACATATGAATTGAACTTCGTGGCGAAAATAATAAGTGTACTTCCCGCGCATTATTTATTGAAACGCTCGTCTTGTGAAGAGGCGCCTAAAAAATTTACTAGAAGCGTATAAACATTTTTAGAAGTTCAGAAAAAATAAATATTGTGATGTAATTTGAACGGTTTCGTTGAATTATCTATGAAAAAAAAAAAACAAAAGTAAACGATTCTCATAGCCTTAAATTATAATTAAGTATGTACTATTCATATTATTACTGGTATCACAATATTACAAATAACAGAAAGGCTAACGAACTGTTCAGCATATCCATTTTATTACGATAACAAAATAGACGGATGCGTGCAACAAAGTATACAGGCAACGAACGTCATCAAACCGTACGATTTAGTGGGAATATTTTGTAATTAATACTACGCATACACTTTGCGTGATCATAATTATTATTGCTTATGGATACTATTTTTTTAATTTATCGATATTGCTGAGCTTTAGTTCATAATAATCATAATTTGTTTTGAACTTTTACTCTTTCATCAGTTGGTATTATTTTATAGGACGTTGTGCACGCGCTATATCGACGCTCTATCGCGTATATTTTCCATTTATATTTACGCAGGAATATTGTGTTACGCGCGCGCGCATGAATTGTGTTTTATTTATTTTTTTTTACTCACTTACATCAATTTAGATCCACATAGCTATGCTTCAGGTTCGTCATTTACCGTCTTATTTACTAAACCCGAACGGATACAACAGTTTAAAGCCAATTATATAATGGCTGGACAAATGACGAAACGACGGCGTATGTATCCGAATAAAACTCGTTTACCGTAGCATTATATTCGTTGGGATCACTTGACCGTTTTGAGTGCTGTAATTATATCTTTTGCGAATGGAAAATCAACCCTAACCTAACCATCTTTTCGGTTACAACGGCTAAGCTCTGTTTTTTTTACGATTTTTCCATCCGATTGCTGCGTGTTCGAGTTACTACGTCAAATCGGCATTGCTCGGTAACGCATCGCATTCGATGTTATATTTTAAAATTACGATATCTTCGTTCAGTACACTCTGGCTGTATGGCGTTCGGTGTCGTTACACCGACAACTTAAGTTTTGACTTTAATCCGTTGTAAGTATTTGACTTCTTTGGAGGTTAGACTTTGATGTATAACTTTGTGGCTGACGATATTTGACGATTTTAACTCTTGTGTGTTTATTCGAGTTAATGTTACGAATCACCCTTTTCTGGGACCGGGTTCGTCGTGTATTTTATCTCGTTTAAGAAGCGATCGTCGTTTCGCGCACACGAAAACGTGCCGAAAACGCGAGTAGATCAACGTACCCGCGCATAGAAATTATAGTGTATAATTTACGGCTGGGAGTCGTTTGCGCGAAATTATTCGACGGGCGTGCCAGAAAGTTGCGATCGCTGACGACTCGGACGACTTCCTGGTCGGTATTTTTCACAAAAACTACCACTTTTTCGCTCAAACGAGAGCGCGACAATATAAATTCTAAGTTTGTCGAGTCGGCGGAGTTTTGTAACACGACGTCTGTTCAAAGACGAGCCTTCTCTGGACGATTTTGGAATTACGGTTTTAGTTCTGTCGCGTGTTCAATTAGTTCCCCGAAAGCACGGAAAATTACGCGGAACAGTTATTTTTCGTACAATTATCGGCACCAAGTTTTCACTACCGCACGTTTCTATGTCGTATGTTATGTATAACTGACAATAATGCAAGACGCGTTTTTCTAATATTATACCCTGTGCAATGTATTTTCGATTCGGTGAAAAATAAAAAAAAATACCTACGAGTTCGATATCGTTGTCGATAGTGTAAAATCCCGTGTTATTCGGTCGGACAGTCTTGCTGGGAACCTATACTCGTAGAATTTAGAAGATTCCCGTATCGATATAGTGTCGTACACCCGAGTTAGTTCGCAGTCGAAACACGCGCTCGTAAAAAACATCGCCGTTACTCAAATTACAAAATATAGATATCAGATATAGATATTACAAGTGATACAAACGTCTTATTCCCGATCCGTCGTGACGGTGTCGATTGAAAACTTTTTCTTGAAGTTTCGTCCGAGCCCCCCCCCCACAGCTTCTGGAGGCTGGACACCAAAAAATGTTTTAAAAATCGCTGTATCGTTATTATTACACGTATTATTAGATCGCGAAAGTTGCGTCGTTCGACACTGGATATTATTTATCCAGCAGCAGTTTACATAACACGTTATTATACAGCCGCGGTAGTGGAACGCGCGCGCGACGGAGGCCGAACGGGAGATGCAATCGCGGCCTACGACTATAATATTATGCATCATCATTATCGCGGTTCGATAATAATATTATTCTTACGACTGCAGTGTGTGACGGTTGGACATTTAGGTCCCCGAAGCGATAGCCGCGAACGCGTGTATCCTTGGCACCGCGCGATAGTGCGAGGACCATTAAAATACGGTTTTTTCTATTTAAATATTTTATTTTATCTCCGAAGCGAACGAGATCGCGGCGTATCGACACGGGCCTTTCTCCAGCCACAGCTCACAGGGTGAACCGTTTCCGCCGGCGGTACACAGATTCGGTACACAGATCGCCGTCAACGGGTCCAGTCCTCTGTTTTTGCACACGCGCACACCCTTAATCGGTCAGTTTTAACGCGTTAACGGGTTTGCCGCCTACTGAAAACGCGCCACCGTTTACCAATCGTAAAAAATATACACGTATCCCGAGAACAACGACCGTATAACGTCGTGTTGTTTTTTTAATTG
Organism: Hormaphis cornu; assembly: GCA_017140985.1. Lineage (NCBI taxonomy): Eukaryota > Metazoa > Arthropoda > Insecta > Hemiptera > Hormaphididae > Hormaphis > Hormaphis cornu. The sequence continues at coordinate 32,459,301 of CM029359.1, forward strand.
ATACGCGTTACACTAGTACGACGAGTCGTAAACGTTTCGGTCGATAGAATAAATGCGAAACGGTTTTGTTAGGTTTTGTTTTCGCGAAAAAGTTTAAAACACTGGACGGGACAAATGTACTAGTTGCATTCGTGAGTACTGTCCGCTCGGCGTATGAAGAAAAACAACGAGTCGAACAGACGAAACGTGTTTAAAGAAAAGTTTTTGAAATCATTACCTGCTTGGTATCCGGGGATCACTTTTTTTTTTCAAATAACCGCTATCACGGTATATAATGCAGACGAAATCTTTCGACGTTTTTCGTTAGGTAATTCAATCGATTTCGAACTTATGGGGGGTTTTTTTTTTAAACAATGCACGCTAAATTATTCAAAAACTGTTGGGCGATTCTCAAGAATTTCTAGCAAAAAAATAAATACAATGAGCAAAATAGTTGTCGTCACCCTTCAGTCATTCGACTTTACTTTGTGTCGGTGTTGTTACCATAATGCACGATTTTTTTTTTTTGAGCTACAATGCACGCGAAAAAAACCAGTAACTGCTCGTCCGGAAGTAGGTACGTTCGCACAATCCGTTCCGTATCCTCCGGCCGCGCGTCTGCAGAAGGACCCCAACTTGTCGTAACGATATTATTACAGTATTATGTACAGCGATTTATAATTTTTTATTATCACTTTTTATCCACGCCGTCCGTAATAATCGGTTCAAGGCCCGTGTTACACTACACTTCATTATAATACCATTTTTCTTACCGTTTCCGGCTATTGATTAATGGATATCGAATCGCAGCCAACGGATAATATTGGTATCAAGATCATTCGAACTTTGATGAGCCGACTCATTGCTATAATACTCCGTAAGCGTGTTACGGACGAAATAAAAAAACATTTTAATTTTATTCAAGTAGTCCCCCGGTGCAGTGTACTAGCTAGCGTTTGAGCGAGAAAAAAAAACAGATTCGAATCGGATTCACGGTTTCTCCGTAAAAGCACTGTTTTTTACGTTTTGCGGTTAATTTTGTTTGTCACTGAATCATACGGACCGCAGTGATATAAGAACGCCACGAGTAGAAAAGAAATAACGATGAGAAATTCAACGTTTATTATTTCGGTTACTGTAAAAACAGTAGAGACGTAAAGGAAATCCCGTTGTAAATTCGTATCCGTTTTAATCGTAATTTATGGTTCGTGAACTCGGTCGTACCGACAGACCTTGTAAAAATACTTTGAATTCGCAAAAGACACAGTATCTTGAGACGATTTGATCTTGCATACGTTTCAGTCAACAATGTTAACATCCGTCGTCTCGTTGACGTTACGTTTACACAACTGCCATTTTTAGAACCACTGATGTGACATTTTATCGTGTCAAAATTAAAAGTTTCTCTTGCTAACAGAAATAATTACGTTACGAAATAACGATTTGAAATAATAATTTTTATTTTGTCCCAAGATGGTGACGTTGCCGCCGAATTTTGTAGTGCGTTGGATGTGCACGGCACCGTCGCGCCACAGTGCATCGAATTCGCCGCATCACTCGTTACGTCTGCAACGTGGGCAACGCAATATAGGAAACGCGCTCATCACGTTTTGTCTTTTTTTAGTGCCAATTCGTATATGAAGAAAAACTAATAATTTTTAATACCCAAGCAAAATGCTTACACGTCGACAACAGTGTTACAAATGTAACGCCACTAACGACGGGTTAAACATAATACACGTAACTATCATTAAAAATTGATATTCATTATTACCCGACGATAAATCCGGGCACAGAGTTAGATACAATTTGTTCGCGTCAATATTGTACGAAATCGTATTTAATTTCCATAATACGTATCAAACCAGTTCATTGTTCTGGAATTATTTTCAAAAATGCCAAGTACTTTCTTATGGCGCTGTTACTGTGAATCGTGTGACCCGCAGGAACAAGTCGTATCGCGTTGTAGACATTTTTATGCGTTCCCTGAGTCTTTTCGTCGGTTTACTACCGTCACTTACAAGTGTACTGTATCGTTTATCCGTTGCTTCTAATCGTGGTTTCAGGCAACGTTGGTGGCGTGTTCAAAGATGACAAACGTACGGAAAAACAGCACGCCGCGGATCCGGTGTCGATGGCGATCGGCGAATTCGGCCGATGGCAAGCCATGCTCACCGTGCTCTTGTCGCTGCTGAACTTGCCATGCACTTGGCACATTTTCGTGCTGACGTTCCAGGGGGCAGACACGGACTTCTGGTGTGCCCCGCCGCCGGGCGTGCTCGATCGGATAACGGTGGACCAGTGGAAAAACGTGAGCGGCGTTGTCTCCGCGGACCACGACAGAGTAAGGGGAAAAAAAAAACTTTCAGTTGTAATTTTATGCCTTACGAAAAATACGGTTCCGAGTGAGCCCCGCGTAACGAGTAAAAAAATCGTATGTTGACCAAATTTTTTGGAAAAAAAATGTACCGACAACAGTAGTGTATTCGCGTTTTAGCGTTACTATATTTGAATAACAATTTTCTAAAATTTCAAATAATTTTTTCCAATAACGCCTGCAAAGTTATCGGACGTTTATACGTTTGCGTTGTGTTTAGAATCCGGCGTACGATCCTTGCTTTTATCGCGACTTGAACTATGAAAGTTTACTGGACAAAGATAACATCGAAGACCTGTTCGACAGGAACGGCGAAAAAGATCAGATAAAAAAATGCGCTTCCTGGCAGTTTGACACGTCCGGGTTCGGCGATACGATCACTTCCGAAGTAATAATAACGATCACTTTCCGAACCGGTGGTTTCCCATCCGAACGATGTGTTTTAATTTTCATAAATTGTGTTTGGATTCACAGTGGAACTTGGTGTGCGACAGGAAAAAATTAAAAAACTTTGCCGAGATGATGTTCTTGATGGGCGTAGCGTTCGGAGGGTTTTTCTCCGGTCTCGTGTCTGACAGGTAAGTCGAAACGTTAAAAAGTAAACATTTATCCACGTATGGTAATCTCTTCGCGCCCCCCAACAACGGCACAAACTTTTAAGAGGAATTATGAAAATTACTATTTGAACGAATTCATCAAAATATTATTATTATTACGTACCGTAAAATGCATTAAAATATTAACGCAGGTGGCTGCGCAGTTGGTTGCCGTTTACGTTTTAATTCAAACAACAGAAATTCGTGCCGTAAAACTATCGTGTTTAATGTGTTCGTTTAAAAGGGATGTTTTATTAGTTGGAGCTGTAAGGGTCTAGTTATAATAAAGTTTAAATGTTAAATCGCGAATGCTAATATTTTACGGACGTAATTTGTTCGGGAAACTAAAAAGAACGCGTGGAAAACTATAATAGATATAGCATATTATCGAGCATAAACTAACCATTTTATGTTACGGGACCAACTAAATATATATCTCATAATATTGTATATGATATTGTTATTGGCGATAAACAATAGATGGTCGAAACAATTAATTTCATTTCTGTACAAATGTAACGTATGAACGCGTTTGTACTTTTTTAAATAAAATTTTTTTTTTTTATAATTTAACTGTACTTAGTAAATTAACTACAATTTTTTTTTTATAGAAATGTCTGATTGTTCACGTTGTAACGTAATATTATTACACTTTACTTGTTTTTTGTTTTACAGATTTGGTAGGAAAAAGACTCTGATGGCTTCTTTGGTAATGCAACTCGCCCTAGGTATTTTAGTCGCCATTTGTCCATGGTTTGAACTTTATCTGGTGTTGAGGTTTATTTTAGGATTCGTATGCGTGAGCATCGTGTTCAGTGGCTTTGTGTTGTGTGCGTACTCCGATCGGTTATTCGATTTCCGATTTTTTAATTATTTTTTTATTTTAAAACATAGGCATGGAACTAGTCGGCGGGAAATGGCTGACGATCGCTGGAGTACTCTACTTGCTTCCGGTCCCAATAAGTTATATCCTTATATCTGGTATCGCGTACGTATGCAGGGGATGGAGGCTGCTGCAGTGGTGCGTCACGTTGCCCGCGGTATTTTTTTTGGTTTTGAGTGGGTAAGTCGAATAGGAACTTGACGCGAAGCCAACAGTGTTAACAGTAGTTACACGGTCACTACAGGTTCATTCCAGAATCACCGAGGTGGTTGCTGGCCATGGGCAAAGTCAAAGAGACCATGGTGGTTTTGAAAAAGGCCGCGAAAACCAATAAGACTCCTCTGCCGGCGAACATGGACAAGATTTTAGAGCAAGTGAGTTGAAACAAGATTAATATATTTTTATTTTATACGACGTAGTATAATGTTCCGAAACATTACTGGTTGTATAATTTTTTGGGTTTGCGAAATCAATTGGTCCCATTTATTGAAAATTATATCATATTATACAACGCGGATTTAGGATGGACTACTTATTGTTCAAATACGACCTAAGACACCAAGTATCGCGTCGTGTCACCACGGTTTGACTTTACAAACAACAGTTAGTTTGTATGAAAAAAGTCAATACATGTTCACGGAATTTCATAAATTACCAATCACACAGAATAGTTTGTACGGATGAGCGGTATTATTTAAATTGATTGTTCGTAGACTGTACCCATTTTTAGTTGTATAATACAAATATCCAACTATAAAAACATTAAAAATTTAATAATCCACTGTATACTAGTGTATGTTAACGGGTTGTAAATCTTAATGGTCTCTCGTAATTCTATTTCATCGAATCGGTTCTCAAATCACAGTTTGTTCTAATCGAAGGAAAAGAAGGAGTACCGGTCGGGCGCATGGCTTGTTGAAATGAAATCTTCGATTTTGAATTGATCACATTCTATGGATCGGTCACTGGTTTTGTCGTAATGTTTGTGTTAAAATTGATTACCAGTCATTTGAGGTAGGTACTATACAAGATTTGAAAAGTTTTTTTTCCAGAAAAATAGTGACTGATATTTATAGTTTTTTAAATCGATGATGTATAAGACCAAATATTAATTTTTCTGAGTATGTAATATTATATTGAATAAAATTAATTACTCATCTCTCGAAACTACGGAATAATAGTTCAAAACATAATAAGTTGAAATTTTGGATTATCTCAAAAATTATAATAATTAAAGATTAATACCTCTAGTTTGAATTAAATACTGATATTATTACTGAAGAAAAACACTGATGGTAAAATGGGAAAAATTTCTAAATGAGAAATAATATGTCCAACTACCTTCCATATTAGGATCTACATTTCATTAATTTTTTTCTTCTCTACTGATTTCTATAGACACACAAATAAATTAAGTTTAATCAGAAAAATAGTTTATGCTCGCAGAAATCGGCCGCCAACAGAAACAAAACGGTTTATCAACAATTGTTGAAAATAGGTTTTCGGTTATGTTTTAGAAAAATTCTTGTTAATATGAACATGCGCATTGTGTTTCAGAGTATAATTAAAATCAAGAACACCGGCAGACCCAAGGTACGAGTTTCAGATTTGTTCCGTACGAAAAACATAAGAAAAATTTCCCTCGTTTTGTACATACTTTGGTTCAGTCTTTATTTAGTGTACTACGGTCTTGTACTTAATCTGTCGAACATCGGTGGAAACATATACGTAAATACAATCATATCAGGTAAACTAAACCGTATTTTGTAAATTTTAAGGTAATTAGTAAGTATATAATGCCAATATAATATTTTTTAAATCTAATACAGAAAAAGTTTTCATCACTCTATCCCCCAACTAAAACAGTTCACTACATAATGTTGTGACGTTGATTTTTTCGGATCATTTTAAGACAATGTAGGTAGGAATTTTCCCTGAAACATTTTTACAATTAGTTTAAATATATTATTTTTTCCCTGATTGAGATGTACACATTATCGTGTACATATGAATACAATACGATTACCGCCCAATTTCACACAGTGTCTTGTTACAAGTTGAAACTAAAATACAGAAATCTAACTGTGGAAACGTTTCTGTTAAAGGTGTAGGAGTTGTTTATTTATTAAGGAGCAAAATTTGGGCAATTTTTATCACATTATACATGCATTTAAATGGGCGATATTGACTTTCCGGGAAAAGTTCTTCCGTCTCGCAGAATTAACGTACCTAATGGAATAATTTTTTTTTTTAGACGATAAAGTATAAAATTGTGTAAGTCGGATTTAAAGTCACTCGACGATTAAATCGAAAAAATAGCGTGTAGAATTTAACAGAAAACTAATATTTTTTTTTCAAACTAAAGCATTATTTTAAGCCAAAGTGTTAAAAACTTTTCCCGCGAAGCTTGTTTTCAGTAAAAAGTGGTATTGACTACAAAAACCTCGATGATTTTTCAAAACGGTGAAAATAAATGGTTTCCTCTACACTCGCGTATAGGCCATCGTGTGAAATTTCTTAAAACTACATGTATTACGCATGTTCTAGAACTCACTTAAAAGGTTGTACTATTATCGCCTAGTAATTTTGTTCAAAATTTAGGTCTGGTCGAAATTCCGGCAATACTGATCAGTGTGTTTATACTTCTGAAAATGGGTCGAAGAGTGCCACTGTGCATTACCATGGTAGCCGGAGGAATCGCGTGTCTGTTGACCACGATTATACCACCAGGTAGGTGTACTTAACATAAATGTGACCGTGGTTTTCGGTTTTTACTCCGGAGAATCAAAGGCAAAAAGTAAATTTTTTTTTTGTTATCAAGCGGAATCAACAACCAATACTTAGTCCGTTGAAAATTTTTTATTTCTAAAATTTGTATTTTCGTAACTAAGCAAGTTCAAAAATGTACTATTGGCCGTTTCACGACTGGCGAACGTTTTAGCGAAAAATTTAACCTTTTTCTTAACCGAGTAGGGCCGTACTATTTTGTTTTCTACCATAACTTTTAACGTATCTGGTTATTTTTTTCCGTCGTTTTTCTTTTAACTCGAGGCGACCGAATCGAACCGACTTCGCTTACAGGAGTAGATTTCTTTTCACTTACTCGCGCAAACAATACACACGCTCATTTCGGCCTTTTCCGTTCGCAGACACGAACGAGTGGGTATCGTTGTCGCTCGTGATGGCCGGCAAATTCTCCGTGTCCTCGTCAAACGTCATCATGCCTCTGTACACGGCCGAACTGTTCCCGACGGTCATCCGGAACCTAGGCGTGGGAACGTCGAATATACCGGCGGGAATCGCTCTCATCATGGTCCCGTACCTTTGGGAGTTGGTGAGTTATCGACCGAAAGCAATACGAATTCCTTAGAAGGATTTTTTGACGTGTTTTTTGCGTAAACCGTGCATTTTCGTGCATATAGACGTATGCACGTCTAATATAATTAAATAGCCTTTTATAATGTATTTTTGAACTTTGAAACAGATTATTCAGTAAAATGTAAAAAAAAAAAATAAAGTGAAATTAAAACCTTTAAAACTGTTATCGCGTGAAAACGAACAACGTCTGGGCCGATAAAACAATTATAATAAATTAATTAATTTAATTTAATTCAATCGAGTACTAAACCAACTAGATAAAACACAAAGGCGTTTTTACGTTCGGTAACGTTTAGATTGAACACCAGTAACAGAACAGTTGAAGATGTCTCTAGTAATTTAGACTTGGAATATCTAAAATCGAGACGTTTTTATAGTTACGTGGCATTTATTTATAAATTAGTGAGCGGTACGGTTTTGCGTTACTCAGTCAAATACGATATTTAGAACTCCTAATATAATCACCCGATCAAGCATACCTTACTAGCAGTAGTACCTACCCAACAGGTAACAACAATTATTATACATCAAACAGTCCTCCTCTCCTCCTCCAACAAATTTTAGTTTTTTATTTCTTTTATTTAATTTTTTACCAATGTTAATAATTTGTTTGCTTAATTAATTGTATTTTAGCTGTAATACCACTTATTGTACGTACGTAATAACGTATTTTCCACTCTTATCTCTCGGTGTGTTAATAAACAAAGAATAATAATAATTATTTGACTCACCTTTCGTTACAGTCTGATGTAAGCCGCGTTTTACCGTTCATGGTACTGGGAATGGTGAGCGTCATCGGTGGATTGTCCGTGCTCATGTTGCCAGAAACGGATTGTCACCTTTCGGACACACTCGAAGAAGTCGAAGAATGCATAAGGTAGGGTCGAATAAGTTAACATTCTTATTTGAATATGTTTTTCGAAAATTGTTTCCACTGATCGTCAAATTTTGTTAATGTTTCGCTGTTTTTTTATAACCAATATTAGCGTGTCGAACAGTTCGCAGAAAAAATACGTTGACACGATTAGCAGTCACGTACCGAACGCATCGACCGAGGCGAAAGAATAACAAACATTTTATAATTTTCATAACATAATAATATTCAGTTAACTGTTTATTCGTCTTCCTAATCTTTTTATTGTATTTTGACTTTTTTTTTTTTTTAAAGTTGCTTTAAACGACGACACCTTTTTTACTATTAATTTGACATATTTCTGTGATAAGCATCATAGTTGATCAATCATATATTTTAACGTAAGTGCACTACAGTCCAGGGACGGACAAACTATATTTATTGGATGGATAAAAAAAAAAAAAAAAAATGGTGCATAGGTGTTATATTTGTCTGCAGTGAGTACAACCGGAATAATTATTAAGATACTTTGTTCGCTGCAATATTGAATTCAAACCACGCGTTTTACATCGCTTGGATGTTGATGCGATCAAACAACTAGCTTTGATGAAAATTAAATTACATCATGTTACTTTTGAAAAACATTTGGAGACATTTTCGTGACGTTTTATTCTCAAAATCCGTAAAATCGTTTTGTGGTTTTTCGTTTTTTTACACTTGAATCATTCGTGTACAATTTTAAATTAAATAATCGAGTTTTACCTGTTAATATAGGTATAACGCTCCCTCTATACAACTCGTATGAGCGGGATTTTGCTCTAAAACCAATCAGTAAGTCATATTTTTTAAATAATTTTACCTTTTTTATGATATTATGGCCGATATTCTATAAATTTTTTCGTATACCTAACGTTCGAAGGAACTAAATTTTATTTAGCGTCGATTACTCAGTTGTGAACGATCACGAGTATTGAACGTAAGACGTCTTTTGTTTGTAATTTGTCCATCCCTGTACCAAACTCATGAATTGTATTATGTTTGTAAAGTTTTATACTAAAATTAATTTTACTATAAACTTTAAGTTAAGTTCTTGTTAAATATTTGACAAATCTTGTCAACTTTTTTTTTTTACTAATTATTTCCTATGATTAATAATATCGTGTATTTATTACTATTTAATGGTTATCTAGATTAAGAATCGCATTTTATCATATATTTTAAGTTGTATATATTTTTATTGTTGAGATCATACGTGTAAAACTACAATTTAAGATAAGAAAGAAAATATTAATATTAGACGTACGATTTAATTATAATGTATTTTTTTTTTTTTTTTAACCTTAAAGTATTTGTACGTATATCACAGATTTGTTCGAGTAAACTATATAAAACATTTTATAATAAAATTGAAATATTTTTAAGATATGGGAATGATTGACCAAGACTAAATATAAATATATTTGAATTTTATTGATTGACGTGTTAGACTTATTTAACGTTATACCAAACAAATGATTATTATATTATGTTTTATGGCATCGACGCCCATTAATGTCAAAATAAAATGTACAAAATAGTCTTCAACGGCATGTAGAACAAAACTGATCGCGTTGTACCACGTTAAAAATATGCATTTTCAGTTTTGGTGTCCCATGTCGAGCATAGCCTGGCCATTACTTTCTGTCGTGTGCAACTGCAGTTCTACTCGCGTGTAAACAAATCGTTTTAATCTCGGAGATCCAAAGTTATTGCCTCCCGTGTAAACTTAAGTGGCCATTAAGTGTACAAAGTATGGGCCGTTTTTATTTTGGTTTTATGGCGTTTTATAGCGAGGTTCTTTAAGACGGCGTCTGATGCCGAATAACAATTGCCGTATTATTATTTACCGTTGATGTTGCTTCTGGGACAGAACCCTCGCTCTTCTTATTCGCGTATCCTCGCGGGGCAACGATAACTTTAAACAAAAAAGTGCTCCCGCTGGACATTGCTGTATATACAATATATAGAGACAATCGTGTGAAGCGATGCGTTCGTGTTTTACGAACGATCAAACCCAAACAATATAATCACGTCTAAATGTTACAAAACTCGCGATTGCATTATGAAGACGCTCGATCATGTTTTAGATTTTGAGCGTAGTGAACTGTGTGTGGTTTTCTTTTCTCCCCCGGTAGTCAACCTGAAGGAATCGGTTCGATCTGTACACGAAAATTTCCTCCGAAGAACGGCGATCGAACGTAGACGGTAATTTATCCGAAACGTTTCCACGCGAATCTCGTAGATTTCTAGGTATTATTTGCCGACGGCGACTCCTCGATTTCCAGAACACTGGCGATTAGTGTTTGTAATTTTTTCCCAAATTCAGATGAAACCAATTTTGGTAAGCACTTCATTTGCACAGTGTTTTTTTACTACGTTTCGACACCAATCAGCCCCACGTCTTGTTCAAGAACACCCGCAAATCGAACCGGTGAAGGAACACTAATGGGACCGCTAAAGTAACACGCGCGTGCGCCTGATCGGCGAAAGGGTGGCACAATAGCGGCTGTTCCCGCATAAGTTGGCCGTTAAATTATGCAACGACGCGCGGATCGGAAAATCCTCGGTAAAAACGCTGTCAAAACAGCGTTTTTGAATATTTTATCGCGATATTCGTTATTATTTTTTCATTTCTGGCCTCGCCAAACAAAAAACGAAAAAAAAAAAAATACGTGTGAATACGCGGTGCCGATCGTACGCGGTTTTGTGCCGCGTGTGTACAGGCGACAACACGTGCTCGGAAACGGCCGAGGCTTTCGAAGGGGGAAAACGAAAGAAACCACTCGCGGGGTGTGAATGTTTAATGGGGAGAAACGCACCGAGTCGAAACGCCGTCTTTGTCTTTGCACACACACCTCCTTCACTTGGTCGTTTGCCGTAGCGAAAAAAAAAAATACATACTTATTTCGAAAAACGGCGAAAAACAAACGAGTTTAAAACATTTTTGCCGTGAAAGATGATTTAAAGCGTTAAAAAAAATAATAATAAAATTGCAAAAATTACCATACAAGTTGTGGTTATATCAGTGAAATGTGTTTGGAATGACAAGCACTTGTTTGTGTTTCGAAAAAAAAAAAATTCCGAGCATTAAAATCAACGTTTTTTTTCAATTCACTAATTGATTCTCGAACGAAAACTCTCCAGACTCTATTTACTGCGTACTTACGAGTGAACAATGTGTTTCTTTGAACCGTGTTCGGTACCTACTTTTGAATGTAAAAGCGTATAATAGTATACGAATATAATTAGTAGTTTTTGTTTTTTATAATTTTTACTTCTTGTTATTCAGCGTTATTCGGTAGCTATTAAACATCACGAATTGCATTTAATATACAACTCGTTGCCGATTAATATACGCGCCTATAGGCGTTTTATCCGTATAGTAGGTGGCTCGAGGTGAACTTGTTCGTGAAGTTTGCTTTCACAAACAAAATTACCGGTTATCAATCAAGCGGTAAAATAACTTGGCAAGTTTCGGTCGGTCGAAGTATCTTCCGTCACATCGTAAAACGTTTGGCGAAAACAATCAGCGACAGCCACGCATCCGCAGGTATCCTATATAATAGCGGCGAGCGATCGACTTCACCGAGTTTCCAGCGAACTTTGGATAATTCAAGTTTTGATAATTGTTACCAGCAAAACGCGGTGTTTGCCGGTGATGTACGAATTACGATAATCAATTACGGTTATGTTATTCACCGTTCTGACGATGAAAACTGTATAATCGTTCCCGTATAATATGTACTAAGTATGGGTCTTAGGTGTACAGGATAATATCTCGAAAACCATAAATTACCACCATCATTTGTGTACGAACGAATATAGGTGGATAAAACGCAGAAAAGTAGATAATACGTAGTGAGTACTAAGTACGGCTAAATGAATTGATCTCGTAACTATATTACGTACGATTCGTTTAAAATCGCCTTTATTCCGCACCCGAAAAAAAAAAAACGTACAACGTGTTTCTGTTTATAGAATTTCAAAAAACGTACTCGGAACGTAAATACATTTTGCCGTGTATTATTTTCGTTTTGAACTCAAGTGTTTCGTTTGAAAAGACGATAAGAAAATACCTAGGTACTGCGAAGGGGAAAAAAAATAAAAGTTATACTCACGTATAAAATGTATACGTAATATATTATAATATTGTTATTATTTATTTATTTTTCTGTCATTTAAATAACATAACATAAGTATTAAAATCACGAATGAACAAGAACAGTTGGCACCTTCCCAATAAGCTGCAGCTTGTGATAGGTGAGTTCGAAACTAGATGACACATATTACACTTACGAGCAAGTTATAATAAGAAAAATAAATATAAAATCATAATAATACTTTTGAAATAACTACAGTACAAATACTGTGTACAAGTAAATAATATGACACAACTAAAACTTATAAAGCAGTATTATTTAGATATAACGAGTACACCTATATGCATAGGTAACTAATTAATTGTTTTTTTTGTAAAGTGTCTTGTGACGACTTAAATATCACATTTTCTGAACAACGCAGTTTCAACAAAAATGACACTTTTTTCTTTACCAAGTACAGTTTTAAACTTTGTCGAATTAAAACTTAATAACTGTTTATGAACATTGTACTACGGCCATGACGAATGAAACGCAGCTGCTGTTGTTAATTTTGAGTTTATGAAAAATAAACACGTTTAAAATGAAGCCTATTGATATTGAGGGTTCCATATAGTGGAAAACAATTTACCTTTATTAAGTATAGTTTTTATTAAAGTATTAAAAGAATACTACCAATTTTCACAAGCAAGTTTTATTAACTCCACTACATATTATAATTCCATATGCTTAATTAGACTTTGCTGATGCAAAAAAAAAAAAACAATTTTAAGATGTTAATATTCAGAATATACTTAAATTAATTTAACTAAAAAAAAATTTAAAACAACATTGTTATATTTCGGAAAGGCATTGTACAACTTAGTAAAATCGTTTTACAATATAACAAATGTTTTTATAGTTTTTGACATTATAGTGCAGATACGCTGAAAAAAATTAAATATCTGTTTTCATCGTTTTGGAATAAACTCAACGAGGTTTCAAACAAATTAACCATTTTGCGCATTTTAAAAATCTTTAAGCTCTATTATTTTGATACCGTATTTAAAATTTTCAATTAGACGGACGTATTTTATTTTAAAAAGCAGTTATTGCAAATTGTAACGAAATTTCGCTACGCTTAATCTATTTAGGCAAAATCTATCTTATAATATATATTATACATGTGAGTTTCCTTTGATTTTTGTAACAAAACTCTCAAAATCTAAAATTATTTTCTATTCCTGATCATGACACACAAGACTCTGTTGTTATTTACCGTAGTAGATATTGTTGACAACCGTTACTGTCCTCTTTGGCCGGAAAAACGATAAGAAAATGAAACATTTACCTACGTATAATACTGCAGGCCATCAGCTATATTGGTTTTGTTTATTGTAACCCTCTGCTGCGGTCACCGTCAAACTTTCTCGATGTCTGAAATTGAAGTAACATTATCCATGGTGTGTGTGTGTGTGTGTGTGTAGGGATGAACTGGCCAACGGTTTGCATCGGAATTAAACGACCCGAGAGGGAAATTTCACGGTCGGACTCACAGTCGTTCCTCGTCCGCCCTATAAGAGACTTGCAGTTAAAAGATAACGGCGATCGATAAATTGTAAAGCTCGGGATGAAGTAAAAAAAAAGGGGAAAAAGTCGTCCGGCGAAATGCAAAGTGCTTTTCTCAATTTACGGCCGGGGACGAGATTATCTGACTGAAAATCGTTTATATTGATAACTTTTAAGTATTTTTCAAAGTTTTTTTTTTGATTTTTTGGCTATAACCTTTTTGGAATTGAAAATTTGGCAAAACGTTGAATGCGATGCACCGTGGATATAAATTTGGTGTGTAACGTTTCAACCGTCAAGATCGGAGCAATAGCCTAGGCTCTATATGAACGTCACAGACACAAAAAAAAAAATCACTCATCCTTGTAAAATCAATAGCGTCCTCGCTATCGCTCAGAATCTTAAATAAGTTGACGGGTTAATTGACTTAATTTAAATTAACTTAACATTTTCACTTGGCTTTTTAACTTTTATCGAGTTAATAGAAATATGTCCAGCTTTGTTACGATAATATGTTTGCGGTGAACGTCGTGTCCGGAACTTTTGACCACGTCCAGTATTGTTTCCGGATCCGGTGACGACAGACTGTCCTGCAGGTTTGCCGACTCTTCCAACCACATCCTCCTTCTCCTCCTCCTCATTGTCGTTCGTGTTTGTCCGGTGGCGCATAAAGTGCATCTCTCGCGTGGTTGACAGACGCTCCGAACCCGAAACGTAATATGCCTAATTAACGTAATGGATCCCTTGAAACGTATGAATATATTATAATATGTACCCTGCAACATTCTGGGTCGACAGACGGCTGACGTTTCGCATCGATTTGCCACCGTTCTAATTCGACTTTTTTTTTTTTTCGTTGTAAAATAATTAAGAACGGGATTACTACATAATATATTGTTATCATATTGTAATGTCGGGTAGTAACGTGACGCGCAAGTCACTCGTTACTCTAACGAAGTTACTCATGACACGGTAAATTATAATTACTATTTATGTCCTGCAGTAACCTATTTTTAACGAAGTTACTTTTAATGCTGTAACTTCATGAACAATAATGCGGTACATCTGTGCATGTTTTTTTGTTATCATAAGTATGGGTAGTATAGTAAGATATAAGGGTAGATCTATAGTAAGCCAGCTACCAAAGGTAAGCTTAGGTATAGGAAATAACTTTTATTTTTTTGAAAGTCTAAAATATTTTTTGACGGTCCCGAATCTCGACTCTCGGCTAGGTTTCAACATTAGGTTCGTGCTAAGCAAGAAGTTATGTGATCACCGATCATGAAAACACTGTAAAAACAAAAAAAATGTCCGTCAAATGTTGAAACGTACTTGCATTATAATTTAAAAGAGTATATTTTTGAAAAAATTTTACTAGGATTGCATTACTTTTTCGCGAAAAATGTAACGTGACCAAAAACATTTTTATAAATGTAACGTAACTTGGTTACTTTGATTTTGAACGATAAGAAGTTTGTGAGTTTGATAAGTTAAAAACGAAAAAAATGTTTGGTGCAAATTTACCACCTAAGGTGCGAAATATCCTTATTTTACGGTAGCATACGTGATATTTTTAGTTACTTGGTTAAGGTTATTTTGTTTTTTTTATTACCCGATTACCGTGGAAAAGTGTAAAAACGATTCGCCTGAAGCGTGTTTTCTCAAAATCGCGTCAAATATTAAAGTCGTTTTGTGAATATTTCCGATGGTAATTTTATCGGTTTTTTTTTCGCATTTCTGCTCAAAAAGTTAAACGAACAATTTTTTTTTTCTCAACGATTCGTGAGAGTTTTCGTGACGCATATATTATGCCGATGCCTATGTTTTCTCTTCAAAACCTTGTAACGAATAAATTAACAATGTCCGTTTACCAAATGGAGAGTGAAAGCGTTCTTCGATGGTCCAACGACTGGCCGCGAAGACACCGTTTTGTATCCCACTAGTAACGTGTTGTTTCTAATATTCGGAAAGAAAGATTAATGATATTATAACGTGTCGCTTTCGTCAGAGAGACAGAGTGTTTGCTCTTACGATTTCCGCAAAAGAAGCGCGTTAAAAATCCTGTAGGTACACAGGGACCCGCGCAAAATGTTTTCGAGAGAAAATTTATAGGCACATATTCTTAATCCGATTAAACGCGCACGTAAACACGAGGGAATTTAGCCTCGCAAAAGCGTCTGAGAACAGTAATAAGTCAAGTTTCGTCTGATCAACGACAGGCAAATACTATTGTCGTGCATACAATACCTAATATGAGACGGTCGAAAAACATAACGCGTACATAATAGATTTACTGTCGTTTCGTGCAGTTCCACGCAGACGTTTACGTATATAATTTAATAATATGAGAGAAAACAAAAAGCAGCGACAAATTGAGTTATTAATCAGGTTAATAACTACCTGATAATTTTTTTTTTTTTTGGTATTTCTACTCGAATCCACCAATCCAAATTTAAACCACCGTTTCAGATTTCAACGGAAAGAGTTGACCGAAAAGATCAATGATGATTTATACAGACTTAAATTAAGTCTTATAAATCAACTTTGACGTAGATTGGTTTTTGTTCACTAAAAAAACATACCGTAATTAAAATTGTTTAAGATTCTGTGAGAATTTCGTGTCGTTCAGAACAGTTTTGAAATTGTTTTCTAAAATGTGTTTAACAGCAACAACGTGTATTAAATTGATTAAATTGTCGGTATCCACGTGTTATAAAGCTCGTGCACTTGGTGAAGATTATACACCAACATTTCTATTCCAATTTTCACCATTTATTTAAGATGAATAAATTCATAACCCTTTAATTCATATTTATAAACAACAAACCATATTTTTTTGAATCCACAAAGAATCCGAAGAACCCTCTCTAACCCCTCTGAATTGGAGTAATGCATATTAGTATTTGGTCAACGTAATTATATACCATTCCAGTTTATTATAATAATGTTTCTTTTAACAACTTTTTATAATAAACTCGTTTTATCATATTATCAGCCGTAGACGTGGACTGTCTTTGTATCCTTAAAAGCCCCTACAAACTACAATGATAACAGAAATATTATTTTTTCTTAATCTCGATAAAACACAACTGAATTTCAAAAAGAATGTAGGTGTTCACAGTAAATTTTAATCCTGACATATTTTAGTAATGATATCTTTTACTAAATTTAGATTCCTCAAACATCGTTTAGTAAGAAAAAAAAGTAAGTACAATACACTAACACTACGAAAATTAAAAAAAAACTAGTTTTCCCAAAATGTTATTTCATTACAAAAAAAAAAAAAACTGATTGTACTTGTTATGGTTATTTCTATTATTTACGGGCATTGTTCACAGAAACGGCACATTATAAACCAAAATTAAACATTCAGGGAAAAACATAATGAACTGATATGTTTTGCTACTTTTTAGAGGAAATAAAACCTATAAGAATATTTAAAAAAAAACAACGATGTAGATCGGTTGGTTTTGCAGTAGTTTTATTTTTTTTCGTTTTGTACTGTAGTTTAAATTCCTTACTTATTTAGTTTTAAACCTACTTCTTGTGTTTTAAATGGAAATCGCAAAGTTTGAACATGAAATTTTAACAACCTACGGATAATTTCATCTACTTTCATCAACATATAGGTAGTTTTCTGCTGATATAAGTTAACAGTAAAAAAAATATGTATATAACAATATAATGACGAAATGAACAACTTGTAAGAACAAATATTACAGCTGTATAATACGCTACTTCAAAAACTTTCAAACATTTTGACTACATTTTTATGGGTTTGTCAACTGCAGTAAAATCTTGTCAAGTCGTTTCCTTGAAAACTACTGTTATTGTATTGTTCAGTTTAACTTAAAAAAAAAAAAACTTGTTTACTAGAAGAGTATCATAATTTATAGATTTGATACTCTTCGAACTTGTAGACAGCGTTTATTTTAGTTAGTCAGAATCAAAAAAATATTCAAGAAAAAGAAATAAAAAAAAAAAAGATATATTATCGCCCACATTTCGGTACCCACTTCTTACAATGCGTGAAACTTCTGAATGACAAACAGCATATATTTTTCAAATGTGCATTTTCTTTGTATTATTTTTGGTTCATCGATTGTTTTTATCATTCGAAACAACCTTGGCTGACTTACCTTGCATGTACTATACGAACAGTTTGTAACAAGACAATGTTGTAAAACTTCTTCACTACTCGGAAAAACTCGATTGATTTCTTGAATATTTACAGCGAAATGAATAAACAAACATAATTACATATTATTACGTAATGTAATATTATACAAACATGTTTTACGATTATCGTTTATGAGCAATATCGCTGTTTAACAGTCCGCAGCAGTGGCGTGGCCAACTAAATACTTCCAAGAGCAATAATATTGTTTCTGAGTGATGAAAATGTTTACCAACCGGAAAAAAAGAGAATAATGACAAACAATTATTCTACTAAGACTTTAATTTTCCTCAATCGTACGTCGGTCGATAAATACAGAAAAAAGAATACATATGTGTTGGACGGGTGTTTAAATGTGACTGAATCTGAGAGTTTTTCAGGAATCCACGCGAATGGTCTGTAGAGTGGCACGTATAATATACTTATCAAGTCAAAAGAAAAGCATAAATAAAATATACCGAGCTGGTCGGTTTAAACCACCATTGGGAATTTACGAGACTGCGAGAAAAGTGTAAAAAGTGTTTTGTGGCTTCACCGATTGCCGTATTAAAATGCAATGGAATATTATCAGTTATTTATCACTATAGATTTTTTTACGATTTAAAAATGGTTTTAAACTCCAAATATTTTATTTTTGGTCGATAATTTAATTTATATTTGTCTCGTGTTTACAATTTTATAAAAAAAAAAATATACATCATATTGTAATTTACCAATATGGAAGGTAATCCTTATACTGTTGAAAAAGTGATAAAAAATTATAACTGGAAAATTGAACGGATTGTCAAAATATAGGTACAAAATATAAAATAATGCGATATAACGGTTATTGTGTATTTGTACAACGACGGTAGAATGAAATTGCAGTGCGTTAAAGTTATTTTTAAACCCGATAATAATGTGCTGAAAAGTTAAAAAAATCTTGACGCATTCACGTAGGGTTTGAAACTTTTCACATGAAATATTCCGAAATTGAAAATTTCAAATCTTATGAAATATTCCAATCGAATATTGAAAAATAATTCTTTTTAATGTTTTTTTATAGCGATTGTCGAAAATGTTTTCAAATCTATGCAATCGGTTTTAATATTATTATATGTTATTGTTCAGTACAGCGGTCGGACTGACTGTTTTTACCTTGTACACTGTATTTAACACGTTTTTATTTTACTTATTATTACTATACATACTATAGTTATATATGAATATATTATTACTTAGAAGGAATTCCTCATCGTAATGGAAACATGAATTCAATTAAATTTTAAGTATTTTGTGGGACCGGCTATCCTTACTGAATTAAAATTTTTTTAAACTGTTGATACCTGCCTAGGACCCATAGTAACTCGTACTCGAATTGAAAATCGGAAACACGTGGTGTTGTTTAGATTTTAAATATTTCGTTAAACCATTACAACAGGCTGGCAGAGCTTATAAGTTGTGCTCACTATTTATTCACTAATAAATAAAAAACGAATATCTGTTTACATATTGTAAAAAAAAAAAGCATTCGGTAAAAGTATTTTATATTGAAACTAATAGGTATTATAGGTTTCCACTTTTATCGTAATGAAGTAACATTTTTTTATTTATTTTCCGCTCAAAACAAATTTCGCCGAAATTTACACACGTGCGTCTTATCGGCACAGGGGGGACGATCGAACATTTTCTCTGGGTGTAATTAGCGGGGAGAGGATGGAGGAAAGGATCTGCGCAGCGGCTAAATTTTCGACCCTCCGCGTGAAACACCGTTCTCGCAGTGCCTCCGCGCGATGTCCACGAAGTGCTGGACTATGTCCGCGACGGCGTCCGCGGCCTCGTCGCCGCCCAACGGCAGGACGTACCTTAGGCGTTCGTCGTGGTCCATCCGAGCGTACTGGAGCATGTCCGGAACGACGTGTTTCTCCATCATCACGCGCAGGAAAAACGACGCGTACACCACTCCGCAAAACGCGTGATCGCGCATTTCGGCGTCGATCCGCGCGCGGTCCGGCGCGGACTCTCGGCCGGCCAGGCCCGTGACGGACGCGGACAGCGCCGCGCAGTACTCGTCCAACATCGCGTCCCAGCGCGCGTCCCGGAGCCGACGGTCCGTGTTCATGTACAGAAAGAAGGACAGGTCGAGCGCCGGCGACCCGTACCGGACGGTGGCCATGTCGAACGGCAGCGCGTCCACGGGCTTCCCGCGGTCGTCGTACCGGAACATCAGGTTGTTCCGGTTGAAGTCGCCGTGGCACAGCACCGCCAGCGGTTCGACCGGTTCCATCGTGCGCTTCAAGTACCGTTTCGCGCCCGTCAGCATCAGTTCTGCCCGCAACCTCCGGCGTAACGTTTCGTCGTCTCTGCGTGCACCGCTAGCGCGTTCCGCCAGTCTGTCCAAAGACATTTCCAACACCCTCTCGATTCCCGTTTCGGACATCACCCACTCGCCGTCGGGTTTCCATTGTGTTTCCGCGATCTTTTCGGTCATCTCCGTGAATTTCGACCGGTTCGCACTCTTCGCCGTGTACGACAGCGCGTGATACCTGTGTGACGAAAACGCGCTTATTCCGCACGGTCATACAGAAATAGTAATATATATATTTTGATCATTAGCGTCAAACGAAGCGGTCATCTACAACAGAAGTGAAAGGTTTCTTCAAAGGTTTCAAAGATCGACGGAAGTAACCGTGTAACGTATAAAGAACACGGTGTCGGTGAACTGTCCTGGTCATTCTGTTAAATAATCGTACTGAAACGTTATGAAAATACCGCCAATCGTACTTCGATTACAATAATAAAACCACCGGAAAAACGAGTAGCGCCAGTTGACAGTTCAAAGGGACGTGAAACTGGGACATGTCGATTCCGATAAATGTGCGTTGAAAATAATGCGGACGTTTCGACTGAGGGGCGAAGTGAACACACACACTCGTGTGTGGTACACGGAAAAAAAGAACGTTTTTCACCCTGTCCAAAGTACGTCGCACTTAAATTTTATGGTCACGCGGGGAAGACGTGATTGACGCACTCAAGTGCTTATTACTCACTTTGCCAGCGTCCTCAAAGCGACCGCCACGTGATCGAAGTCTAGGAACACCGGGTGTTCGGTCCGGGCCGACCGGAACCCGCGGATCGTGTCGTTTTCCAAGACGATCATGTCCCGGAGGCGCGCGTCGTCGTCGCGACCTGCGTTGCGACCGCCGAAGTAACGGCAGAACCGGGGACGGCGGTCCGCCGGCACCGCGGCCGTCAGGAACGGCACTATCCGCTCGTAGAAAAGGATCTCGTTGCCGAACTGCGAGTCGCTCAGGAACATGCGCCGCAACGCGGACTCCGCGTGTTTCGTCTTGATCACGAGCCGGTACGTCCGAGCGCCCGTCTCCCCGCGAACGGTCAACATGCCGTACAGCACCGTAGACGCGTACTGGTCCTGCTCGGCGTGCCGGCCGTCGAGCGCGAACGACACGAACCGTACCGCGTTCGGGCCGAACGTTCCGGCCTTCGTCATCTCCTCCATCGACCGTTCCACCGACCGGTCCGCCCGAGCCATGTCGCCGCGGAAATCGCCGCGATCTCCGACGGACGGCCTTCTACACCATATTTCGCAACGGATTGGACTGTAAAGTTAGGAACGAGGAAGCGGCCGCCATTGGCAAAAAAAAATACGAGTAATACCTAGACGGTGCGTGAGCTGCCCCGTACGCACGCTGTTTCGACGCCGTTAGTCGACGACGACTGTTTCGTTTTGTTCCACGTCCGCGCTATACCAGTCGGTTCTGCGACACTTTCACTTTTTCCTGATTTCGCGTAGGACGCCCGATATTTATAGAATCTTCCGTCGGTTACAAAATGTATTTCGTTAAGAGAGAACGTATACACCGGACGTCAAACGACCGTTTGCTACTAATAAACGTAATAAAAAAAAAATCATCCGGACGAATCGCTTTACATATAATGGTCGAATAAAATTAAATAATCGCTTACCGTTTAATAATTGAACTATAGGACCTATATAGCTCATTGAGATAAGTGATACGAGAAGTTCAAACGGCGATGATTACGATGAGCGTGCCACAAGCGTGAACTGATATTTAAGCGGTTATTCGCGATGTCGGGTTAAATCACTCTGCGGACCGAACGTATACAGGAATTTAAGAGCAACAGACCAAAGTACGTTACCGTATTATGTAAATTATTCGCTGTATGATCTGGAAAATCAACAATTTTAAACGGTCTAACCGGTAAACAAAACCGTATTTATAGTATTGTAAAAAGCGTCACGCTCATTTGAATACGTTCGTAGTAGGTATGCGCACGTCGTATGTTTTTTCTTAAAACGAATGAAACTTATTGCGTCGTTTTGAACGGTACGCTATGATCAATAGTGTCCGTAAAAAAAGACACGGAAAAAAAATGCGACAAGTAAAATAAGATACGTTAAAAACGACTTGGTCGATTTTTAAAAACGTTCGATCCGGAAATTTTTTGACTTTTGCAGTATATTAATTATAGAGCGGCATCATCCCGCCTCCGGATTTATACCTATAGATTTTAAGTCGTTAAGTACTGCGGGCTAAAAATAAAATAATTTATAACACCAATGATCGCACTCGATCATAATAATATTCATGCAGTGTGTCGAACATAAATTTTTTTCAAAACTTTTTTGTAGGGATATTTTGACTCTGACGAACAAAATTAAAAAGAACAATAAATATTTACACGAAATATGTCATACTGCTAGTCCAAAGGATAATGTGAGCTTCGACAATGTGCGCACTGTGTGTAAAATATGTTTACGATGAAACGCACCACATCATAACACGTGTTATTACATTTTATTAAAAACGCGATCCACATGGTATGAACAAATGTTAGATCTATTTGTAGTAAAATATGCCGAAAAAACCTATATTTTTATATCCACATTCGGTGCATTCGAACTAGGCAGACATATTTACATCTCGTAATAGAACTATTTGAAAATTTTCCATCTCAATTTTATAGACATCATTGGCAATAATATCTGATTTATATTTGTTAAAAAAAAAACACAATTTTTAAAATAATTATTTTTAGTCGTTGTATTATAATATTCCGTTTTACAAAAGCAGTAACCGAAATTCTAGACTAGGCGCATATTTAGTTTTTAAATTATGATTCGTACAATCGAAATACTGACAATATGCGTAGAAAATTCAGACTCAAACCGAAATGCAGTCTATAGAAACTATGCACAGTCATAACCCGCATACCTCAAATGACGCCGCTGAATGCAGTCATAGCATGAGCGTATCCACATTCTCGAATTCTCTGTTTTTTGCCACGTACTTTACTAACTCATTTTTTGTAATCATAAGTCAAAAGACTGCTCTAAAAACGGGTAAAAACAGTTAGGTACGTTTACGACAAACAAGAGCAAAACAAGCAAATATTTTGTCTAAAACATTGATTGTACTTTTATATTATATTAAGTGGTAATGCTGTACAATCGCGTAGACAACGTTAAAGCGCAATATCGAAAACAAATTAAACTAATACGAGCAAAACAAAAACACTTTTTTCAAGAAAAATAAACATACGAATGATGACAAAAAATTATGTCATACTTATTTTTATAACATTATTATGTAATAAAATGAATATAAATATATTGTAAAACACTACATTTTAGGTGAAACCGGTTACACGGTAATACGTCATTTCGATAGTTTTAACGTAAAACATAAAATATAACCGGATACCTACGTTAAAAAAGCGCAGCGAAGAATGTATTGCTTTTACAATAATGGTTTTTTTTTCTTTTTTTTGTGTACAACTTTAAGGGTAGTAAAAATTCTCCGATTTTTTAAGCGGTACCTTTTCTGAAAGGACTTTAATGTTACGTTGAGAGGCCACAAATTTGAAAGTTCAAAATTTTCGAAACTATTTTTTATTCACCACGAATCTCCGCCGTGTCAAAATAAAACACGGCCGTTTTGCGTTTATATCGAATAAACAGAAACTAGAGTAGAATAAAAAAAAAAAAAGTTTATCAATTTAAACAATTAGCTCCGTCAACACCAAAATTGTTCCGAAACTGAACAAGTGTAAATTTCTCGTGTATAAAAATCAATTTAAATTTTTTCGCACTAAAAACGCGAGCATAGGCCCGAAAGATATGTACAATTCCAAACAGCTTTTTTTACTGCGGAATTTCAAATGTAAATCTGAAATTGATTTTATGTGCGTTGCAAAAACGCCCACTATTACGGCGAACCCGTAGCAGACGGTACGCGGACGTACTTCGTGTCGACGTAGTGCCGGACGGCGTCTGCGATCGCGTCCGACGCTTCGTCGCCGCCGGATTTCAAGAAAAGACGGATGCGCTCGTCCGCGTCCGCCCTGACAAACTCCGCAATTTCCGGGTTGTTATTGCCTTCTCCTAAGACACCGCGCATGAAGAACGACACGTGCGCCAGCCCGTAGAACGCGCGCTCGCGCATTTCGTCGTCGATCCGCTCGCGGTCCGGCACGGTTTCCCCGGCCAGGTCCGAGACGGACGCGGACAGCGCCGCGCAGTACTCGTCCAACATCGCGTCCCAGCGCGCGTCCCGGAGCAGACGGTCCGTGTTCATGTACAGAAAGAAGGACAGGTCGAGCGCCGGCGACCCGTACCGGACGGTGGCCATGTCGCACGGCAGCGCGTCCACGGGCTTCCCGCGGTCGTCGTACCGGAACATCAGGTTGTTCCGGTTGAAGTCGCCGTGGCACAGCACCGCCAGCGGTTCGACGGGCTCCATCGTGCGCTTCAAGTTGCGTTTCGCGTCCGTCAGCTGTTCGGTCCGGAACCTGCGCAACGTTTCGTCGTCTCCGCGTGCACTGCTAGCGCGCTCCGCCAGCCTGTCCAGAGCCGCGGCCAACAGTTTTTCGAGTCCGTCGCCGGGCACTATCCACTCGCCCGTCGCGTTCCATTGCGTTTCCTCGATCCCGTCGACGATCTCCGCGAACTTTGATCGATCTGTGCGCTTCGCTCTGTACGACAGCGCGTGAAACCTGTAAAACGAAGAAAAAAAAAACGCTTACTGGATGTATTAACAGTTGGGCCAACGATTTCGTCTTCTCGTTCAACTGAATTTTACGCGCTATCAGTAATTACTGTACTCACTTTGCCAACGTCCTCAAAGCGACGGCCGCGTGGTCGAAATCGAGGAACAGATGGTGGTCGGTGCGGGCCGACCGGTATCCGCGGGTCGCGACGTTTTCCAAGACTACCATGTCGCGGCACTCGAGGTCGCCGCAATCGTTGCGTCCGAAGAAATAACGACAGAACGGCGGCGGACAGCCGTCTTCCGCGGCCGTAAAAAACGGCAATATCCGCTCGTAGAACAGGATTTCGTTGCTGAACTGCAAGTCGTTCTTGAACATACGCCGCAGCCCGGGATCGCGGTGTTTCATCTTGATGGCGAGCCGACAGGATCGCGCGACACCACCTTCCTGTTCGCGAACGGTCACCGTGCCGTACAGCATCGTCGACGCGTGTTCGTGCTCGGTGTGCCGGCCGTCCAGCGCGAACGACACGAACCGCGCGCCCGGGCCGAACGCGCCGGACACCGTCTGCTCTTCCACGGACTGCTCCACCGACCAGTCCCGCGCTGCCGCCGTCGCCATATCGATGTATCGTTCTCGGCGAACGAGGAAATCCGTATTCTTGGTACGTAACGTTCTTATGTTTTGTACATGGAAAACGTGTTTTCGATTGTATTGGAAACCATTTTTTTTTTTCAAAACAATTAATAAACGTACCTATTGCCTTGGACCGGTCGTCGCGGCGGTCCTCGATCGATCTACTGCGGTAGCAGGCCGCGCCACGGTGTCGTGGCGGGTTGTGCGCGTCGGTCTAAAACAAATATTAGACAAAAAACTAAAGCCTCGACACGATGTTTTGGTAGAGAAGACTAGAGAATAACGTAATCGTCTACTAAATAAACGATATAACCAGTTTTTAACATCAGCCATTCACCGATGCTGTGACCTTACCACCACTCCGGTATAACCACTATTATGTTATACCGTTTTTTTACACACATCGTTGATTTTACGCACACAACTGAATAAAATTTAAAACCGAGATTTTTCGTGATATTCGACGTAAAATACACGGTACTCTTACAAGAAAACGTTAAGACGAACCTAAAAATTCTGAACATTTTGTCGTAAATTTTTTTTTTTGCGGTAATACTCAAAAAGTAAGCAAAATTCAAAAAAAAAAAAACCTCAACGAAAGTACCACCGGACTCCATGCACCTATCAGAAAAATTACTGACGTCAGAAGTCGGAGCCGAATATTTGTTGACAGAAAAACAAAAGAAAAAACATCACTGTAATGTAACGTGCTCACATTGAGTATAAAATAACCTTATACGTTGTTTAACCAATTATTACATCTTTAGCTATAATATTGTAATTTAGAATTAATATCGTCATTTGCAAACTTTTATCAACAAATAGACAATACAGCGATGATGAATTACGATTTTAATTTAATTCGAAATCAAACGGACTTGAATAACCCGTGACCACTCAGAAATTTACAAGGAAAATATCCTCGCCCACTAGCAGATCCCATTATTCCGGTATATAGGTACCAACACACACCCGTGCACCGACTTCACCCCGGGGAAACCTTAAGAGACGCAAATTTTACCTAACTTACACACGTTTTACCCTAATACCACGAAAAACACACACAATACGTGTCCAAAAAACGCCTAGAACTTGGTGTTTGACGAATTTTCACCATCTATTTCTCTCACTGTCGAACCCCTATTTAAAGGCCAGTAACCTCACAAACTGCACCCAGTCTTCCTCTTCTTGACCACTCACACTCCGCAGCTGTTGCAGTACAAGACAAAAATTTATCAAGGTGTCCCTCGCTAAACTCTTTCAGCTGTAGCGATACCGAGTATCCGCCCCCGTAGTCGTAACGAGTTTTCAGTTAAGTAAATTCAATTGCCCACACGTCAAAACATCGTACTGTGAAAAAGGTGAGTCTTAATATATACCTAAGCATGTTCGTATCACTTACACATATTTAAAAGACATCGAAGTAGACAAAGTAGCGTTATAGAAGTCGCACAGGTTAATTAAAGACGATCTCACTCGTATTGAACCGAAAAAAAACTATTTTTTTTTTGTTCACATTTCACGCGAGTATAGTCCCCTTACACCCGCGCCAAAGAGACGACACGCAAAAGTCGGCGCGTGTCTATACACAATTCGTCACCTAACGTCGTATGTACCTCATAAAATTATAAAACAACCAAAATAAATAATCGTGTGCGTCTCGTCTCACATCATTATTTCTCTAGCCAAACCTATTATCCCTAATTTTTTTTCACTCTATCACAGTAAAAACAATAGCTACGCACAGAATCTAAAAATGTGATTCGTTCGATCTCAAGTGGATGCCGATTTCTTATTAATTTTTAGAAGTCCTTATTGGGTTTAATACAACGGTCAAGATAATTGAAGTTGTTTAACTTACGGTAGGTTTTTATGGAAAAATCGGCTTGTACCCAATAGCCTAAATTTTAATCACGATTGATATTTTTTGTACCATAAAAGAAAAGAGCATTAATTTTGTGTTTAAACATTGTACAATAATAATAATATAGATAGATATATTATACTATGCACTCACTGTGTTTGTTCTTGCTCTCTTTCCGGCAGAATAATGTGATGATCAGCGGAGACAATACGACGACACTTCTAAATTGAAAAATTACCAAAAAAAAAAAAAAAAAATTTAATCTTAAAATTTGAAAAATACTTATGCGCAGAGTGCATGCTCCGATGAGGAATGCAAACGACTAAAATATTCGTAATAACAATCAAACAATCAGTTACCTCAACGTATAGTTGCTTTGTATGATTTTAATCAAATGTAAGTTTCCTCACAGGTAACACGTTTTTCTTATCTTATCAAAGGCCACTTAGAACTGCCTGAAATATGCATTGGTCAAACTGTGGCTCAGGCCAAATAGGACAATGCTAAGTTTTACGTCATAATTCACAAAAAAAAAAAAATAAATATTTTTACAAAAATATATTCTTTAAATAATTAATATGTAATACTTAACGATAAAAAAAAATATTTTTGTAAATGGTACTTATGAAAATATCGCTTGGACTTTGCTTGGAGTCATATTTACAAACAATTAATTTAATTTCGTAAAATTTAGAATATTGGTTGAATCAATTATAGTCCAAACTATGGTTCTATATAAGTTTTAACTATTAAAACAAATAGATTATTCAATGAAAAGAAAAACAGAAAAAACATGAAATTTTTTTTCTTTGCCCAAATCAATAAGAATGTCTAATTTTGCTACCGTATTTTTGTATAACAAATTAGTTTTATACACTTAAAACCTTCGGCATAATAATACTGATGATGAGGTGATCTGAAACGTTGATTTTTTTTCTCTTCCTATCACAAGCTAATTAAAGTAAAATAGTAGGTTATTATTTTCAACGTACCCATTGATGCGATGAGAATTCTGAAAACTGGTCCAAACTCGTTATGACGTCTAATTTTAATTGAATTTTCCAGATTTTCAATTTATTATCGTTTAAATTTTCATAATAATTTATGAATTACTGATTTATTATATTTATAATTATAAGATTTAAGTTTTATTCACAGTTGGCAACTGTGCTCATCTGCACCTCTATCTTATATTAATGGAATTCAAAGTTAACCATTGATATTGTAACACTAAGATAAGTCATTACTTGTAGTTGCCATCGTTGGAAATGGTAAACTACTATTATTTTTATTAGAATAAAAACTCCCTGGTCTAGTCCGATTGGCAGGTAACGTATAGCACGGGTCGGCGGTGGGTTATCAAAAACCAAGATTTGATGTGCAAGGTTTTTTACTGTAGTTTTGACCTGTATTCGATCAGACAATTAGGTAATAACAGTAAAATGAAAATAAAATATTCCAATCTGAACATTGGTATATATGTAATTCGGACCACGGTAATTATAGTAGAAAATTCAAACTGTATAACATGCACCGTAGTTTACAACAGAATATAACTCGCTCCACCGTAATTTTACTCAAAATATTTATTGCAATCTCGACCAAATTTATGAGTGTAAAATTTAAACCGCAGCGAATAAATGAAAAACTAATTTGCATTATGCACCGAAATTCGCTTGATCATATGTAATTTGCACAACGATAATTTCATTGAAAAATCGATTTGCATTTAAATTCGAATCGTTTATACTATTGACAGTTTTGTAAACATTTCGTAAAAACATTTACCGTAACATCTTCTTATCACCACTTCTTACTTTTCATATGCCACGTCAAAAATCAAGATTTTACCTATCGTCAGTGTTCGAATTGAGCGGGGTCGCGGGGGAAGGAGTACAAAACAATTTATCACACCTTTTCAAATTAACTTCCCTTTGTGGTCTGGTATTGGGTAATCGGAACGATTGATTATTCAAAAACGTCCACCTTCTATAATTTTTTTCAAATCGAATACTTCCTGTTACTGTTCATGATAGGTATCGACGAAACTCAACAATTCTGTGCTAATTAGAAATTTAATTTGCATCAATAGTGGTTGGTTCAAATTAAACGTCTAATAAATTTTGGTGCACAAATTCAAACCCAAATAGACGGTTGTATAATCTAATATTGTGCATGTGAAAATTCAATTAAATATTAAAGGAAAACGATAATAATACAAAGTAATAACAACAATAAAAATTATTGTAGGTTTGTATAGCCCACTCAATCACACAGAATAATAAACAAATAATGAAATTATTATTAATTAGCTAAAAATAATTCAAAATTATCATTGTTTGTATACAATTGTTTTATGTGCATTAAAAATGGAGGACTATTAAGGTCAAACAGATTTTTCTAAATTTTTTTAAATAATTAAAACGAATCACAACGTGATGAAATATACCATAACATAACTGGCATTATTAATAACAATAAACATTACTTAATTACGAAAACTTATAATACAGTTTAATACATTAATATATGAAAATATAAAGAAGTGATGAGTAAGAATTGTATAGGTATCGTAGTAAGCCCGGCACTTACGTAGAGTACGCGCCGAGCTTTTACGATATGAGAACAATGCCAAAACAACACTCTTACGTGAATACTTATGTAAAATCTAAACACCTCATGTTATTTTTTAGGTTATTTAGGAGGAATGTTTCCAGAAATTTTATATCAGTATCCTTGGTGCATCCCATTAGGATATGACCTTATTATCTTTCATATAAATAGATGCTATAGTTTCACTGAAGAATCAGAACTAGTCGAACCCACAGTGAGACTAGGTTCGTCTGTGACGGACCGCAGAAGTAAAGTTTATCTTGGCTAAGACATTTTAAGGCAGGTCGTAACACCGTCGTCTTAGTCAATATCAAAATAAACTTACAATAATTATTTTTTTACAAAGGTACTAATCCTTTTTAAAGAACTTTTTGTACAGTTATTAATAAACCGTTCTTGTAACTCTTCAAACTTGCAGTGTTTATTCTATACTCAACTTTACTTCCGAACGTCACTGCCGTCTCCTCAACCACGATGCTACGTAGTTAAGTAACTGGTACGCGTGTTTCACGGTGTGCAAGCACCACAGGGGCGTGCTACAGTATGAACGTTTTAGATTTAAAGTCAATTGCACAATATAAGCATTAAAACACGTTTACCGTGAGATTCAACTAAAAAATAAACATCGTACTTACATTGTCATTTATCTCGAGTGTTTATTATTGTATAAATTAAATGATATAATATGTCAAGCCTAAAGATAATACAAATTATTAACAATAGAATGAATATCGCTACTAATAAAAAGAGTTTTATAAGTAGTCTGTTGTGGTTTATTTTTCATACGAAGTGGCCGCATCGTAATAAGCTTCTTACAGACAACAGTCGGTTGATGTTACACGAAAAGTCATGAACTTATTAATCCAAGACGAACTGTCAACAATCGTAGCAGAAGGTACGTTTGGTAAAAATGTAAATTTTGTATCGTTTGAAATGGACAAAAATCTTGTTGGGAAGGATCAGTTTGCGTCCACCGTGTTGTTTGGCACAGTTACCACTTCAGACGGATTGGTTCGTTCAGTTTTGATTAAATTGAAGTTACGAGATCGAGTAAAACGAGAAGTTTTTAAAAACGATTTACAATTTCACAATGAAATAATGATGTATGAAAGGATCATACCGTTTATGTTGTCGTGCCGTAGCACAACTACAAATGATCCGGACAACCATCTGTCGTTGGCGCGGTATTTCTATGGTTGTAACAAATGCGGAGAACATGCAGAAAGAGATTTGATCATGTTGGAAAATGTCAGTCCATTCGGGTTCCGTTTAAGTGAAGAACGACTGTTTCTTGATTACAAGCATCTGCAAAAAGCGATACAAACATTAGCAAAGTGAGTGGATTTGAAAAAATGTTTTACATTTTTAAAAGTAAAACGTGTCTGTTTTATTTGAATGATTTTAAACAGTTGAACGTAAATATTATAAATATAAATTATTTAGGTATCAGATATTTACTTCTAATGTATTGGTTATTATAAATTATCTTATCGTGATAAGTATCAAGGATAAAAAGCAAATCAGACGAAATAAATAAAGAACAAAAATTTCTTAGCTTGATGTAGGAATGAAGAGAAAAAATTTTAATATGTTGTTTGGCGTTGCAATTATTCAAAAAAGTAGTGTTTCATGTAATATAGGTAGTTTAAGAAAACTGTTATTTTTTGTTAAATTTGGTTTTACCTAACCTAACATAACTTAACCGGTTTATCAGTTAAATGAGTTCGCACATATCTTTGCTTTCAGTTATTAAATAATAAGTTTGAACTATAACTTCCGGACCAGTAATCCACCCAAAGCGTAATCGCTGTTCCGTCAAACTATCGTGACCTAGAGTGTGATCTCGGGCGTTTTTTGAATTGAAATTTGTATTTTTTCAAGTATTTTTTATTAGAACGGTCAGATTGTTCAGAATCCTATTGTTTTTTTTTTTGGCAATGATTTCAGACAAAAATAAAAAGTTTTTTCCCAGGTTCAATATTTTTTTTTTAACAATAATAAAACGAAAAAATTGTTAACAAATCACGTTTCGCATCGGTTATAAGAATACGTATAATATTGAATGTAGTGGTAAGTTTCGCTATAACATGTACCTGACAATACGATATGAAAAACCACGAATAATAACCGTGATTTAAATTTAAATTTTGAATTCAAGGCAAATCACAAAATTCGTACGGTAAAACGAACATTTTTTAAATGTTTCGTTAATGTTAACGCATAGTAAAAACCGTACGGTTCGTCATGTTTTTCTTCTCTGTTAATCGAATTTTTAGTTGACAATATCACAAGACAATAGCGACTGACGGAGGGCGCGAAAATTGACGTTTTCCTTTTTTCCAACGTTCTACTACTACGTTTTAAAAAATATGCTGGAAAATTTTCAAAACAAAATAACGCAATCGAAATTGATTTGTTTTACGGGAAGTTCGGTAAATGCGCCTCCGTCGTGCGCACGTTGTTTGTTGTTAAAATAAAATCGTTGTCTTACGAATGGGAAACCCGGCCCTCAGGTTTCACGCGTTGTCGTACACGGCGAAACACGTGGATCCCGCGGGTTTCCGGGAGGTCATTGCGGACGTCCGAGACACGCAGTTCGATCCGAACGGGCTATGGACGTTCGGAAAAGACGCGTTGCTCAGAACCGGCACTCTTGGCGCGGATCGGCTGTTGGAACGCGACGGGCCGCGGTACCGGAACAACGGGCACTTGCTGCGGTTCAACGAGCTGATCGCGGACGGGAGCGGGTCGCTGCGGCGGGCGCTCAAGCCGCGCGAACCGCTGTCCGTCTTGTGCCACGGAGACTTCAACCGCAACAACTTGCTGTTCCGGTACGACGGCGGACGTCTCGTGGACGCGCTGCCGTTCGACTTCGCCACGCCGCGGTACGGGTCGCCGGCGCTGGACCTGTCGTTCTTCCTGTACATGAACACCACGCAGAGTACGCGCCGCCACGTGTACGGCGACCTGCTGGACGCGTACTGCTCGGCGTTGTCCGCAGCCGTGCCGCCCGGTTGCCGCGGCGTGCCCGATCGGAACGACGTGCACGCCGAGATGGCCAAGTCCGCCCTGTTCGGGTTCGCGCACGCGTCGTTCTTCTTACCTTACTTGATGCGTCTGACGACGGGCCAGACCGATCACGCCGAGGACGGGGACGACGACAAGGGTACCGAGTACGTGGCCGACATGGTCCAGCATTTAGTGGACATGGGTTACACGAACGTCTGAGAGAACACCCAACCAAACCCGATCCAACTCGACCCAACCTGACGGCGGACGAATACAAATAGGTACGACGTTTATTGAGCTTTTTCGCGGTACGTTTATCGAAAACGGAGTATTAGCGGTTTTTTTTTTTTTTTTAAAAATTGTACTGTTTTTATGTTGTCTAAAAAATGTTTACTTCACATTCAACCAACTCCATCGCCAAAAACATAGTGTGTTGTTTAAATTGTTTTAGATTTGTTTAGTAGCCGAAAATTTAACCAAAATCATTACAGTTAAGTGCTTACGCCTTGATAAAATAAATGTAAAACTGGTCAGTAAAATATGATACGGCCGTCACCTTATGCGAGTCCCGACAAATCGCATAAGAACCGGAAAATAACCGTTAATTGCACATTAGTTAAGTAGACAGATTTTAACACAAATAATTTGTCAACGTGGTCATAGTCTCAATTTTTTTTTTGAAAAATCGAATAAAAGTCGCCAGTGCTGCAGCATCTTGGGTTGTCTACCCTTTGTGACTGAAGGAAGCATGGTGGTAATCTAACGTTTTTGTCCAAACTGGTGAAATTGATGCTCCTGTCCTGTTATCTAAAGTAAGTTTTAGAATTCCAGCTTACCGTTCAAGGTACTTTGTCCCGTTCCGTATTCCGTTTATAGCAGTTCTAACTATTTAACTAATCGTCCTATTATAAGAATGACGAAACTAGATAATGAGGACCCATCATTCCTTAGTTCTTTCACTTAATTTTATTTTATACCTATTCATATTTAATTGAATGTGTTGTTATTTATTTGTGTACTTGTGTATTATTGTATTCACTGTGATTGAGCTTGACCCGTATTGAATAAATAAATAATAAACAAACATTAAAAGTTAGTTGAATACATCGTTCTGTCAACGGCTTGAATATGTCATTGTATAATTATAGTAAAAAAAAAAAAACCAAATCTACAATTTTTTATAGGACTGTTCATATCTTAGTTTTGCATTGCCGTTTATTTCAAGAGGTTTTGATAACACACACTCAAAAAAATTAACAAAATGTTAGTACTATTTTTGGCTGTAAGTGTAACAACTAATAACAGTCAAATTTTAAAACGTAGACTGTAATATAATTAAATTAAAATAATTCGTTATTGTTTAAAGAGGTCGTGTAGTACCTATTATGCCGTATTTACTTTTACATTGCTGTATTTACTTATATTTTACATAATATGATGTAAATTGATAATGGATTTCTTGTTTGTACAAAACGAATTTTCTTTAATTGTTTCCTTTAATAGAAATTCATTTATACCTATACGTGATTTCAAAGACTATACTATCAGAAAAAATGTTGTTAAATTGTTTAGCCGCGAAACTTTCACTACGTAGTTTTCGGATTTAGTTCTACCTCAAATCGGTAAAGATAAATTAGTAATAAACTCTTTTTCCGAACTACTCACGCGAACTTGAGTGATCCTGGATTTTTTTAAAATTCTTTTTAAAAAGAAATGTATTAGTAAGAAGAAAATTTAAAAAAAAAATTACACGACAGTTTTTTTTTTTTTCTTAACTTGTGCAGACTTGAATAGTAACTACCAAACAATTCCAAAAATCAATACAAAAATTTAGCGATTTTGGATTTTATACGCTTGTATCTGATAAAGTATCGATTTTTTAAATGTTTGGAAGTCAAAAATTACCACAAAAACGACTGACTAACGAATCGCTTTGTCTCGTTTTACGCAGAGCAAAAAAAAAAAAATGTCACCGTTCACCGCATAAGAACAGCGCTCGGTCACGAGCATAATGTTATATTAGACAATCGTTTACGGGCACGTGAGCAAACGGCGGGGCAGATAACGACGATCGAGTACTCGGGTAGAGGTTTATTGTTTCGCGAACACGAGCCTTCGTCGCCTCGAACACAAACATAATAATTATGATTAAGCCACACGTAGCATTCGTCACGGATCTGCTCGAGCGTAGGTCGTGATCCGTGCATTTTGGCGGTAAATAACAGTAATAAAAAAAAACAGTTTTAATCCATCACGAGAGTATCGTCACGACATGAACACCAGCCGTGACTCGTTCAAGCGCTGGCTGTCCGGCGTGTTGACGGCCGACGGGGCCTACGGCGCGACGGCCGACCGTCCGGCCGCGTTCGACCCGGACAGGGACCCGAAGCACGCTTCCCGGCCCAAGCTGGCGGAACGGCTGTCGTGCGTGGTGGCCACGGGCCGGCTGACGGTGCCGGCCGGCGGGGCCGGCGGCGCGCCGAAAACGGACGTCCGGGTGATCGTCAAGCTGAAGCAGCCGGTGGAGCAGCTGCGCGCGTTGCTCAAGACGGACCGGCAGTTTCACAACGAGATACACGCGTATCGAGCGGTCGTGCCGTTCCTCCTGGAGCACCTGCCGGACGGTGACCGCCCGTCCGGCCTGCCGGCGTTCGTGTACGGCCGAAACGACTGCGGGCCCCGCTGGCCCGAGGACGCGATAGTGCTGGAAGACCCGCGGGCCAGCGGGTATACGGAGGCCCGCGGTGGCGCGTACATGGACTACGAGCATCTGGCCGTGGCCATCGCGGCCCTGGGCCGGTTCCACGGCATGTCGTTCACGGCCAAGCAGAAGAACCCGGTGGCGTTTCGCAAACTGGTGGGCAACCTGCGCGAGGTCCAGTGGGACGAGGACGGTTGGCTGATCAAGGGCAACGGGCTCAAGTCGCTGGGCATGCGGGGATCCAGGCCGTTGATGGAACAGGAACGGTACCGGGACGGCAAGCTCAAGGGGTTTCTGACCATGATGCGGGAGGCGGACCGGAACCTGAAACTGGCGATGACGCCCAAAGAACCGTTCGCCGTCATATGCCACGGCGACTTCTGCAAACCGAACATACTGTTCAAGTACGACGAGTCCGGACGACTGCAGCAGGACGCCGTGATCACTGAACTCACCGCCGTCAGGTAAATTCAATAGTTCGTAAAATAAAATATAATTCAATCGAATAGATCAGTCGGACGAGAGTATAATAGGGCAAAATAATTCCGCAAAGTATTATTTGGACCACATTTTTGCACGTTCGACGTTGAGAACACTCGCATTAACATTTTCATACTAAAACGTAAACGTAAATATTAAGTTTGTGAATGTTTTGACTTTTGACGCAGATATAGTACTAACAAACAATTACATTTTATGCCATCTATTTTCTACCACTAAAAACTACCCTGAAAATTTTGTTTTTAAGGTTTTTTTTTTAAAAAGAATGTATCTAACGTATAGTTGAATATTTTTTTAAAATCAGTTATCGATATTACGGCATTGATAAAGTAATTGTTTTGAAAATAAAGAGTTATGATAACACAAAATACTAATATTCAATACTTATAGGTGTTTATCTTTATAGTGTTACAATAACCTTTATATCCGTTATCGGTTTACAAACACTTAGATTTTAAGTAGTTACTGTGCATTTATTGCAGGTGTGTTCGTATCAAGTCGACAATAATGCCTATCAATGCTATTTATGCCGGTTTCGATTTATTCTTGGGAATCAAATTCGTTTTTGATGTATGGTTTAAAAACCATTTAGGTTACAGGGTCAATGACTTGTTTACACTATTTTACACTTAAAACTATCAAATAATCAACCAATAAAACGTTTCGAGTTATTTAATGTAACTCGTATGCAAACATTCATTTTTATTTTTTATCAGTTAATATTAATTTTTCGTTCTAACCGAAACTTATTTATATGATAATATTATGGTAATGATATTGCACAACACTGTTCCACGAGAAAACGACGAGGAGAGCGAAACCTTTTTTAACAGGTTAACCAATTATTGAAATTCACACATGGGCGTATCAAAAAAAATAAGAAAACTACTAAAAATTGAATATTTGAAGCCAACATAAATCATATTTGAACATGAAAAGTTTGAACAAAATTATGAACAGTTTATAAAATTATCTTCATCAAACCTTTACGGTAACAAAATTTTTTTTTCAACTATAGTTAACTTCGAATAATGTTTGATTCGTATTGTATACTTAGTTAGGAAATAACTGCGTAAAGTACAGGTTTGGGAATTATCTCAACGTTAGTTAAATGATAAAAATTACAGTGAAAAATTAAATATTATGTAAAAAATTAGTTTTGGCGTGTCTTTGTAAAGTCGTTTAAGGGGATTAGAAATTTTGATTTTTTCCTAGTGTTCTCTAGTCATTTGCATTATGTAGGTACCTATTGATCCAGTATAATGCAATACGATTCTGGAAACTGATACTGATTTGGATTTGTACTGACGTCAACTTTTTGCCGACTTCCCACATTTTAATATTTTTGTCAAAAGTTTTCATTAAATTAAAATTAGAATTCGTAAAATTTTGTACTGTGTAAGGAATTAAATTTAAAACGTTGAAAGCCCTAAAAAAAGCAAACTTCATAACAAAGTCAAGTCTGTTATCAAAATTATTATCGAATCGCGTTCGATCAATCGGCACAAATCCGTTAAAACCTCTATAATCTGTGTGTGAAATAATTAACGGGAAAAATGAAATTGACGCTTTAAATCATCTTAACCCGTCGTTAGTGACGATAGGTTTTCAACACTATTGTTGACGTGTTATAATTTTGACACGATAAAATGTCATTTGAATCAGTGGTTCCAAAAATAGCAATTGTGTGAGCTCATAGAGTCAACAAAGACAGGTTAATAAACTAGATATACTCCATTTTTTTTGGAATTTTTGAGGATTCCTCCTCCACGCGTATAGTTGATTGTGATTTAATTTATTCTTATGCATTAAACGTATTATTATACAATGTTATCTCGAAGTAATACCAATGTAAGTTTTTTTTAAGTCCTAAACAAATTCGTACACACCACAATTTTTTATCGGTGTATGATTACCGCGTATTCACAACATATTGTTTAGCTTTTTACACCATATTTTGTGATTATAGAGTAACGCATTCTTCTATTCAACATTGTTTGGAGTCGAGAACATATCAGTCGACTAAGAATGTGTTAAGGTTTGCTAATAATAGAAATTTAAATACCACGAAGGTTACGAATTCTGTCCATTTAATCTTTACTGCCTATGGTTATGTACACGAGCCAAGAGAGAGAGATACTTAATATGATAAACAAGTAGGTACGTGAATGCCCTATTTTTTAGTTTATGTTTCACCACATTAACATAAGATATTTTAAAATAATTGTATACGTTTACTGCAACAAAGAACCAGTATGTAATATTCTTATCAGACTTGGGTATAATATTTCAACCTATAAGTGTTCGGTGTATTTTCTTCAGATTGTCTTTCAGAAATTCCAAAAACTTAATAAGTATATTTTTCAAAAGTATTCATTTAAGTACCTACTATAAAAAAAACTATCTATATTAATTTTCATTTTTTTTTATGATTGTTCACAAAAAATTATTGAAAGTGTTCTAAAAATATTAGATAAGACTGCTCAAGTATATGTTTGCAGTTTAGGAATATTTTTTTGTTCTACTATATTTATTCTAAACACTTTAAAAAAACATAGCAGAAACAATCGATTTGGCAAAGGAGCTTATTGGTGCATATAGCGAGTTCACTTCGGTGTAAGTCATAGCCCTAGTTGGGTCATTAAAGTTATATGTTTTTGATTTTAATTTGTAAGCGACAGTTTTCTCACCAAAATTATGATTCTGATTGAATTCAGTGATTAAAAAATTTAACGTGTTATACATTTTAAAGATTTTTATTTGATCCAAGCTATTCCGGAACTTTTTAAATGCTTCTAACTTATCATTTTCGTTATTGAGTAAAAATTTTAATTATTATTTTGAATAGTTTTTGGTAGAGAATGAAAAGAACGAAATTATAACGTGACGCAAAAAGAAGAAAAAAAAAAAACCGATCTATAAAATGTTTTAAGAACATTTATTTAGAAAAATGTGTTTTGAAGTTTGTGTAAAAGTTGCGAGTCTTATAAATATAAAATACCAAAACTACAACAAGTTATGCAACAAAACCTTTCAGCGAATCGTATAAACTTTAAAGTTCTATGTTTAGTTCAATAATGAGTTAAACTATTTGAAAATTGTATGCGTTCATTTGTTCAAATAATGTGGGACGGTTATAATAAATTCAAGCAATAATAATCGGAATTTTGTCCAAAAATACATACTGTTTAGAAAAATGAAAAAAATAACGATGTATAAACGTTAATAAACCATACCAAACTTGTTTGAACCGATTTTATCAATTTTCAACTACACATAGACAAATATTATCCGTATTAAGACCGTATTAAAATTTAAAATTTTTAAAATTGGAGGCTCTATGAAATAATAATTTCGAAATTCTCAAACGTGTTTCAATCTTTCGCACACCACAAATAAGATGAATCCAGGTTTAATATTGCGTGTGAATTCCCATAGTCATTTGGAACACTCCTGAAAATATCGACTTTTCGTTTTTGGATCGCCGCTCAAAAAATAAACAAACGTTTTAAAAAAACCTTCAAGGGACAACGTTTTTTGCTGAAATACTAGTTTAGTTCGGAGCACTCTGTCCAGCCGAAAAATTGTGCCCGGAAAATACGAAAAAAAAGAAGCAACATCATTGTAAAATCAATACCTAGGTACATTATTCGGAATCTAAAATTATTTGACCAACGACGATTGTTTTTATAGTAACAACAATAACTATATCGACGTTGTTCGAACGATAAACTTGATATATCTTGATATTTGCGATTGTAAACAGATTCTTATAGTTTATTATTTGTTGACAACTAAAACATAAATCGTTCTCTGCATAGTACCTATAGGTACATCGATGTTTTGTACTACGAATGTTTACCTTCACGACCTATTCAGGTATACGAAACGCGTGGTTCGGAAATCTTTCAAAATCCTAACAATTCGTTCCCAGACGGTATCTCACAATCGGCTCATTGTGATTAACGGTAAAATGTACACGTGAACATTTTTCAATGCGTTTATCAAACGCGCCCTCAAATTTGTCCAAAGCTTCCCGAATTCTTTTGACACGGTATTTCACAATGTGTGCAGCAGTGTTAACATGTGTTTTTTTTTCGTTTTTTTTTTTTTTGTTGAACAACACCCTCTTCTATATATATATATATACGAATGCGGAGGGAAGATAAGAAAACGTTGCCGTGTTCAATTGTGTACAGCGTTTACTCGATAAATCAATTTTTACGGTTTGAATTGGCCAAAACGCTGTGCCAAAAGAAGTAGAAAAAAAAAATAACGTACATAAACGTATTATTATTATTATTATAATAGCACAAAGAAATTCACACCCCGTACGGTCGTGATCTTTTACAATGCGATGAATTATTACAGTCACGGGAGGTTCGAAGAGATATTATTACGCAGTCCTTTTTTTTTTTTTTTTTACTGCGAAACGATACACCCCCGTAAGCTCCGTTCTCGGGGCAAAAATTTATATTTAAGTTTTTGCATAGAAAACACGATATCTCCAGATAAAACTTTTAGACATAGCATAATATATTCGATTTCACTGTGAACGAACAATGCGCTTCAGGTGCATATTACGATGCTTCTACGAAGTTGTCACGCGATTGTAAGAATATTAAAGCATAATTAATTTTCAAACAGCAAAGGAATGAACAAAAATTAAGTACTCTGCGCGCAACGTTAATCCTA
Organism: Hormaphis cornu; assembly: GCA_017140985.1. Classification (NCBI taxonomy): domain Eukaryota; kingdom Metazoa; phylum Arthropoda; class Insecta; order Hemiptera; family Hormaphididae; genus Hormaphis; species Hormaphis cornu. The sequence continues at coordinate 32,500,258 of CM029359.1, forward strand.
ATTAAATTACTAAAATAATGTATATTTATGTTGGAATACGCGTTCACACAGGACGAGTAAAGTTATAAGAAGTCAAAATATCATGTTTTTTAAAATAAATTCAATTTTTTTTAAAGTTTACTGATTCTATAGTTGTAATTAATTTTATTCGATACGATCGATCGACGCTCTAAACTTATGACGAGCCAATATTATTGGTTCTCACGGTAAATTTGTTAACACTAAATCAGACCACAATTTTATTTAATGTAAAAACGGACATTGTCAAAAATAACTCTGTTATTCGAAAGGACCGTATTTTTTTTTGCACTTCACGTGGCTTGAATATTCGTTCTCATTTTAACTTATTTTGTATTGACATTGATAATAATAAATTAAAATAATGTGCATCGTGTTTGTTAATTCATTGTTATGTAAACAGGTACGGCTCGCCGGGACTGGACCTGTCGTACTTCTTGTACAAGAACGCGGACAGAGACGTGCAGGACAATCGGTGGGACGACCTGCTGGCCGTGTACCTGGAGGCGGTGGCCACTGTTCTGCCGGCCGACGTCAAGGCGCTCACCACGGACCAGCTTCACCGCGAGCTCCGGTTCCACGCGCTCTACGGTTACGCGCACCTCCTGTTCGCCGTGCCGGGCATGATCAACGACGACTACCCCGGTGGGACGTGGCTGCAGGACGTCGTCGACGGCGAGAACGACAGAACGATCACCGTCCAGGATCGGCTGGTGGCCCGGCTGGACGCGGCCGACGACAAGATCACCGGCATCCTGACCGCGACGGTGCGGCACATCATCGACCGCGGTTACGCGGAACAGTACGAGTACTCCAACAGGATTCCCGGTTAACCGGCTCCCAGGATGTTTTGGACACTTAACAATATTGTCTCAAAGTTTTATAACCTAAAAATTTAAATTTTCCGACCCTAGAAAAAAACAAAGTAAAAGTTGATAACGATACATATTTTACGCGATTTTGCTCGCCGTTTTTTTCCAAGTAAAATTTTGAAACAAGTATAATTTATACATCAAAGTTGTAACTTCTGTTGATCATTAAAAATAGTAATAAAGATTTACTTCTAAAGTATATTTTCTCGTTGTAGAACCGTTTTAGAAGTATAAACATGTTTTAACAAAATATACACAAATTATCAAGTATGTAAATCATACTTTCACGACACATGAAAAAAACCTTTGCTACCCAAAGTTAGGAGCCATTGATACATCGCTTTAAGACATGTTGTTATTTTTTTATGTGATTTATATAAATATGTCATGCAAAAATGAAATTGACAAAATAATGACGTGCGAAAGAAAAAACGTACCGATTATGTAGATGGCGTGTGAGTACGGCGCAGTTTAGATTTTGTAACAAAAGACACGTAACACGTATTAACACGATATCAGAAAAACGTTAGGTGCTATTAGTTTTTATAAAATATATGACAAATATTGATTGAAAAATAAGGTGAAAACGTATGGCAATAAAAACTTAAAACATTAAAAAAAGATAAACAATGTTCTCTGTGTCGACTTAAAAACTATGTGACTGTAAAATTCCAAAATTGACGATCAAACAATGAAAAAATGTGTATGATATTATGACTGATGAACCAAAAACCCGTTAGTTCGTGTTGTCCACCATAAATTGGAAGTATAAATTTACCGACAATCAGTGTTCTTAAAAAATTCGAACTTGGGACGTTCGTTCATCAGTGGGAACACAAGTTTTTTAGTTTTTATAAAACATAAATTGTGTACTAAATATTAATATCCAAAAGATATAATCGAAAATTAATTATGCATCGGCTTAGTAAAAATACGTTCCAGTAACAATTAATATGGCTCGTCTTCTCGGACGTTTTTACATTTTCAACTATATCGGACCAATACGGTCGGGCGGAAATTTTCCGATAACGTCGATTTCTTTTGTTTTTCACCGTAACACATTTTAATCCGATCCACAACGCTGCGCGCGTTTTTCTCGCGGACCGTTGTTCAATGCAAATTATATTTTACCGACGCGTTAAGTCGGCTTTTGCCGGCTTTTGTACGCTATCGGCCGGCTCCAGGTTAGGCTCTCTTTCAGACCGTGAAGTTCACACCGATAATAATTCATCATTGTTACTGTAATATTGTTTCTCGTAAACGAACAATACGTTTACTTCTCATTTATATTAACGTCCGTACGAATAGCAGTAACGGTAAATTTAATTTACCGATCGCCGTTTTCAACGATATAGAAATGATACCGACAACAAAACCGAAACGGCGCTGCCCGACTCGGTAATGTCCACGTTAATCGCGTTATTCGCGTGCGAACCCGAGCCGGAGTGTAGAAAATAAATAACGTATCGCGTAATATTTCGGTCGATTCGAATTTACGTCAAAAATATCGTGTTTTTTTCCACGGTAAACCCGTTCTTTTGCAGTATTGTTTTTGCGACCGTTATATTACACTACGCAGGTACTAATTACCCGTTATTTATTATTATAATATCGTTATGTACGACCGAGTGGTGGTGCTGGCAGGGTGGACGGGAACGCGTCCCTTCCGATCATCCCCCGTCGGTGCCTGCGGGACCGTTTTCCCGAACGGATATTCGCGACCTTATCGGATTTTAACTGCGCCCCGGCGGCCAATAAATCCGAATTTGTGCGCGGTCCTGCACGGCGGGCGTAAAACATTTGTCGTTGCCGCCACTGACGCGGCTGTGGCTAAACGTGCATTTAAGCCACCCCCCGACCATCCCTGTGACTTAAGTAAATTGTGGGTCGCTAACCCAACCGCCGCTAGCCCTCCAACCATATTTTCCTTGTTAAGACCGACGAGCCGCCGGAAAAAATAGAATGTCGTTTCAACGGTGTAATCCGATTTGGATGTTGTAAAAAAAATTTGAGTACCTATACATTTTATCCGGGTTTTGAAGGAAACGTAGTTTTGAACCGTCGAACCAAAGTAACATTGGAAATGCGAATTCAATACGGTATTATGAAAAACTATGAAAATTTCGCTTTCATTATTTGAGATAAATAATTTAAGTAAAAAAAAAAAAGAAGGAATTCTGTTTCTTGGCAAACATAACGCGTTGTATTTTACAAATTCAAAATCGATTAATCCAAAGTACCCGAGTCTGGCTTGTTTTGTCTACAACAGTTTGCTAGAAATCGCATTTGCGTTTTATCTGTGTACACGCGCGTATATTATAATATTGATTGTAGGACACTTTTTGCCAAATGATACTTCGAAAAACAAACAATTTCCAATTCCCAAATTGTTTTTTCCCTTTATGTTAAAATTCCGGAAAAATTGGTTTCCGACAAGTTCCAATTCCCAAAAAATTTTTCCCAATTAATTCCCAAAACTTTTTTCCCAACTAATCCTTAAAAACAATAAAATTTAATTAAGAGCCATAGGTTATAAATTATAATTTACACTTATAATTTTTGTTCATTTTTAATGATTAATTTTTAATGGCGTTTCTAGAAGTATTTTATATCAAACTTAGTTTGATTAAATATTTTTTTTTTTTTTTTAGTTGTATTTTTAGTACCTAATTATAGACTATAAAAATCGTTGTAGGTACTTAGAAAAATTGAAGTTCTTCAAACACATAATTGAAACAATAAATTAAAATAGAAAATGTTTTCATAACTTATGGAAATATATAATAATTAAATTTTTACCTTGGAAATTTGATTTTGTTGAGTTTTTGGGAGTTTAAATGAATTGGAATTTTTTTTCGGGGAATTGTAATTGGTTTGGAAAAATTATTTTGGGAAATGGAATTTGTTGAGAAAATTTTATTTCGGAAATTGGAATTTATTGGGAAAAAATATTTAGTGATGTAGTTGGTAAAAGTGTTTTGGAAAAAATCGTTTTGGGAGAAGTGTCTCACTGTGCATAGTATTGTACTCCGAGATAACAAGACTGTTGACGCGCGGATATGTTAGGTAGTATAGGTATAGATAGTGGAAATGTTGCTGCTTTAATTTGATCTAAAGGATACCATCATGTTTATTTTCATGCTATTTTAAAAACGAAAACAAACGTATGATAAGTTGCCTATATAATAACTCCTTGAGATGTGATGTGTACATCAAAGCTATTCCGGAAAAATGTTTTTCGCGTTTGTGATTGACTTTGTGATAGTTGTTAATTGAGTCGGCACTCGGTAGTCATCAGTGTTTCGAACGATTCGGTATTCTTGGTTAATACTCGTTGAATCGGTAACTATTAGTTTTTCGGTTTCTACCTATAATATTATGATTGTTTGCTATGTAACTATCATAATATTTTGGTCGATAGCTACCGGTTTTTTGGTAATTACCGTTATCTACTTAGTGTCGGTTTTTCTGTGACATGAAAGTCCATGGTCTTCTTATACTATTAAAAAGATTGGACGTGATACCTTTATTTATAAGCCTCGAAATATTAAGGTTTATATTAATTTTATATAATTTATTGTGCGTATATTGTTGTTGCAAAGGCGAAAATTTTAAAATTTTGTTTTGCGCATACAATAGTTTCACAAAATATGATAAGTTTGTTATTTCAAACAGAGTGTGCTTATATTTAGTCACCAGTTAAGTATATTATTTTGAACATTATTGGTGTATTTGTTAATTTAGTAAGTACTTAAAAAAAACAACTAAAATCTTGCATTGAAGAATTGTTGATTGAAACACTATATATTACATTTTCTCAATCCAAACTCATAAACGATACGTGTATGCGAGTGTTACCCTTACAAGCCAATAGAATTAAAAGTCATGCGCGAGTCAGAAAAGTGAAAATCAATAATTCAAACAAGTTTTTTTGCATTTTCATTTCAAACGGGACATGGAGAAGAAAAAACTGAGTGAGTAACAAAGCGAGTCATTCGCTAATTGCTCCATAACTCAAAACTAAAACGAAACATATTTTTTCACGATAAGCAATTTCGTGCTCTGATAGTTTTTCAAATCTGTCCGAGTTTACGATAACGATTTCTTATTTTCGAAACACCTTTCCAATAAATTAAGTTTTGGACGTTTGTCAGTTTGTCTCAGCTTGAAGAAAATAAAAACATCCTTTGTTTACCACACTGTGTTCAGATATTCAACAATGATTTGTTTTTATAACAAATTTATCGATTTTTTATGTATTAATGATTAAATTGGATAGTGAATCACGTATTTAATATTTATTTCTAACCACAATTTTAAACAATTGCATTAATTAATAAAAATTAATAAATAAATAAATAGTATCAATTTCATAAATGTATGGAATGGTAGAATATGCATACTATTATACTTTTCAGTTGATTATGAAATCTTCCTTCTTAAAAAACAACCTTTAAAGGATACATTTAATTTAATTTCAAACAAACAATACGAAATATAATATCACGGTAATATATACAAAATTATAAGTAAAATCAGTTTTACCTAAAAACTGTGTCAAACATACTACCTACGTATAATTTTATAATTCTGTTGTATAATTATAAAGTATTTAACAAACTCTTAGTACAAAAAAATGTATATATATATGTAGAATATGCGATTTGTATGTTCTATTGTAAGTGTAATTAGGAGGACAAATAAAACCGTTTGTGAAATGTAAGAAAAAAATTACTATTGTCTATCAAATAATATTAACCACCGTAAAGTGTTTTATATTAAAGTGCTTTTGTATTAATAGCCTTCTGATAAAGCTAAAATTTAGAAATCAAATTCGTTAAAATGCATCGAAAACCCTTTGATCTAGTAAAACGATGTCAATAAAATATTACTTACTTTATAAGCAGGTATATAACTATACAACAAATACCATAGACCAAATTCTCCTATTTTTGGTATGCAACCCAAGTAAAATTTGGAGTGCCTTGATAGACTTAGTGCAAGCCGTGCATGAATTAAATTAATGACTTTCGAGTGGAGTTTTGCGGTCGACGGAAAACTTACATTGCGATCGTAATAAACAATACAACACGATATGTTCTATAGAATTCCTCTCAAAAAAGTTTTTAAAGGACTTAGAATGAAATTTTTCAGCCTTTTACAGAACATTTACTTTTTTGAATTTATTTGATGTACAAATATAACCTAATTCAGCTGCAGTAATCGCATAGTTAAGTTGGATAGATAACAGTGACGTTTTTAGAAAAATTGTACGGTGCGAGACTAAGAAAAAAAAATTTTAAAAATTTAAAAATTATCTTACATTGTGTCGGAAATTTAAGACTTTTGTTTAAGAGCTTATGGTGGTGAGGTTCAAACATGGTCATCCCCTCATTAATATCGTCACTGTAAGGGCACAGTTAGTAATGGCCAAACTGCTTGAGCAAAAATTGGAATACTTTAAAGTAAGTAACACTGATGTAGATTATAAAAGAATAGTATATAATACTACAAGAGGATTTTGAAAACATTTAAAATGATTATCATAACTACAATTATCAAAATAGTCTTGATTACACAACTTTGCTTTTTGTTTTGTATTATTATGTCATGTTTTATACTCGTACGTTCATACGTGTTGCATCTGATATTCATGAAAACCAAAAACTAAGTATAGCTGTTTGGTAGTCAGTTATAAATAATGAATGTATGTTATTATTACATACTTTCATTTGAATTTAAAGTGCAAACACCAAATCTTATTTGAATTATACACTTTGTAGTTTATATGGTTGATATGAGCTGGTAAGAATATTACACGAAAGTTGTAAAAAAAACCATTTCACATAAGTAGGATGGTGCATATAAAATTACTAAACAAATGAAAACGTGTTGGCAAAGCAATGTTATTATTTTGCACGTTAAAAAGGAATATGAAGAAAATTCTTATGCACTTCTCATTCATAAAAATGAATTGCATTTTATAAAACGTGAAAATAAATGTTATCAAACACCGATAAGCTATTTTTTGAGCTATGCTTCGAGGATCATTTTTTTTCTCACTGTGTAAAATATTATTCTATATTTCTATCGTACCGATCAATCGAATTAAAAGTGTTCATTATACTAAATATCTGTATAATAATACGAGTATTTTAAACATATAAATGTTCAAGTTATTTTACAATAAACGTACTTAAATTATACGAACACAAATACTCAGAATTTCATTTTGAAAATACTGGTTAAACAAAATTGTTTTCATCGTAAGTTTAACTAAACCTGTTCATGTAGCGCGCTCGTGGGTAAAAAATAAAAATAATATGTTTGAAAAGTATAGAAACGTTGTAGAACATTTCGCTTTAACCGTAGTCATAAATAATATTAACTGCATGTATCATTTGCCAAAAACGAAAAAAAAAAAAAAAGGGTTGTTCGTTTCGCTCCAATAACCTATTCCCAACAATATTATCGTTTACCAGTCGAGATGTGTTTGATGCGCACGATATTTTCACCAAACTGACCGCTTCGGTGCGACCGTCAGTGAGACTGCGGGTAACGCGAATGAACAATAACCGAAGGATTCAAAACGAACTCAAAATAAACTCAGAAAATTACATATAAAAAAAAAAAGAAACCACAAATAAATATCCTGTAAAAGGGTCGGCTTTCGGGATGAAATTTAAGACATCGGGAGCCATCGAATTTTTATGACGTACCCATTATTATTGTTATTATTATTATTATTATTAAACTATCTTTGCTCGGCGTTCGATGCACGTGCTCGAAAAAGATAGCGTTCCCGTCGTCGTTTTTGGAGTAATATTTCACAAAGAAACCCGTAAAAAGATTAAAAATCATTCCAAGAGTCCCGATTTTAATTGCAACTGCAGCAGCACTCGGCAGTGAGTTCGGCCGGGAATCGTTGTTATCTCGAAAACACAACCCGTCCCGTTAAACTACAGGTATGGAATATTATGATTTATTATTTTAGTCAATGTATGTGGAAACGGGACACTGTGGTCGTATTGAAAACCAACGGTGAAAACCTGACTATGAGAGTTCTCGATTTTTTGTTAAAAACTTTAATTTTTATTTAAAATTTAGATAGCAGAGCTCGTTTTGGAAATGGTACCTACTAGTTACTACTTTATACTGTTGGAGTTACGAATTTTGTTTAAGACTTTTCGAATCAATCTAAAATTATTTTTGGATTTTAAAACTCAATAGCGATATTGTTGTTGAACGCGTTATCATCTTGAAATGTCATCAAACGTTGTACATACACTGGTTCCACGAAAACCTAGATTTGCATAAGAACCGTTTTTAATTTCTTATCAAATGAATACATACCTAATGTTGTTAACATTTTAATTTGTTAAGGTACCCAGAGACAACGATTGTTTTTTTCTGACCGATATAAGTACGATTTGTGTAACGTCTAATTTTTTTTTATTATTCAAAAATAATAGAGTTTTAAGTTATGAAATATGAGTGTAATACGAAACTTCAGAAATGGAAATGTGATGTAATATGAAGATAAATTTGTAGTAGGTAGGTAAAAATAAATTGTTTGAGATTATATGATAGATACATATAATTTTAGGACTAATGTATTTAACTATTTTTTATTTATTTTTGCTTTAAAATGTTTAAAAAAAATTATATTTATGGTCGAGAAATAAATAAAATTAGACATATTTAATAATTATGTTTAATTAATATGTATATTATAATACTGTTTTGACTTAGTTTGACGAGTTAATGAATCAATTTTAGAACAAATTTTTTTTTTAATTTCTGCATTGCTACGTAATATGACGTATTGATGAATTTTAATGTTTTGAAAAATGTTTTTGCTTGATAATATATAATTGATTTCTATTTTCTAATCCATATAAGCGAATTTCCACTACACTTGCAAGGTAATTGAAACCAGAGTGTGCTTGGTTTTTTTAATTTTAATTTTGTTTTTATTTTTTGTTACCAATATATATGTTTTCATCATACATTCCGGTTTTAGATTCCGGCCTGCAGAAATTAATTAAATAATAATATGCGCCCCGATCGATATTTAAAGCACGTGTTTGAAATATCAGACGATTATAATATTTTTCCCGTGCATTCCACGGCTTTGGATCGAGTGCGTGCAGAATTTTACAATTCGAACAGTGTTTAGGACCTACCAATATTGTATAAACCGCCTCAGGGGTCGTCGCTCTTCTGTAGTACATTTTATTGGTAGGTATACGTCGTCAAAAATGTTTGCAATTTTCGCAACAACTCGTCGAATTGCATTTTAATTTGTTTCCGGCACTGTTCGATAAATATATTAAAACACGACTACGTGGTAATCCCTTAGACATAATAATTTGTGCCGGTTTAACAGGCAAATCATAGGATATTTGTGCTGCCAGTATGATTGTTCTAAGATAATAATGTCCCTCGGTAACAATATCCTAGGATATTTATACCTATGAGGGAACAGTTCCCTGGGATATGTATACGATATAAGCCTCGGGAAGGGTATGATTATCCTAGTTTATTTATACTCCCGATTAGATTATTACCCCCCTTTCTTTTACGGCCTTTTAGACCACACATCCGAACGTATAACCGTCTCCGTCTAATACAACTTTGTGACAAGTGCCAATAGCATGCCAATTGCCAATCATCATCCGGATAAAAGACAACTACATCCCAGAATTTAACGACACAATCCAGTTCCCATCGCATTCGGGGTCTTGCCAAAGGTCTTTTCCCTTTGTGTTCTCTTGTGAAACCGTCTTTATCACCGCTTCAGGATTTCTCCACACGTGACTTGCCTATCCCATATTTCATTTTTATACTATTTACTATATCTCTCGTACAGGTCACTTGGCACGTCATTGTACGCCGCCGTTCTCCCTTTCGCCGGTCACGCAGGGTCCATATCCTATTCTTAATATCATTTTTCTTTAAAAAATCATCAGCCTTGGCTCATCAATTTTCCTTACATTCCAACATCGCGCTCCGTACAATACCATTGATCTTATTGGTGCAATGAATAGCTGGACTTTTAGGTTCTATGAGAGTGTTCTTGACTCGAATAAGTTGCGCAAAGTGTTTTGCCTATTTGAATCCATTTTAGTATCTCATACTCTATATCGTTTGATTGGATGATCCTGGGGAGGTGGGGGGGTAAAAATATCCTAAGATAATTATACCGAGGGAATAATCATAACCTTGGATAACTATACTAGGAGGTACAAATATTCTAGAATAATCTACTAAGGGGAAGAGGGGTAATGATTGTGTATCGGGACACGAGAATTTGAACGTCGAACGTCGAACGAGTCCCTACCCTACTTTCTGCCCGGAAACAAACTTTTTGAATTCGACCACTCATTTCGTTCTCCAAACGCCGACCATTAAATTCGCGTAGTTACGGGTTTTCCGGAGCTTAATCGAATTTGTTTGTCAACTAGAATCCATTACTACGGAGAAATGAGCGAGAACAAGACCGTAATTTCGAGAAAAAGTTACTAGACGGTAAAAACATACGTTTTTGCGGTTTGACGATAATGATTGGCCAAACTACGTGTAAAATACTTATTAAAAGTATTTTTGAATGAATACTCCAATACTCAAAAAAAAAAAAAACAGAAATCGTTTTTTTAATAATGCCACCAAGGATTTCATAATGTTTGAGAACAAAAATATGTTAGATGTGTCGTCATTGTGTTAATTTAATTATAATTTTGAGGTACCCACTAGAAATTAGAATACCTACCTATCTGTATGACTAATTTTACGACTATTTCTTATAAACTATCACGTAAGTAACTATATAAATATTAAACTATAAAAAATGAATTTTTTTAAAAAAATAAACGTGCCCTCGGTTGTCGGGTTATACGCATACTTTTCGGTTGGAATCACTCCAAGGGTGGGTCAAGAATCGCAGAGAGAACTTTGCGGCGGAGACAACAACAAACTAATTAGACTAAAACACGTTCGATTGTTTTTGCGTCTCGAAGTTAGACCAGATTAAACGTTGATAATTATTTGAAAACGAAATCAAGAAAGCGACAGTTATTGTTAACGAACTAGTAATGTGGCCTCGCAAAAGTGCCGTGGTATTATTGGGCTGATGGATTGTGGGAAAAATTTATGTTTTTGAGTAATGCGGTGGTCGGATTTAAAAGACACGGGGGATTATGAAAGAAAAATTACGACGAAAAGTTATAACGCGCTTTAAAAGATCACGGTGAAAAGTCGAAAAAAGCGGGCAAAAGTATAATAACGAAAAAGTTACGGACAAAGTGCAGTTGTTACGTGACAAATGGTCTTCAGGTGTTTACGGTTTTC
>CM029359.1:32553883-32567980 GCA_017140985.1 Hormaphis cornu
TATCGTCGAAATTGCTTTGTCAAAGTCGATTATCAATCGAGGGGGTGGGTTGTAGAAAAGCGAAATCCCCGATGCAGGTGTACTCGAGAGACTATAATATATTTATACATATATATATAAGAATCGCTTGTTCACGCGAATAGGTATTGCCTGTTTATCATACGGGGCTAAAACGATATTGTAACGGCGCAAAGTAAATCTTACGCTAACGGCTTCGCATTTTCGTTCGCAGTCTCGCATTCGTTCCCCGCGCATTTGTATTATATGTACTATGAACACCACGCTTTCGCATCGATCCGCGAAAACGTTTTCGGATTTCTTTTTTTATATCGCATTATCACCGTTATTATTCTTCGTTCGCGCTTTTCCGAGGAAAATCCGCGGCCCCGTTTCCGGAGCTTTGAATTTTTGCGTCTCACGAAAAATTCGCCGTCGCAGATGTTCGCGAGCGCGCGCGTTTCTATTATTTTCCTTTCCCTTTTTTTTCACACAACTACGACTATAAATGCCGGCCGTTTCGCGCCAAGTTTCGATGGACTAACGCCGTCCATTTTACATCATCGGCGATTCGATCGCGTTTATCCTCCTCGGAATGTTCCCCGGGACCGGGAGTTTCTCGTAATACGGATGAGACGGCGGCGGGAAAGACGCAGGAGAAAAACGTACGATCAATAACTCAAAGTTTATCATACAACTTTTGTAGTTTTTCGCATTTGTCGCAGATTCGTGTACGGTTTTTTTTGTTTATTTATTTATATTATTTTTTTTTTTTTTGCTCCATCGGCAGCTGGTTTCAATTGCGCTACTTCCGCGTCGTTTATAATAACGTCCCCGGATAAAAACGATCGGCGCGTAACAACGATTTATTACACGTGCAGGATACTTCGAAAAATATTGTTTCGACGACGTATGGACGTTCACAGGGTAATGGAACGAAGTGTATATTCTTGAAGATGACATTTTTCAGTTACTACAGTTTAACATCTCGTCTTGGTATTATAATAATAATAATACCGTAGTTTGCCCATTGCAAAAAATTCACAAATGCACTTCATTGTATCGTATATAACTGTTCAAAACTTTTCCGTCATGGGAACGCGGAAATCGTGAAAAAAAATATTTAATTCAAACACTGCTGAAAATAGTTCCTTTAAAACTTGTAAATTTAAACTACGAAGTACTTAAAAATGGTTCAGTCGTAATTCGTGGTAAATATTTGATATTTTAAATGACAAACAGCCTAAACTGATAGACACAATGAACGAGGGGGACTATCCGTTTATCCAAGATGTACAAATTATTGAAAAACACTTTAATTTTTAACATGTTCTCCCAGTGGTAAATAGGAATGTGGCGGTAATCGTTTAGAACAATAAATCATTGAAATCCAAGTACTGAAAATAATTAATTTTTATATCCTATATTAGGCTTTATTTTTACCTACGTTAGTAAAACATTACCATTATAGATTTGAAATCAAAGTTGATATTTTGTTTCCATAAAAATAAACTTGTTTCAAACCTTGTGATTTTAAACATATTGTTTAAATGTATTTCACTTATTAGGTGTCATAAATTTGAAATGTCATTTTGAACATGGTTAAATTGAAATATCGCTCGACTCCAATTATTGATTGTGTATTGATGTAAAATTGTAGTATGCAGATACGATAAGTAACATGAACTCAACTTTGTAGATAACTTGTGACATAAATTATCGTAACTCGAATATATTATAAATTTTTTTTCTCGCCATGGTTTACCGCTGTTGAATTAAAATCATGCTTTGCGACTTGCGTGGTACAATGATGTATGGTTTTCATTGGACAAAGTAGTTAGATCAAATAAATAAGAATGTCACCGCGCTCTTTTGTCTTATTGCTATTTCGAGTTCTCAAAGTTTCTATTTGCTTCGTATAACAGCTATAAAACGTATGTTTGACTCGTTAGAACAATAAAATGTTCGCACGCACGTCGTCAGAACGTAACGTATGAATATTGAAAACACTTCCATTCCAAATTTGAATTCAACGAGGGTTTTTGGTTTTTGATCATGTCGGTTTGGATATAATATTGTAAAGTTCTATAGTTTCGTCATTGAAATTTGCATTTAAATCATAATATTATGTAACAGATTTCCAAACACACATCCTGTATACTAAAGGGAAACGTGATTTTTCAAACGGTCCTATGTATTATGATATTATAACATTACACTACTTATATATATACGTATATAGATAAATATGCAAATTGGCGACAAGCGTGCGAAAGGGTGCAGGTCCGACGGTAATGTGGCGGAACCCTCAACGACTTCTTCGGGCGTTCGTTTCGTTTTTTTTCTCGCAAAAACGTCACCTCAGGGGAGGACCCGTTCAATTTCTCACCTAATCAAATCGGTTTTTTAATACGCACACACACACAGAAGGTGCGTTAAAAAACACACGACGGATTGATTTATTTCGCCGAACGGCAATATAATAATATACCGTAGACCCCGCACGGATCGCACGGGATTTACAATATATATAGCATAATAGTAATAATCGTTGTTGTTATTAGATTTCGTCCAGATGTCGAGGATTCGCGGCCAAATGACGTCATGGCAGTGCGCGTCAACCCTTCCCAATTAAAATCTCGGCGATTGGTTTTATATTATTATTATAATTCGGTTTTGACTTGGAGTGGAAAACGGACGGATACTGTTGCTTTATTTGAATTTTTTATTCCCCGGCCCGACGAGACTATAATACTATACGGTATTGTATAATTTTATGCGCATAAAACACCCGCGCCCCCCGAAATCAATATTCATTCGGAATAAAATACTTGGCCCGTCCGCGCACATGTGACCCGGAACCGTAATTACCGCACTAAAACGCGTATGATAGCCCATATACGACATTGCATAGCCGATCTTTCTCGGATTACGTTGAAATTCGCGTCGATTCGTGTCGAGTCATGTCTAGTCCCTAATTTCAAACCACATCTCAACGATATCTCGAAATCTTAGCGAAATTGTTTTTTCTTACAACCGAGCGCCACTGGATCCAAACAAAATGCGTGTTTGTCATGCACGATACGTATTATAATACTTTACAAGTTCGGCGAACAAATATTATAACATAATTTATTTCGATAACTTTATTTCTTCTCTTTTGTAATGTTTACGTATCGTTGCATACACGGGAAGACATCGGGCGGCATAACGCGAATATTTTTTTTTTTGTCCCACGCTAAACAATATTCCCCGAGGTAAATATAAGAACACGATATTTTTTAAAAAGTAGGTACAGGCATACTTTAAATAAATGCACCGTTCGGTTTGATCTGCTAACCAAACATCGTGAAAATTCGTTTTTATTTTCTCGCGATCTTGTTAAAAGCGTAATAACGTTAGAATAAACAGCTTTTTGAACTTGAAATAACAAAATTTATTTGTGTATAATTTATTTTTTCTTGATGCATTTCCATTTTGCACTCGTGTATTTTTCATAAAACCACACAACTAACAAGTAATAGATAAGTAATTTTTTTTTTTTTCATTAATTTTTCGATGTAGTAAATATGATATCGCTTATGCGTTTATACTTCATTGTTGTGTTGAGAATTTGTAATATTGTTTGACGTCGCTTTGAGGGTATAGCGAGAGGAACGATCAAAACAACCTGTAACGTCTGCAGTATTCGATAAATTAAAATTTTTTGAAACAGCGTTATTATTAATTAAAGCTAATATTGGGAGTAAAACGATTGTGTTTATAACCATACACGGTGTTTATCATGAGTATTTAAATAACTGCGGGTGTGTATTCACTAAACGACCTTGTTTAGACAGCAAAATTATTAACAATTGCCAATTATTATAATCTATAAACATTGTGAGGTACTTATTTATTTTTTTGTGGATTATCTCTCGTTGGGATTACAGAAGATATAAAACCTTACTTAACCTACACTGAGTAATGTCAAATGATTCATTCGATATTATAAATAGTGTAATTATTATGCTATTATAGTTTACAGCATTTAAAATTATAATATCGTTTAAAAGTATTGCAGGAGATTCTTATTGTAAAACTGAAAAATCTTGACAGGTGTCATAAAATTTATAGAATCGTCCTCGGTGTCTTTCTCCTCGAACAGCAAAAACTATATAGGTATGTGAAGTATGTAGGTTTGAAATAGTAAAAAAAAAAAATTATTATTATTATTATCGTAATCACACGACTTTTATAACAGGCAAGTAGCAGCGACCTCTATGTCACTGCAATAAACAGCTTCTGCTTTTATAACGCACTGCACAACAATATTATGCGACATAAAAGTAATATTTTATAACTTTAAACGAAATATTTTTAAACTTCATAAAGTACCGTTTTTAACTCACGGTGGAGTCTTAAAACCTTTTTTGGAGTGTGTAATGGTTTCTTAATTGTACGTTTTGTGTTGTTTACGACATAATAATAAACGTTTTTAAGGTCGTTGCCGTCATACAAACTCTAAATTCGTACTATTTTTCGATTTTCATTCGTTTTATACATCATAATATAGAACTAAATCAAAACAATTCGTTCAAAATACGAATGCGTCCTTTATCTATTGAAATTTTTGAAAACAGTAGTTACCCAATGAAGAACCTAAGCTTTAAAAAGACGTCGTGCTCCGGAAATTTAACTTAAAAACGCGTACTACAAGAGAATTTTTTTTTTTTAAAACCGTCAGTATCACGTAGTGTTCCGTTTGCTGTTAATGAACCCACCAACGTTAGGTTTTGTGTAAATCTGCATTTTGAAATACAACAAAATCACGCACAACTTTACCGTGTGCAATAGGCATTATTTAATTTTCCGAGGCTCCGAGTATGCAGCTGTGGCAAAAATATACAGGTGCACACTCCTGCTAACCGCCAAAGGATAAAAATTGTCTTTAATTTCGGAGGATTTTTTAAAGTGAAAAATTTTCAGAATAACAGGACTACGGCGCGTGTCTTCGACGCATCAGTTCCGCGTACACGGCTGCAGCAGCTTCTTTTCGCGATTCACAAAGATTCGTTTTCAACGCTGCACATTGTCGCGGCCCGATGTTCGAAGACGGCGGCGCAGGTGGACGGATAATATTGTTATCACTATTGTCGCCGACGAATCGTCATTATCGTCATACGCGAAACCTCAAACGCGTACTCTAATATTTTGTTAGCCGCACAATACAGTACAATACGACACGGTAATATCGGATTAATAACGCGAACCGGCTGATATTGCTGATGCAGTACCGTGCGAAATCGTTTGATGATGGAGGTGGTCCGCCAAAAAACCGTGGCGACGAAACAGCGGTTTCGTGTAAATTGTACGGTTCGATGTAGACAAGTACATAATATAATACATAAAAGTATAATATAATACATAGTTTTTGATACACTCCGGTCGGTTTTTGTCGTGATCCGTTGAACCGTGCAGGACGACGGCGGTACAAAAGAGCGCTGCAGTTGCAAATAGTCTATCAAACGCGCATTGTAACCCCGACACGTCGTGTGTGCGCCGGTCCCTTTGTCGGGCGTCCGAGTGGCGTTCGGTCGGGCGCAGCGGCGGTGGTGATGACGTCGAGGGATTTCGGGGAAACGTGCGGGGACGTCGGAGGGATTTGGGGACCGTGCAGACGATATGGATCGGGCGCAGAGTGGCCGGCCGGAGTAGTAAAAGAGAATAATGATCAGATTGTTGTACAGGGATAAAAAAAAAATTGGTGATCAATAACGAATAATACGCTATATTTAAGATTCTGAGCGTTAGCGAAAAATTCATTTGTTTTCACACGATGTGTGTTTTCTACATTTTTTTAGATTCTGAGCGTTGGCGAAAAATTTATTGGTTTTCACATGATGTTTTTTTTTTTTTTCTGTGATCAAAAGTTCTAGTTGAAAAACCGCACCGATTTTAACGTATGATACCACAAACAATTGATAATGGATCCGAGATGGTACTTTACTTGAAGCGTTTTTTGAAATTTTTGATTTTTTTCAAAGTTCTGAGGAAAAAACGAAAACGGTCAAGCTCCCAAAAGTGTTCGACTTGAAATTTGAAAAGTGTGTCATTAAAAAGGATTTAACGGGTTTACTGCTCAGTTTTCAAACGATTTTGATCATTTTTAAGGGAGTTATAGAACTTTGAAATTTTTGAATTTTTCTAGTTTTTACGTTCAAGTCTCGAAACTTTAATACAATCTAAAAAAAATAGTTTTGCATATATGGTTAAAAATTTAGAAATTTGGTTACACACAATTTCGGTTTTAAGCCGACTCCACGTTGTTATTTAGTCGTAAAACTTGTCATTCCGGGCGGCCGTGTATTTCCTATGGGGGGAACAAATAACTACGGGAAACGTGTTTTTTCCACATCGATATAGACTTTTTTGATCATAACATCCAAAGTAAAGATCGGACCGAGCTGAAACTTTTACATAATACAAAATAGGAAACGTACAGATTTGACGAGAGTATTTATTGTTAAATTTGTTTTTACCACGACGTATACTTGACAACTGAGTTCGCTCAGAATCGTATTTTTGAAGACAACGATTTATTGTTGCTTTCAGAAATCAAGTAATGCGTTCAAACTACAACTTCTAAACTAGTGATCCACCCAAAGCCTAACCGTAGTCATTACCCCGTCAAACTACCCACGCGACCTAGACTGATCCTGGTTTTACTTTTTTTTTTTTTTTTTATATAATCACGATGACTTCTTCAGTAATGTTCCGGTTAGTTTTTCTATACTACCAGTTAGCCTCACCGATTACTCATTATTCGTCAGACCCACAGATTAGGATACCATATTTTTGATGTATGATGTTCCTGGTCGTCTTCAATCTCTTTCGGCATTTCTCATCTATTAAAATAATATAGAACTCATATTATTCTTGTCTCACGACATGACCAATCATATTCCATCTTCTTTCTTTAATACAGTGTTAATTATCTCCCTGGTTTCACTAATTTCAAATTGTACAGTGTATTATATGGTGGTCAACTTTCGTTTTTCGTTCTTTACGTCCAACTCGCTCGCAACATTTTTTTTCAGTACCGTATCGTCCATATCTCGTTCAACCGATCGAGACTGAATTTTATCGAGAGATTTTTGTTTTGGTGACTGTTTTCGTATAAGTTTTGGTCTTGCGGACCATTGGAATAGTTTATAACGGTGAAATAGTCGCTTGAATTAAAGTTAAATAAAAATTATCTCGTTTTACCGCGCATTCATGTAGATGAGTGTTCTTTGTATGTAAAATTATGTTTATATAAAGAACTTGTCGTATACTTGATTAAACTATTCAGATAAACACTGTTAAAAAATACCTATAGTATTGTATACGTACAATTAATGTTCAGACAGGATAAGTAAGTAAGTAATTAAAATACTTAGGTAATGATGTACACATAAAATATATATCTCCAAAAACCATCTTGATTCTGTTTAAAATAATATTTTACATCAGGTTCATCTAAATAAGTGAAATTTACATCATAATAGATCTTAGAAATACTAATTAAATAACAAATATATTTTGTTATTTTAAAGGATCTACAATTAATATTTATATACAAAATGTATCGAAACAAGTTTTTTAACGGTTTTGATTGAATAGTGTAACTATAATTGGTATTTTCGTTCTTCCGCACGTACCATTTCTAGCTTTTGACCTTGTGTCTACGTAGTCTATCAGTTGTATTTGCTTACAAGGACAGAGTTTCTCGTCCATCTTGGTTTTTATTATTGAAACGTATTGCCACTTGTTTTTGCGATTTTACTACATTATTTAAGTAAAATGTTATTTATCTATAAATTATACATATAAATGCTAAGTTATTTAGTACCTTCATAGTTAATACCTTTAATTCGTTGTAAGAATTTCACTCATATTTTATACAAAAACTAGTTTTTTTTACACAATTAGGGCCACCCAGTGCCATAATTCACTACAAATTGTCCCTTTGGGAGTTGGGACAAAATAAAAATTTTTGAATTATTTTAAAACATTATTTTTTTTTTTTGTAATTATTTTTGTTAACCTGTCAATAAAGCATATTTTCAACTTTGACACGATAAAATAAAATTTGAATCGGCGGTTTCAAAAATGGCGATTGTGTGAGTGAATTGCTCATGTACTCGTATAGCTTCAACAACGATATGCTAATAGTTTAATTTTATTATATTAAATGTACAATATTCAATCAACTAGTAACGAAACTTTAGGATCATCATTAATTGGTTTTTTGTTTTATAATTTTTTTTTACTTATAGCTCGCTTTAATATTCCAAACAAACATTTTTTGTATATTCAGTTACATGATTTATTTGCGTCAATGTCAAAATACAATTTTTAATCGCACGGTTATAACGATAGCGTTGAGTTATAAATCTATTTATTCCATACTTTATTATACTGCATTATGGTAGTAAATACTATAATAATTACTTAATGGCTTCTAAGTGTTCCGGGAGTTGGATTTGCCATCATCACGCTTGTAAAAAAATAATAAAAAATAAATATATTTATATATATATTATCACAAGATTTGGAAAAAAAATACATTATTTTTTTATTTTACTTTACAACGGCTATGAATGGTGTTTAAAAAATTAATATTTTATTTTAAACTGTGTAAATGCATTAATAATAATAAAAATAATTTAAATTATACGTTATGATTTGTTAAGAGAACTTATTAAAAAAGTATTGAAACAATAAAAATTTAAGATTTTTTTTACTTGAAAATTTTGAATGAAATAAGCAGTAAATGGCGCAGTAATTTAAAATTTAAGGTGTCAGACAGTGTTTATTTTAGTACCTAAAAAGGAAATTTACTTTCAAATTGTTTATAGCTGTAAATTTAGCTGCTCTAACTATAGAGTGTACTATAGTTTTGATTTCAAAGAGTTTCTTACTTTTCTCTTTTTTTTTTTTTTACACATATAGAGTTGGCTACTTATTATTGTGTGACGGAGAACAAAATCAATATCGTGAATTTGAAAGTAAAAGTCTATCGGCTATTTTAAGATATTAAGTTTTAAGAGATTGTTATTTTGGAAATGTTTATCGCTGCGAGAGATCATTAATGTAAAACGTATCTCATTCCACGTACTTAGGTTATATAGGCAAACAAATGTCCGAGTTCGCTGTTTTACTGTAACCGCAGTGGTCATTACAGAAATGACCAGTATAATAGTGTCAACGACGGGGCGGCGCAGCATGCGTCCGATCGCTGTCAAACGGCGGAACGACATAAAAACAAAACGTGATAGCTATTTATTTACCATTAAGTTCGCTCTTTAAAGTCATATCGTACATCATATTTCGGAATATTTGACAACATTCGCAATAATTTCTAATCAGTTCAAACGTACACACTACGCTATAAAAACAAACCATTTTGATTGTCTGTCGATGTATTATATAATATTTTTTGTTTCTTTCTCTTAACCATTTTTTAATCGTCTGATCATCTCGTTATAATGATCAGACATTATAATATTTTGTAATAAATTGTACGTACGTCCCGTCGGTGGCGTGTGTGCGATCGCGAGAGCGAAACGACATAAAAACAACACATGGCTATTATTGTTTATTTTTCAACGATCGTGTTGGCACGGAAGTCGCATTATTTTCCTGAGTTCAGCAAACTTCTGTGTCGTATCACCGTAACTCGGGGTCGTGCAAAAAACATGTTTTCGTAATAGGTACACCATAATATTATAACATACGCGTTATCATAAATAAGACGAATGCGATATTACAATATAGGTAAAACGTGTATTTTTGATAATATATAGTATATAAACTTAATAAGATTATATAATGTGTTTCCTGTTTAACACGAATTGTATTGTGTAGAATATAACGACGTCTTATATATTTTGACGTAAACGGGTGTTGTAAAACGTGTCGTTACGTGAAAATAACATTAAATGCAATTATTGTTAATTTAAGAACCTACATAAAAGTATACTGTTATTAAAACGTCTGCCGAATTTTTCGAAACAAATGATAGCGTTGAGAAAAAATTACGTTCGAGCTGATAACTATGCGGTCAATGGCGTATTTAGATTGGGGGTGAAAGCCCAGAGCCCCCGAAATTTCAGATATACGTGCACGCATTAAAATGTTTTTATTTAAAATCTGAGAATATAACGTACTATCTGAGATTTATTTTTTTAATTGTAAAAAGTATAGATATTATTGTTTTTCCGGCATCGTTTATCAAGACCTCTAAATGGCCACCGAAAATGAAAACTTTTTTTTTTATGAAGAAAAGAATGCCTAATTTTAAGAGTCCATCTTATTTTTCTCAACTAAATTCTATAAAATATGTTTGAATCTTGCAGTGCGGATTATGGAATTTTTCACTAATCAGCCGATAAAAAAAAAAAAAATAACCTGGATCCTCTCAGAACAGAGTAGTATTGCGTTTCGATATCTCGAATTTCGATGCCAAACGTACAATTGATCGTTTGTCATTTTCAAATATTACCAATTTATATAATTATTATTTTGTAGAATTTTGATTCATGTAGAAAATATATCGAAATTTTTAAAGTCAGTAATATGATCGTTGACACTTTCAATGGTTCGATTTATGACAGTTAAATCGAATTAAAATTGAAATAGTTGAAAAACTACGACATTATTTCTTGTGGTGGAAGAAGCCTTTTTAAACGAACTGCTCTTTTTTAATTTGGCACGAGACCGTCTGTGCAGCGTCTGCGTTTCGGGCACTTGAAGAATATTACCCGCATAACTTTTTACCCTACTTGAGCGTTCTGGCACGGAATAGTAGATCGAACAAACTATAATATATCATGAAATGAGTGTATTATTAAGTTGAAAGGTTGTTACTTTCAAGTATGACAAACGAAAACGTGAAGGACTTAGGTTTTGCAAACCAATGTTGTATATGATTCTCATGTGATTTCACAAGAAAATATAAACATTAAATTGCAGTGTTTTCAAAGAAAAACGAGATTGTAGATTATTTTTTTGGTCCAATTATTCTAAAGATTTGTGTATTAATTATGTTATTAATCACGTTCTATTAGAAAGAACTGGTGGCATTATTGACTAGGAAAATTTTCTATAATTAAATTAAATTAGGTATTTTAAAAAAAGCTATCTTAGCCCAAAAAAATTCTGCGTAAATTCTATTTCATCTAGAAAATTTAAGTAATATTTATATTTAAATTATCTGAAGATAAACAATTTTTGATAAATCATCTTTTATTTAAGTCTAGATATACATTTTTACTACCTAATCAGCCAACATTTCATTGCGACATAAAATACGTATTTGTAGTAAATAAACTAAACATTTTATTATACTCTAGTAGCAAAGGTTGTTCTATCTATTTACTGCATAGCCCCCAGAGACACACAAGGCAACATATTGTTGATAGAGCTCTGATTGCAATCTGTGGAATTCGAGGTACTCCCTAGGAATACTTAAGTAAGAGGTAAAAAGACGATGGTAGGCATGATTTGGTGGATGGAAAGGCAGACGACTCGTTCGGAGATAGACTTTAGCAAAACCGGATCTTAAACGTCACCAATTTCGTTCTTTTTCCTCAGAATGTAATATATTAGTAATATGGAGAGGAATAAATTCATAATACCTATACATTTTATTGAAGTTTAAATTTACAGAGTATTTGAATTTGACGTCTAGACTGAACCCTTACACAAAATAAAAGACTTCCAATCGACTTCTTTAACTTTCTCGATCTTACGTCCGAACGGAAACTAATTAGTACCAAAAAAACCCAAAAGTAAATATAAAAATCATGAAAACTCATAAGAAATTTACTTTCTGTTTCGAGTAATTTGTTGTCTTGAAATGACAAGTGTTTTTGACAAACGGAAGGTGTGTTGTTTTGTATTGCTCCTTAAAGTTATCATTATTTTTTTTTTTCATTTTCAAATACAATGTGCGTGATTTAAAAATATTATTTTAATATTTTTTATAACTTGAAAATAAACTCCTTCAGTAAATAGAAGGAAGACATAATTAAACGTTTCGCTGGGATACCAAAATAATGATTTGAACGAATAAGAGAACGTCATTTGTTGTATACCGCAGTATTCTGGTACAATCGAATTATCTCATTGCCAAAAATATAAACACTAATTAAAAAAAAAATAAAATAAAATAAACGGATTCATTCACTTCAGATATTCATTGCCATAATGCTGTACGATTTAATTGGCTGTTAGGTAATATGCATAATCTAATTGGTTCACCCTCAAGTGCATTTCTGTATAAGCCAACATAAGCCAAGACTCTTTTTCTTCGTGGAAATTCTATTTTAGTTCCATAAATTTGCTTTCTTATTGACTATTTAACTCAATGAAAGCGATCCTGTTGGTACACATTTTTCATTTTTGTGTTTTACAATACACTATACACTAAATACAAGTACCTTTAAGCTTAATACTTTAAGCTATTGTACCAAAGTGTTTTTCTCAATAAACAGTAAAGTATGATAAAAAGAATAAAAAATTTTTTAATTCTGATTAGTACAAAACAAATTTAGAAATAATTTTAAAATTGTTTTACAAGTTGTTAAATTACATTATTATTAAATTATTTTGTATACATTTGAGATATCTATATATTCTTAAAGCAAAATGCTTGTGGCAAAGATAGAGAGTAATAAAAACAAAGTATCTATATAAGAACATAGAAACTAAAATAGCATTATTTTTCAATAAAATTTAAAATTCAAATATATACACAATCTTACATAAAACAGAATATATTCAGACTGGTTCTATTAGCCAGTTTATAATACTTTTAGATTCTGAGCGAAGCGAGGAAGCTATTGATTTTACAAATATGTGTGTTTTTTTTTCTTTTTTTTTGTGTCTGTGGCACGTGTAGCTTCTAGAGAACTGCTCCGATCTTCAACAACAGTACCTCTTTCCGGTAGAAATTTTATATCCTTGGTGCACTAAAGTTCGTGTTTTTTCGAAATTTTCAATTCCAAAAAAGTTTTTCAGAAAAAACAAAAAAAAAAAATTTAAGAAAAAACGGAAAAAAGGGAGCGCCGGAATCTGTCTAGGTTGCGTGGGTAGTTTGACGGGGTAGCAACTACGCTTTGGGTGGGTCACTAGTTTAGAATTTGTGGTTTAAACGCATTATTCAATTTCTGAAAGCTATGACCAATCAACAAAGTCAGTAAAGGGAGACCCCTAGGGACTAGGATTAGGTTTTTTTTTATTTTTGTGATCACTTTTTCTAGTAGAAAAAATGCTCCAATTTTAACGTACATTACTTCAAAAGATCGATAGTTGATCCGAGATGGTACTTTATTTGAAACGTTGATTATTTTTTGGTTCTGAGGAAAAGACAAAAACGGTCAAATTCCCAAAAGTGCTCCGTTTGACTTGAAATTTATATGTGTCATTAAAAAGGGTTTTACGAGTTATCTGCTTAGTTTTCAAACTATTTTGATCATTTTTAAGGGAGTAATCGACCTTGGGGGAAACAAATAATTACGGGAAACGTGTTTTTTTCTCATCGTTTTAGATGTTTTTGATCATAACATCCAAATTAAAGATTGAACCAAGTTGAAACTTTTACACAATACCAAAATAGGAAAGATACAGATTTGACAAGAGTATTTATTGTTAAGTTTGTTTTTACCACGACGTATACTAGATAACTGAGCTCGTATTTTTGAAGGCAATGATTTATCGTTGCTTTCAGAAATTAAATAATGCGTTTAAACCACAACTTCTAAACTAGTGACCCACCCAAAGCCTAAAAATAGTTGCTACCCCGTCAAACTACCTACGCAACCTAGACTGATCCTGGCGCTTACTTTTTTACCATTATAATATTTACGATGAGTATTTTTTTTTTTTAGAATTGGAATCAGATGATTTATATCCCAAGTAATATTTCAGAATGATTTATTATAAGATTAATAAATAGAACTTAAATTTATTAGACGTATTCAAAATTAATAACTAACGATTAATTCGAGATTTGTGAAACCGAAAACAAAACATCAATTGTGTACACATAATAAACAATAAAGTTACCAATAT
>CM029359.1:32587576-32619922 GCA_017140985.1 Hormaphis cornu
AAACGTGTATCGACTTCGTTAAAAAAATAATACAACCATAAAAAAAGAATATACTATTAAACAACGTTTGAAAATGTAATTTATACTTGTTGTATAATTATCGCGTAAATCATCTGGACAACAGACTGTTTTATTAGAAATAAGCTGTGGGTACAACCCGTTTCGGTTAATATTTTAAATCGTTTTTGTAAAAACAATGGAATTGACATTATTCAAAAAGAATTATTTCCAATTTTTCAGTGCTTTTTGAAAACGCTATATGGGAAACTTTAGATTGAAAATTTAGTGTTTTCAAAATACATAATACATTTTTGAATATATTAAAATAAAATTGTGGTTTTTTAAAGTAGCTGCTACAAACGAGTGGATGTATTTCTGTTAGTTTGAAAATTTTAAATCGTCATAAAAGAAATCAATATATAATTTTGAAGTAATGATCAAATTGATTAAATTGATTTCGTTGAAAACACGGTCGTAGTAAATCTAATCTTATTTTACCTAAGTTTCTTTTATTTTTAGGTGTAACTTATTAAATATCGAAAATGTTTGTTGAATAATTTACCAAGGATATTAACTAAAAGGGAATCGAAATTAATAATTATAAGAAGTTGTACTTACGTAAAAAAGTGACGTAAACAGTAAATTCATAAATAAAAACTCAATTTTCAAAAAAAGCTTCCTCGGTACAATCTGAGTCTAAAATATTTAAGTAACAATAAAACAAATAGGTACGTGAAGTTTGAACTATATATACTTAGTTTATGTAACAGTTGATTGGTTTTTCTTATTTAACGCTCTTTGAAGCACGATTATTAAAAACGATAACAATTATTTTTAGAAAAGTATTTTCAATGCTGCTAGGTGAATTAGATAATTTATCACCTATGAAAATGGTTTTTATCTACTTACACATATTGTAAACTATAAAATAATTTATAATATTATTAGTTGGTATAAAATATGTTTATGCCTTTGTACCTATTAGAACCAACTATTATTCAATGCAGAACAAAATCATAGTAATATTTACCATTCTAGAGTGCAAAGAAAATAGAATTGAACAAATAATTAACTTTTTAAACAGTAAATTCATATATATATATATATATAAATAAAAAATACATATATTTTACAAAATATTAGAGGTAATTATTTGATTAGAAAACCGTTCAACTTTAAAAAAAAACCAATTCCTAAATTATTACTGTATCTGCTCTGCTATACAAACAACTTCATATTATTATAGTCATTAATCTAGTATGTTAAAAATGATTGTGTAAAGCATATTTCTACCGGTATTAATATTAATTATTGATTATTCCCAGTTGTTTTACTTTATGTGAGCCGGACGGTTGTATTCATTACTTTTATACATCGAACTGTTAAAACCACCGTCAATTTAATTGTGTAACAATAAATACCTGTGCATCGGAGTTGTTTCGAAAATTAATTTTTTCCGCTCGAGGTTTAGTTCCTTACGCACTTCAAGACTTATTAGTAGTTGGATTAGGAATCCCAAATTTTTTTGAAAAAATACGGGATATTTCAAGTCAAATTGATTTACTTAACACATAATATGTTAATTGAGGAAGTGAGGTTACATTATTTAACATATTTTAACCTTTTGGTAACATTTCTTTTTCCTCACACTTGATAAACACTACACAATAAAATAAATACAACATTCAATACTTGAAACAAAGAAAATTAAAATAACATCGATTAAAAATCAAAATTTAAATTGTATTAATAATTTTGTTATCATATTTTGATTTAGAAGTTATCATATATCAAGAGTTCTAAAATTTTTTAGAAAAATTTTAAATTTTTATAAATTAGGATTGTCCAAAATATGGGAAAAAGTGTCATTTTGGACCTTTTGTCAGGACACCAGGAAGCTTTGTTCTAATACGGGACGAACACGTAAAATAATACATGACGTATTATGGGATCGCTAAATTGGATTGTTTTTAACGGCCAAATAAAGCTTAAAACGATAATAATTATGCAAAATTAATGTGCTCTAATAACGTTTTACGTGTAGGTATCTCACGCGAGGCTGCCCCTGGTCAATCATATAAATGGACCGGGTAGAGCAATTTTTCCTCCTCCTAGCCCTAGGTCAAATTTTATTTTAATCAATAGTTTTGGTTTTAAATTTTTGCCACTGATTTAGCAAATTTTGATTGGTACTGCGATTGAGACTGTGATAACACATAGTCTAAAATCTTGAACTATTGTGGTTTACCCATAAATTATAATATAATGACGTTAAGTTTGTTTATTTTTACTGAGTATCGTTTGAGTACAGTTAGCCCACCCCAGAGCCAAAATCAGAGTACATTATTAAGAGGAAACCGACAATCTCGTGTGGGTCTTTTAACGAAAATATCTAGGGGCACTATCTACATTTTGCAAATGTTCAGAAGCAGTTATGGGCATTTTATGCCTATGACTTAAAACTATTTGCGCTCCTATATGACCGGAGGGTGGAGATCGCGAAGATAATTTGCTCTCCCGGTGATTCCACCACCCTCCCAGTGACTAATTTTCCGATTTAAGTACGATTTAATTTGCTTGTAAGTCCCGGCAGTTATATGCACGATCTCGTTTTAGAGATAACCGGCTGGTCCCGTTGGAAAACACGTATTGTTACCATGTAGGAGCACCTGAGAGGGTGCCTCCAGCATGTAATTAATTTACAACCTAGCAGAGGGTGGAATACGGTGTCGCGGAAGGGTTGAATTCGAGTGGTTATTATACAGTGTGTTTCCTGTATAATGGTAACACGAAAATAACTGCCCTGTGCGGGAGTGCCTAGGATATCCTACTAAAACACACGTTTTTTGATGATTTTCTACCATTAGCCGTTTTTTTTTTTTTTTTGCGCAAGCGCAGTATAACTTGCATTTGGTTTTAAAATGGAAATATATATTTTAACTACCAGATTTGGACAGGCCGAATTTTCGTTATAATTTAAATGATGGTTATTACAAGTATAGTTGTACAAAAGCAATATAACCAACTGGTATCGTGTACAATCAACATAAATAATAGTTATATATTTTCAAAGCAATGAGTGGCGACAAAAATACGTAAAGTACGAAAATCTCGTTAATTTAAATTGAATGTTCAACTTGCTGTCATTCAGTCGATTTTGGTTTTAGAACTTATTATGGATAAAAGGCCAAAACAACATTAGAAAAATATCGGTAATACGGCGTTTAAAATACATTTTTCCATAAAAAAATGATCCTTGACGCGAGTTTTATTGCGCATGTCACTGGAAAGATATTGTATTTCGTTTTATATTTTAAAGGAGTTATACTCTACAGTCCATGTAAAAGGTTTTATGTTCCACGTCTGTCTAAAGTTGAACCACGATAGAACACAGTATAACCATACACATATTAACGTGAATTATTAATATCGAGATAATCGGATCGTTATAATATGAACATTACAGTCTATTGGTAATTATAATAACGCTCGCGGGTTTAAATTAAAATAAACCAGTCGTGTGAGACGCACGCGCTATCCTAGTCCCGCTTGTTACATCACAATAAGTACAAAGAATTCAATAATTCAGAAGCGGCTACAGCGAAAAGATCATGAGGCCCATTGTCCTCCCATACACAGAAAAAAAAAAAATAATAAATGTGTCAAATTACATTTTTATTTGGCTTATTTTTTGAGTTACAACCCAAAACCAAAAAAAAAATTGAGAATTTTACGGCGAAAAAATTTGAAATTTTCAGGCTATTGATGACGTTTTTGTGTAAAAAGAGTGCTCCGATTTTCAAAGTCAGTAACTTTTCTGATTAGTCAATGGACTCCAGTGGTACTTTGGTCTTTTTTAAAATTTTGGTTACTTTTTGAGTTATACAACACAAAAAAAAAAAAAAAAAAAATTTAAAATTTAACGGCACAAAGTTTAAAATTTTCAGGAATGTGTTGACGTCTTCGTGTAAAAGAAGTGCTCCGATTTTTACCTTAAATGCCCCAAAATAGTAGACATTTTAAATTATATTTTGTTGGTTTAAACTTTTTTTGATATTTTTTTTTTCTCTAAACGCTTTGACGCTCCAATCGAAAAATGTCTTAACGCAAAACTGATTTTTATTAAAATTTTATTGTACCTCGTATAACGTAACAAAGTAATCTTAGTGTTGCAGAAAGGAAACAAATGAATTAAATTTAAGGTCAGTGGAAAGTTGTTCGGCCCTATTACCTAAAAAAGTCGTATTTCAAGTAGTTTAATAAAACTGATATTTTTTGTTAAATTCGGTTTTTACCAGGACGTACTAGATTAACTGAGTCCGTTCAGAATCGTATTTCGAAGGCAATTATTGTTTTCAGATGTTAAATGATGCGCCACAACTTCCAAATCAGTAGCGACCCACCAAAAGCGTATTCTCCGTCAAACTACCCACGCGACCTAGAATCATTTCCCAGCTCTCAGCCATACAACATCATAATATATCTGTAATTTATTAACGGTCACAACTCAAAAAGAGAAGAACCGATGGTGTAAAACTGAATTTTTTTTTTTTTTTAATTTTTCCGAAGACTGAAAGTGAACCAACCCTTGCTATAAACCGTTTACCGACTATTAACCGTCAATACCGTTATACATATAATACGTAAAAACGCCATACAGTACCGCCAAATACTATGCTCTTTGATTCGGCGTTCAAACGATCCCCCGAAGCGGGCGATTAAAAATCATTCGGCTCATTTACCGCGCGCCGAGTTTTCGACGGGCGAGACGGAAAACGTTTTGAAAATCGTCTTAACGATATTATACAATAATACAATATCACACTGGTAATTATAATCGTCGTAAAATTATTGTTATAACGAACCGTTTCGGTGCGTTTAACAATAGTACTTAATTATGACGATAAATTTTAATGAAATAATATTGCCAGTGCACAATACCTATATCGTCATAAAGACTTCCACAGCTCGCGGGGCGTCCCAGAGCCGCCGTTGTTTATAGCGATTTTTCCCCGGAAAAGTGTATAAATACCGCTCGCATATTATATTTGTGTGTGTGTGTGTGTAAAACGTATTTGTTTCGAGTACCTACAAAAGATTCGCGAATAATAATTATTGTGCTCGAAGTGACTGATCCGGGGTCCTCTCGTCCGCGCCCCAGGCCAATTGTTTCGCCGTTTCCTTCGGCACAACGCGGTTTGTGATTTTCGACAAGAGCGTTCCGATATTATATACGAAGTTAAGCCGTAATATTAATAATAACGACCAGCCGGCACTGAACTGGCTTTTCGCGGGGGGATGCTTTTGTCTTAAATTTACCGACGACGTCTGTCGGTCGGATTTATAATGTCATTACGATATGATACGGCCGACAATAACGGGGAGAACGCCGTACAACAATGTGCTGTTATTATATACCTAATATTAGTATATACGATGTTGCCAGGGCAACCCTAAGCCGCGGTCGTCGTCGCGTCCTTGTCCGATAAGGGTGCCGGGAAACCGAAAAACTATAATAAGATGCCCAAAAACAATATGTTTATGGATATTTTATTTGTTAGCGTACGAAATAATTCGTTTCGAAACATTTCACGAGACGGTGAAAAATATTTTATATCCCACCCGCTACAATTGAAAAGAATTTAAATGTTATTATAACTGTTGTTTAAAAATGTTGTTCATTACGTTACGATGAACAAGTTGTTTTAAATTATTTTTTAATTTCTATATGATATGTTAATAATTGTAGTTTGTTACTCGTTCGACTGACCAAACTGTTATATAATATAATAGAACCTGTCGTATAGCATTATAAAAGTGATTTTTTTTTTGGCCATTACTTACTTTTTAACTATATTACTTTATTTTTATATGGAATTTAATAGTTCCGTACTAAAATGTGGTCAACCCTAGACGGTACCTACTTATTTTAAAGCATTTTTTTATTGATTTTAAAACAATAATCCAAATTCTCGCATTAGGTAACAACGTAAAACTTATAATTTTCAATTAGGAAACATCATATTTTTCTATATTAGGACCAAAAAACTGATTTGTATGTTTTTACATTGAAATCGTTTCGTTATATTATTTTCGGAAATAACTCTTTTAAAAATTAATCGAATAATTCATACGAATTATTGGATGAATGATAATCAATCGTGATAAAAATTTCAAAAATCTTGTATCATTACGAGTTAAATATAAAACTTTTATAATTTAATGAGCAGGTGTGTAATAACTCTCACAATAGATAATATTAAATTCAAATTCTTAACCAACCCAAATTAATTACCAAATCCACCGTAGTGACCCATGACTTATTTTTTTTTTAAATATGAAATTTTTCAGTTATTTGAAATATTTAATGCAAACTTCAATATACTAATTAGAAAAAAATATATATAAATATTCCCACAAAATGCTTGTTGAATATAAACAAGTTAACTTAATAGGTGGTCAGGTTGGCAAAAAGACTAAAGGTTGACCATATTTAGATTGATTAAATAGGTGATTGAATACATTATTGAATTATACAATGATATTTCCGCAGAATAATATTGTACGCGCTTTATTTAAAATCTCATTTTCCTACGATATAATACGATATCAAAATTTATTTGACCGAGTTCAAAATGACAATTTTTCATTATCTTAATGATGAACTATTTGTTAATTTTTTTAAATGACTCTTTTATAATTTTGAACTCCATGAACATTAAATTAATTTACATTGGTAATTTAAGTTCTTTAAATTTATAAATTATATTTGTTTGACCAAGGTCTTTGTTTAATAT
The DNA here is from genome assembly GCA_017140985.1 of Hormaphis cornu. NCBI lineage: Eukaryota > Metazoa > Arthropoda > Insecta > Hemiptera > Hormaphididae > Hormaphis > Hormaphis cornu. The sequence continues at coordinate 32,594,374 of CM029359.1, forward strand.
TTTGTAAATTATTACATCTGGACATTATAATTGTCTAAATTTCGATTTCTCATAATGGCATTACGCACTTTGATAACGATTTCCCTCATTACAGCTATTCTGTGTAGGTATGTATCTCTGAAAGTTTACTTTAAAATCAATTACTTGGTCAAATTGTAATTTATACCTATAGATAATTGCAATTATTTTGCGTGCTTACAGTTAGTATGCGATAACCGTACCACTAAATTTATTTCAATCTTGGAAATTTATAAAGTATTAATAAATTGGCGTTTAAGTGTCCGATAACGATTGTGCATTTAAACGAAAGATCATAATATTATGCGATTCAGTGTTAGTCTTCTAGAGGAACGGGATCGTACAAGTATAATTATTGCAAAATTATTAGTGCTTCAGACAAAAACCATTTGTACCGTGTAAGTACTTTTTTTTTTTTTTATACGTTTATGTTTTATTTTTTTATTTTTATTCAAATTAACAACTTAAAAGGGCGTGAAAGTACATAATTATGCTTTATGAGTGTGAGACTCAAGTTATTTTGAACCCATATTATTTAAAAATGTTTTCACGGAACAAAACGTTGAATGAATTTTGTTTAGTTGATTAAAATTATATTCAAAAAATATTTACCTAATTTTGGTTATTCTCATTAAAATCTTAAAAAAATAAAATCGGAATTTTAACATACATAGTGAATAGCGATAAAAGGTGTTCTTAGAAATTCATAATATGAGATTAATAAATCTAGAAAATAGCTCGTTTCTTAGCAGAATTTCTGATTCTATAAGAATTTTATTGGTTCCAATTTACTATGACCTTTTTTAATCGATATTTATTTTAATTAAAATTTATAAAACGTTTTTCAAGTATTAGGAAATGTAAATTTTTTAAATTGTTTTTGTTCAGGAGTATTTAATTTGTCAACTGTCGTAGTTTTAAATTTAACGGCCATTTCGTCTGGCTAATGGCTATAGAAAAATAATTGTAATCTACAAAACTTTGGGTACAAAAAAAAAAAAAAAATAAATATTTTGAATTAAAATATTAGACCTTATACATTTTTCTAGGGAAATTTCATTTTTAGCAATTTAAATTTTATATTATGTTGACGTTTTAGAAAACGTCAACAAATGTTTTTTTTTTTCTGATATTGTGCTGGGATGTATCTGAATGTTAATTTTTGTCAATATTTAGTTTTCCACTTTATAATTATTGTAATGTTTTATACAAAACAAGATGTTCTTAACAAATGCATACACTTGGATTAATAATTTAAGAGGTTAAAAGCATTTAATATTTAAGATTCTTAGTGCAGCAAGAAATAAATTGAATTTTCAATGACGTTTTATTTCTGTGGACACTGCGGATAGCAGGAGTACAAAAAATGTACACGTATTTCACCCTATTGAAACAGTCGATTGGTCGAATTAATTTTTTAAAAATATTGCTTTTTTTTTAGTTATGATTCAAAAATAAAAATGTCTAAATTAAAAAAATGTTCTCATTATGACTAAAAGTCTTAATCGAATATGAGAAGAGTTTAAAAATAGTATGTGCAATTGAAATACATTTCAAACATTTTTTGACGATTTACAGTACTTTGTAATTTATGGACTTAATTTTAGCTTAGAATCGTAAAACTTTACAACAATCTAAAATAAATTTTAACCTACAAATGCGATTAAGTAATTTTGAAAATCCGTCCACAAAATTTTAGTTTATAGATTCTTGATACATCGTTATTATCTTTTTTTCACTATAATACGTTTTTAACCATAATTCATCCAACAATAATCGTTATTCAAATTTTTTAAATTTCCACATGTTATTGGAATGAACAATGTTTAACAGTCGTTAACATTTTATTTGTTTTAAATATATTGGGGCTAAATAGAACTTTGGATTTAGCGTAATTTTATAGTTTTTGGTTAATTAATTATAAAAATTTCATATTTTTAACCTGACACTTAAACAAGAGATTTATAGTATAACATTTTTTAATTTGCTGTTAAAATATTTTGTTTTTATTCTTGTTTGTCGGTTATATTATTCAACCTTTTTGTTAGATTTTTAGCGATAGTTCTTACAAAATTATTTCAAACTAATTCAAATTTTTGATGTTATACTGAAATTGATAAAGTAAAATAGGTCTCAAAAAACTCTGATCTAAAAATAGAACTTAAAAGTTTACAACTGTTTGAATAATTTATATTTTGTATGAATTGAGTATGTACACAACAATCAATACAGTTGTTTACACATTGTGTTTAGTCAAAGCACAGTTGTTATTGCTTTACTAGCGTAGTATTTTGTATTTTAAACTGTCCGGTAACATTTTAATTGTTTAAGAATAAGTATTCACACAAACTGTTTAATCATACTTTTGGTTTTATAAATCTTAAGTATAATTTTATTCATAGGCAATAGGTAAAACTTCTTGTTGTGAACCAAATGTAAGGTTATATTTCATTTGCGTGTGTCCAACGTTTTAGTAATATTGTAAACAGTGCGAGAACACGTTGTTTAGTTTTTTACATATTCATAAAATGTATTCCTTTTCATAACTTCTATTGTTTTTAACGTGATTAAAAAATAGTTTAATTTCCCATAAACACTATACGTTTATGTAAATGTTGGATGGAAACCCATAACATTGGCTCATAACAATATCGCAATAACAGTTTTAATGTATTGAAAACCTCGATTACGCATATTTTATTATATTCTATATTATGTATATTTTGTTTTTTTTTTCAACGTGCTCTTATATCCTAACAAGTCAAAAAAGCGAATTTCTAATTTTGACACAGTAAAATGACATTTGAATCCGTAGGTCCAAAAATATAAAATATTGTGTGAGCGAATTAAAGTCAACCACGACGGCCTAATGAATCGGTATTTTACTGAACAGTTTTACATCGTCCACAACTTTTCACAAATTAATAATATACAGTTCACGAAGAAAACGAACAATTTGTTTACATCGTAATATTCGAGGTAATAATGCTTTAGGGTCAAACAAAATAATATTGTTCGATTTATCTGTTTTCCGAAACGTAGTTATGATTTTTAAAATAATAAATTATTATTTGAAGTACAATTTTACTGTTTATTATATTATTGACCGTGGAAATAACACATCGCTCTAGTACCTATATTTTATTTTTTCATAATTACAATGGAATTTACCGTGTTCTTTGTTAACACGCACGACTACTGTCGATAGAGAAAAAAGATTTTTACGAACATAATATGTTGGTAACGCATGAGAAAATCAACTCAATACCTAGTGTTTTTATACGAATGTATTCCGTGTTTATTGTCTAATCATGTTGTTCATTTCGATTGCATTAAAAAACGATAATATTGGTCAGTCAATAATATTAATACAGATAACACGTTAGTACCTATGCACCTATGTCCTATTATTATGTACATTCAAAGTAGAAAATATTCTATTGAGAAGAACCCGTGTAGATAACGAAACATTATATGAAAATTCATCGGAGTCCGTCGATATATACACTGCTATTTTCCGCGACATGTCGATCGTTGGTTAAAATCGACGTATTTTTTCGGTTTTTTGAACTCGTTTAGAACCATACGGGTTTTTCGTTTGTCGGTCGAGATCGTTAACCGTATTTTTTCTATATTTGACGCATATATTATGACATTGGGAAACGAAGCGAAGGACAAACAATATTATTCTATAAAATTGTAGCAACTGTAATTGTTATAAACTCGTAGATTTATCGGACAGTCAGGTGAATTTAGTCTTTTGAAATTCGTAACTTATCGTAAACAATAACGCGGTTTCATGGCTGGGGGTTCGTCTTCTGGACGTGGTAGTCCTGGAAAGAAAACCGGCAAAGTCAGAAAGGCCAACAAACATCATCAGTCGTCGAACGGTTCAAAAACGGTACGCACGCAACATTCCAGATATACTTAATATAAATTATATTCCTATAGGAGACACGCAGAGAGTGATTTGATTTTGCTACTATTTTTAATTTAAAATTTTTTTTTATTATAATTTAATACAATCATAATTCTTGGACTCGGTATAAACGACCTTCAGAATAACTATTTACATAAGGGAATTCTCGAGTTTTTGAAACGCGTCGGTGATTATTTCTCTTTTCATATTTCAAATAATATTCCAAATATAATTCAAACTTTTTTTTACATTTCTCTCTAACAGTTTTTTCCTAATAACCTCATAACGGTTACCAAATAAGTGTAGAAACGTGATTTTTTTTTCAAAAAAGTACATTGAACATAACGTTCTTACTTAATTTAAACAATTAGCGAAAAGTTGAAATTAAAATTTTTGAGATTGGCTGATTTATATCATATCCTGTGTATTTTTTTTCAAAGCTGAGAGGCTTAGCCCCCGAAATCGTGTCTATGTTATTACAAACTACGCTTGAAGAGTTTGTTTTTTATTGTATAAAATACGTACATTATTAAAATTTTTTGAGTCTGATTACAATTAAGACCACACACGTGATATTAGGTGAATCAATAAGTCGTGAAGCGATCATTTCAAACAAAATGTGATTATAATTTATCTGTCGCTAATAAAATACCCTGTGACTTTGTCGATCAGTTTTTATGCAAACTTCTGAAAGTGATACTATGGTAACACATATTTTATATTGTTCAATGTCACGTTAAAGGTCATAAATTTGTTGAATTCATATTTCATACGTGAAAGGTGTAATTTGTTATTAATTTGATTAGTTTTTGGATTATAGCTAATATATTTTATGCGCAGGGCAGTATTTATAAGATGGCTCAAGTGAGCAATCGTATGAAAATGAATTAGTTTAAAATATATTTATTGTTATTTTTTTTTTAATATTGTTTTATTGATTTCTAGTCATTTATTAATATTGACTGCATTATCGAATAGCTTGATTCGTGTTATCTTTAATCTATTTCATCTATTACATTTCAATCAAATAATAATAATATTATACTAATACTATTATAAGTTATGTTAACGACAAAAAAAAGATTAAAAAAACGTGTAATGATAATTTAATCTTATAGTATTAATGAATGTGCAAAATGTTATATCTAGTCTTTCGTAAAAATATTATTGTTTTTAGTAAATTCTGTTTTAAAAATTGAGCAATGTGGCATATTTTGGTAAACTCTATTACAATGCATTCGTCTAAACAAAGGCTTACTATACTAACTTATATTTTTATCGCAAACGGTTGTGCTTTTGCACAGTACTATTATAAAAATCTCAATTTTCATTTAGAACTTTTTTCCCATCGATAAACACCGAACGATTCGAAGAAATCGTTAGTTAATATTACATAATTTCAAAAATGTTGCAGACTAAACACCATAATGTGACGAATTAATTATTTTCCAAAATATATTATACATGTAATATCTCTAAATATATTTTGGTTTCCTATTTGTTTTCCGATAAGAGTGTACGTTGTAACGTTGCAGCAGCGCACTCGCTTAGAAACTGGGCATTGTTCCCGTGCCGGTCTCGTAGGAGGGTGCCAGAACATTGAAAAAAAAAAAAAACGTCAGTAAAAAAGCCGAGCTGGCAAGATAAGAATAGTAATAAAAAGAAAAAAAATAATAACAATAATAAACTAAGAGGTACTTGCTAATGTCACCGAAACGTCCGGTGACCAGCTGTACTCTATATGAGAAAACTGAAGTGAACGTTAAACAGTGTACACGTACATTGCACTGAATGGTAAACCTTTTGGGAAGGAAACAACTCGAGTTCGTTTGACATATGCCACTAAAATAATAAACGTTATTATTTTTTTTTGAACGACACCATCCAACTAGATTTTTCGTAGGACAATATTTGATCGCCATTTTGTGTAACCGATGCTGGAACCAGCTGGATTGCGATGGGATGTTTTGATCGTTCCGCGGTATATAGATGCAATCTCGGTAAATTTTCCCGACAAGACAAATTTACGTAAATTGTATCGATGTTTTATTCACCCTGTACGTTTTTTATGCCGCTTAAAAAATCCAGTAACCAATGAACTGAAAAACGCTCAAGAGGCAAACGAATCTAAGCCGCGTCTATCCTTATCTTTTCTTATTTTTTTTTTTTTTTTTTTAAAATTGTATGGACCGACATATTATTTTTTTTCGAACCGGACCTAATTGTGTGGTCCACGTTTTGATTTTTTCCCGGTACCTATGTTATTTAATCGAGAAACCAAATAACAACGATTTTGATTGCCCGAAACTGTCTAAATAAATCTAAAATGCACGCTGAATGCAGTATGAACGCAACAAAAACAAATAAATATTAAATAATATAAAAAACAAACAATTTCTTAAGAGTATTTAATTTTATCGTTCCGAATTATTTCGCACATTCGAAAATATGTTTCTTTAAATCTATTTAATTTATTTTATAGTTTTTTATCAACGCGCGTAAAAGCCGTTTGCGTTTGTCCGCAGGGTAAAGTTGAGAAGCATTTTAGACAAAAAGTAATACCCGTTGAACGAAAACGGTGAGATAAATATTATTAATATGGATAGGATCGTATAAAACAAACCATATTTTTGGGAGAGAAAAATCCTCTGTCATCATAAATACAATTCTCTGGACATAAACGGCCGTGCTATCATCGCAATAATATATAAACGCGAAATAGTGCCAAAAATATAAAATTACACGCGTATTACAACACACAGAAACTCAGAATCGAGCAAAATACGAATTCAAATAATGTTTAGTGCTGAAACAAGTCGTGTATAATATTACTATAGTGTTCGTTTCATTTGTCACGTCATAATATATTTTAATTTGTCGCGCGTGTGAATAGAATGTGATTTTTTAATAATCTTTTTCATTTTTTTACAAATATCATTCAATAACTGTCGAGTACAACTTGGCTTACATTTTAATATCGTATAACTAAGATCACACGACGTGCATCCGTTTCGGGTGTTACGCTTGTCGAAAGTTACGACAAGCGCTCCATACGTTTCTAACAAATTGTATACGTAACTTAATAAATTGAAATAGTTATACAATAATATAAATATTGTAAAGTGCTGAAATCAATCTGTTGAGAATTGCTTATATAGCTCTCAACTGTTTCTTTATAATAAATGTATTACTGTTCTGTTCTATATTTTATTCGTTTCGTGCAGGTTGCTATAACGTCGTTAGGAAAAAACATTGTAAATTTAAATACATCCCTTTATTTCGTATGCGAATAGTAAATATATACTGTTGGTTTTAAAGTACCTATAAGTTACCTATATATTGTAAAACACGTGTTATGAGTGTGTTTATGAATATAGTTTAATCAGTTCCATAATCATTGGCTCTTTGAATTTGTATGATTACATACCAATTTGAAAAATAAACGATTTCGAGGACAAAAATAATTTGTTTTCAAACGCCGTATGTTTCGAACGGTATGATATTTTTATATTTCACGGTGTTTTTTCGAATATGTATGAAAACGAAAATACTATTTTAAGATTTCATACTTTTTACTTGATTTTGTGCTAAGTGTATTTTGTAACGTCAAACGAAGTACCTGTATAATCTAGTATAATCAATTATCGTACATTGTTTTCGATACGCGTGCAGAAGAATAAAAATGAATATTCGACCAAAATCGAGACGTACCGCAAACCTAAATATTTTTACAAAGTATAGCGATTGAACGTCGTCAACATTAAATTGTGTGGAAAATTAATCAAGTTCGCCACAAAAATAGCACTCTATGTACGTATTATATTTGTAAACAAAATATTTTTCACTACCCATTTATAGAACACTGAAACTGGATTTCCATCCGAGGAATTCCGACCTTCGTAAAATACTTCATACAAAAAAAAAATAATAAAAACACCAAATGTATGTACTTACAATAGTAATTATTCTAATTTTTGGAAAGAAACTGTCGTACGTCAGTGCTGTATGATTATTATTACTGATTTTACAATTTATCGCCGCGTTATATCGCGCAGTAATGTGGACGTTTTAACGATGTAGGTATTTTACGCGTGAGAAATAATAACGTTATATATTGTGAGCTGGTAATAATCTTTAGCGTCGGAGAATTAATTAGATTCCTCGTTCTATCGTCTTGAAATTAATAATGCATTTAGAAATTCTCCTAGAATCGGCTGGAGCGTTTGGTGTACTACCAGCTATAACTTTCATAACGTTATATACCGGCAATACAAATTATAATATACGTATCCGGTAAATCTGGCACGTAATTCATGGAGCACAAACACTATATTATTATTATTTTCTCGAAAACGGCGTTCGAAATCCTGTCAAATCAAATTATTACAACCAAAAGTCGAATCACTGCAGTATCATTATCGCGTGCCTGACTAAATCGCGATTTAAACTGATGTGCGGAATTCACAGCGATATCGTACGGTACTAGATACTACGTATAATATAGAATTGAAGTTAAGGGGCTTCGTCATTTATGAATTTTTCGATAACACTAAGTTTGTATTTTTTCCTCCAATTTTCGTTCTGAAAAATACTAAGCTAAGCTCTATAGCTTCATTAGCTTGCGATCATAATATCGAAAAACGCGTCACGTATTAGACGCATTCGGTAGCGCTTCATCATTGTTTTAAATGTGTAAACGTATTTTGAGTCGTGCTAATACGTTTCGATTTGTAAAAACATCATTTTGTATTTTCGTAATTGCGATTTTTTCGATGGGCTTAGAACCGACACTGATAAGCCGAATTAAAGACGAGAACCTTAACAACGTTTTTACTATAGATGATTTTACAAATTAATAAGATTTCATAGATCTGATCAAATATCGTCATGATTTCAATATTTCAGTTATTGTTAATTCCATAAAAGATAAATATTTCCAACAATTATCTTGTAAATACGTACATAATAGACTTTATAAGTACCGTTTTCAGAATTTGTTAAGTATAATCCTATTAATTTATGGGAAGGCCGAGACCATTTTCGCTTCAAAAAATTACCAGTGGGACGAAAATCCAATTAAAGGTCTTCATCGTCACTATCATGGATTTTCCGTTGCAACGGAGGTTATATTTTTCAAATTTTCGTTCTGAAAATGGTTTTGAACTCAGCGGGTGAGCAGATGACGGGGTGTCGATGCAAGTAGGAAAATTGGGTCTTCTTTATACATGCGTACATGTATTGCTACCTAAGGGTCGTTTTTCGCCAAAACTGACCTGACCCAACCTAAGTTCCTAACACGTTTATTTTACACGCCTTCTTTTGGGAAGCGTAAGCGGTACACTGATAAAATTATGTTCGTTTCGCCAGTCCATTAGTCTATGACAATCATAAAAGTGTATCACAATGACAACAACCCGTGTAAAACTGACCTCCGCAAAATGTATCCTAATAATTAACGATATTTATCGCTGGAAAAAAAAAATTACACCACAAACGCGTTTTGAGATACGCGTTTGTACTAGCCTCGCTCTCCACTGAGGTAAAACTTCTTTTTTTAAATTTCATTAACGAATTTCCCCCGACCCCCGATAAAATTTGGATCTTTCGCATCCCCGTACGAGTGGTGTTGTTTTAAATCTCCCCGTCGCGGTGAAATTTGACCGGGGTTGAAAATCCTCCGACGGAACTCGAACCGGGGGGTGAAATATCGCTTTACGAATTTTACCGGATAGGTCGAAAAACGCGGCCGAACCGACGTTTTAACGAGCCCCGTTTCTCGAACTCGCGTTTTAACCATCGTTTATCATTATTATTTCGTCGTCGTTACTCCGTTGTTTCGGTCGTGTTCGATTTCCACCGCCGACATAACACTATCATTATTTTTATTATTACCCACCGCGCGCAACAGGACTTTTAATCCGATTCTCGTGGCATTTCGAATCGTTCGCTCTCTTCTCGCACACTCCCCTTAAAATCACTCGTACAAGACACGATATCGCGTACCTTTCGGCTCCTCTTATTCGTCATAATCGTCATTCCGTGACTCTTTCGTATAGTCGTCGTCGTCGTAGTGCAGGCGAGAACGTAAGCCGGGCAAGATTTTTCCAATACACGCGCGTTACCGGCAAACGCGGCGGCGAGGGGATAGAAAATCGCAATTCATTTTCTTTTTTTTTCCCCATTCGCCTTTATTCCATTTTCTCCCCAATACACGTCGGTCCTTCGTTCGATCTACCCTCTGCGCCTCTCCACGGTTCGTTTGCTCTCGTTTCGCCGATCTCGGTCTGTCTTGTGTTGTATTATATATACATATAATAGGCCAACATCTTTTCAATCCGCGCGCCATTGTGCAGCTTCTCGGACGTACCGAACTCGCGAGTCGTCAGAGAGAGCAGCCGCCGAGCGAAAGTCGGCGCTTTTCTCGCTCGCCCGCGCGGTCGTTACGTCTTTTCGCGTTTAATTACAAAGCGGGACCGATTACAAAACGGCGTCGGGTTAACTCGCGAGATTGCGGTTCGCGGGAAAAGTCGTTTGTGGGGTTTGTTTTCCGAGAAAATAAAAAAAAAAAAGAACGTAAATTCTACGTCGGGCGGCCACTGCGGGTTTCGGAGTTCGACGTTTGAATGACGGATCGCGTAAAAAAATGTCGAGCGAGATGTTCGCGAGTTTAAATGCCCGACTCGACGAGTTGTAAATTTTTCAGTTCCACAACGCGTTTGGAGTTATTATATTTTAACTTGAATGGAATCGTAAACTTATCTGTTCTAGTAAAATATTCAATCGGTCCGACCGGTTTTCGGGAAAATTATTACCGACGAACGAAAAAACAAAAACGTCTCGACTATCGAATTGTTTTGAACCGCGTATAATACATTCTGAAACGCGCGCAAGAGTCTCAATTAAGGAAAACTACAACGCTTACCGAACAAAGGCTCCTCAATTTGGAAAACCTTAATGTTCATATAAAATTATATTTTGATCTCAAAAAAAAAAAAATCGAAATGTATTACATTTTTGTGATGTTCAATTGTTGAAACATTTTATCGGTAAAAAATTCAATAAATTTTCTGTAGAAGATATGACTGAAACTACATTTGATGATAGTAACGATACAATAATACATAGGCGTATACATCAAAATTAAACCATTTTTCAAAATTTTTCAATCACACATATACGCTGTTTAGATAGTATTGATATCTCAAGAATCCAGTCTGCAATTTAAAGATTTTAGGAAACAAATGACTGCGAAAATCAACAAATTTTAAAATTTTGAAGCCCAGTTAATGGATAAAAAAAAAAAATTTTACCTTTATTTGAGGGAGCGTACACATTTCAACTCATCCGTCGAGAAATTTTGAAAAATGTGTCGTTTTCGTAAGCCAACAAATTATCAATGTTTTACAAAGGTAGGTGTACTAAACGTATACTTCCAAACTTTTTTGTTCTATGACATTTAACAATTTAGCTTTTTTTTCTACCTGAAAAATCGTTAACAATAACATTGAAACATTGTTGTAAACGCAGTGTTTCCCCGCTATACATTCAGAAACTAAAATACATATGTGTTGAATTTGTCGTCAAAAACAAAAAATAATTATAAAAATTGTAGTTTAGTACAACGTTGAGAGAACCACTGTTGTAAAGCCGTCATGTCAACCGTAATGCGGACTAAATCAATCTTCTTCTTTTTTTTTTTTGCTGAGTTTCATTTTTTTTTTCAATACTATCGTATTGTAAGAATATTTTTATTTCAATTTGGATGTTGCCATTTTTTTTGTAACGGAGTAGAAATATAACTTATTGAACACGCATATTTAGCTCACTGAGTTTATAACTGTTCACCACACTAAAACTAACTTATCTGACTTTTGACTTATGACATTTTACGTTTTATACTAAATTATTGAGATTAAAAACTTTGACAAAGTGGTTGTGAATAACTTACCCGTTTTATTTTATCGTATTATTATAATAATTTATCAAATTGGAGCACTAAAACAATTGATAATTGTAAATTAAACGAATTGATAGCAAGACACCAAATGAGATTTTAGTTATTTATGGAACAAAATTTAAATTATGATCAACATTTAGATTCTTATAAATCTTCGCGTTTTTAGAAAGTATTTAATGTTTGAAAAGTCTTTACTGTTACCACAATCTCGATACTAATTAGGGTGACGAATGAGTTCCAAAATAATTTGTTTCGTTTACTTGCTCGTAAACGGTCCATTATACTCAAAAAAATATTCATAACAATTTAAAGCGATCGCAAAGTTTGAGTTTTATTAATTGTATAAATTACATTTTAATGTTATTTTTATGGTTTTAATGTTATACATCGGTTAAAATCTAAAATTAAAATAATTATATAACATATTTGTAATGTTAAAAATGGGATTTTTTTTGTACATGATATTCAGTACACAAAAACGTTGCACGCAAAAACCAATTTTAAAATGTTGGTATTTGAAATATCTTCAATTAAACTTATATATATATATATAGCTACATTTAATATGTCAAGGCGCATATTTTATTAAAACCCTTGTTAATTTAATTACATTTTCGGGAACGATCTTAAAGACATAAAAAACATAGACTAATAATATAATTTATTATATAATAATTTGTATTATGGTAGAATCTTATGTCTCAAACGTATCAATAATTATTAGAAATAATTACTCGGCTTATAGATATTATATTTAACAATACACGATATTTATGAAAAACTTTCATTAAAACTATTAAGCTTGACACCATTTGCACGTATAGTTGAACAATAAATAATGTACTAGTCTGTCTATGGTGTTTAGTGTGGGTGTGTTGAGGGTAGTCAATTCTGTACAAAAAACTGTAGATGTCCAGGTGTTCAACTATTCAAGTGCATTTGAACGACGTTGAATAAAAATAATAAATCATTTTTCAGTATAATAGGTACCTCTGGCGATAAGAGTAGAATATAGAGGTACACATTTCGATTTAGAGGAGTAAAGAAAGAAAAGTTTTTTATTCATTTATAATGGGTAATTTTAATTACCTATTTTAACCGTGATCGAGTCTAAATAGATGAATTTTTATTTTTAATTATGTTCTCCAATGTATTATTGTGTGCTTTCTTTTAGTTGCAATATGACGATGTCTAAATGACTTTTAATTTATATGAAAAGAAAAACATTGAAAAATTGTTCCTGACAATACTTGTAATTACTTTCGCAGAAAAACTTTGCACAACAAACGAATATGTGGAGTAAACGATAAGATTCACTCGTAGGTAATTGAAATATTATGTTGTACGTTTTCGTTTATATATTTGATGAAAACCGTTTCCGTATTCTTTAAACCCATAACTTTCAATGCCAAATAAAATAAAGTACACGGAAAGTCAATATGTTTTATTGAATTAACTTAAAATATAAAATATTGACAATTACCGTTTTGCGGACACATCAAATATTGGTTGTTGAATATCTTGTCGGCGGAAATGTAATCTCGTTATTGTTTTATTGCGGGTCGAAAACCTACAAAAACGTTTTCGTTTCTTTGTGCGTTCTATAATAATATCCGTAGAAATTGCTATGTTCCAGATGTTTGTGATTTATAACGTATTTTTCTGTCCATTTTTGGTCTCTGCGAGTTTTCGCTTGACTTTCAGGATTTTTCTCTTTTTTTCAATATGATATTATTTTTCTTGGGGAATTTCACCCTTGACTTGTCTCGTTTATAAGTTATTACACAATATTACATTACAACTTTCAGTGCAATGTGATAATACCTACCGTATTCATTGCACAATGAAATAGTATAAAAAAACAGCAGCTGTTTATTGTTGCAAATATATATATTATAAACTTTTTTTGTTTCGCTTCAAATAATTAATGCTTATTTTTGTTAAAAAAATAACTGATATGGGTTTTCTCCTTTTTTTAGGATTTTATTAAAATTACACAACACGCAGGTTCATAAGTTGCATTGTCTTCGTAATTTTTTGGTTTTATGTTATTTTGGTGAAACATATGCCACCTCTTCAACTGCACTTAACAAGATGGTTATGGATTTTGAAAATTATTGACATTCGATAATAATTTTACTTAAACAATGAGTATTATGAATTATAAATATTTACATACAGTTGTTTGATGAAGAAAAATTATACACAATTAATTTTAAGTTTGTGCTTATTGTTATATTTGTATAAATATGCAGCAAAAATTATTTCACACACATTATTATAAACCAAGACAAATTTTATATTATGACAGGCCATAACAGTTTAATTATTTAAAATTCAAAAGAAATTTTTTCTATTAAATTTACTTAGACTCTTTAAATAACACCTAATAAATGGTACTGATTACATCTCATAAAACAGGGGTGGCGAACCTTTTTTGGGTCAAGTGCCAAAATTTAAAATCAAGTTTTTTGAAATATGTTCGCGTGCCAAAAAAAAAAAAAAAATGAATTTTACTAAGTAAGATGAAAAGAAAAAGCATGCAATAATTAGATACATTTTATTAGGTATATAATTTAATAAATAAATAGTATATATATACGTAAAGTTTTATTTCATTTATTAATGTGATTTCTGTACAATAAGAGTATAAATATTTTTTACTATAACATTTATAATCACATTTTATTACAAACTTATAAATTTGATTCTTAAAATTTCTCATACTAAAGTTTTAAAATATAATATTTTTTTTTTTTAAGATAAATAATATTTGCGTGCCACTGAAATTTGGTCAACGTGCCACTTGTGGCACGCGTGCCATAGGTTCGCCACCCCTGTCATAAAATATGAAAACATGTACGTATTAGACATGTAATAGTATATTATGTGGATATGATATCAAAAATTAAATTGTCATTATTTAATATAATCTTTAATAGAACTAAATAAAATAAAAAAAGTTTTCATATTTTGTCTGTTATCATAAAGTGAATCTAAAAACTACTTGGCCAGTCCGGTAAAAATAATTAACAAACGTTCTTACTAAATTATTTTTAGTATCGTATCGTTCAGTTTTAAGTTAAAAAGTAATCATAATTTTTTATTGTTATGTATCGTTTTGGTTTTATTAAAAAACGATAATAATAACTGATTACTATTACAAAAATTTAATGACTTTGCGTAATGGGAATGAAATTATTCGTTACTTTCAAGTTGAGCAATTAAAATTTGAACTAATTATAGATTTATATTTGTTCCGATATAATTTGTAAATGCGTTTGTTTTCTCGGTCTTAATACCGAAACTGTTAAAACTATAAGCAAACTAAAAAAAAAAAAAAAAATTGTACCATCAATAATAACAATGTAATTGTATATTTACTTTTATCAAGTTATTTTTTAAAATTAATTCTTTTACACAAGTTTTTACTGTCTGTTTTTTTTTTAATTCAATAGACTAAAATTGTGTGATTATTGATAAAAAGTTTTAACATAGCAGTCACAAAAACAAAAAGTAACGATTCATGCGATTTAACGTTTCAATTTCGTTTTTAGTTTTTACCTTTAACTCGTTATTGTGATAGTCTTGAACATAAATAATAACACCGCCTGATACGATGAGATGAATATTTTTTCCTACCTTTACTTGAAAATGTCTATAGTATTTTGAACATGTCAATGCATATTGTTATTTATTTGGAAATCTTCATATTTGATTAATTATTTGTTTTATTTTGTCTTATTGACTCAAACAAATGTGCGTGTTGTTGATACATAAATATTTAATGCCTTATCTATTGGCGTTTAATAAAATTAATAATATTAATAGATGGATAGCAATTTTTTCAATAAATTATTTAATTGGAAATTTTTAATTGTTTTAAATTGATAGTAAAATAGAAAGTTTGTGCGAATAGTTAAAAAAAAAAATCATTCTAATTTTATATTTTATCAATTTAAATTGATTCAACGGATCATGGAACGGTTTGATTGACGTTTACACACTTACTCGGTTTTAAATATTCAGTAAAATTTTAATATTATACCTCATAAATTTATTGAAACAAAAAAACTTTCCAACTGATGCTATCGTCTGATGACGTCCATGTTATGTAATTCAAAATTTATTCGACATTTTTATTTCATTTCCGTTAAATTTTGTTCTCTTTTTAGAACACTGCCAGTTCTCTTAGTGGCAATAATATGGTTAACACAGAAATAAACCAATCGGTGAAACTGCTGCCACTGGCACCACCAGCAGCTGCTTCGCAACATCAATGGACTGTGAGAAATCCGATTTCGTTGATATTTGAAATTTTCCTGATATTTTACATGTTCTTCATCACACTGTACCTCAAAATGTTCAGAGCCATTCTACCAAAGTCGAAGAAGTCTGTGCATGGAAAAGTCGTGTTGGTATGGAAAACACTATAATATATTGATACGTCTTATAATTTGTATCACTGTGCATCATTGTATACACGTGTCATGCATAATAATATCGTATAATTATTGTAGTCGGACTTGTGTATAAAAATTGCTTTATTTTATTTTATCCCACGATTACTCGTTCGTAATTTTTTGGTATTTGATTAACTAAAGGAAATTTATTTTGACTAAAAAGCATAATATAGAAGTACTTTGAACTTCATTTTAAATCACGATTACAAATTTTCTTCAATTTATTTATATTCGGTTTGTTTTCTACAACGGTAACTATATAATATTATTTTGATCTTTACATATTTCTGTTTTTTATTGAATTACGTTTTAAAACACCGTTTACAACGTAAGCACCGTTATACTGTTTTACGGCAATAATTAATGCGAAATCCGTCAAAATAATATAATATTAAGTTTCTGTTCGTGTATAATATATGTAACATAATATTTATCCGTAATAATCATTGACGTTCTGACGAATACTATAACAATATACTCTTGTTCTTTGCGCTTTAATTATAATAGTAATAAATGAATATGGGTAGTAACAATAAAATAAAAATGCTATTTATTGAACGTGTGGTACATTTGAATTCGTAAATTATACTCTTTTTGCGCCCACGGTTGGTTTTTTTTTTTTAAATATTAAACTTTGATCAACAATTATTACTAGCTTTTTCAACGAACTGAGTGTGTTGACGTTTCAGTTAGCGTAACCAAACATTGAAAAGCGTTGAAAAATTATAATTTTCGTCTATTATTTTTTACGTCGTGAAAATTTGACCGGTAATGAACCTCGACAGAAGCGAAATACTTGCAAACGAATTCCTCGATTCTTAATCTCGATTTTCTTCGATTTCCTAATTTATCACCACTACTATGGTGTTACCGCGTATACATCAGTGGCGTTTGCAAGATTTTGTTATGGAGGAGACGATAACGTTTTTTTTCCCCATTTAATTTACAATTAGTTTATTAAAAAAAAAAAATTAGTTATTTGTACACCAATCTATGATCAACGACAGAGGTTCCCGACTCTTTTGAGACTGAAAAAACCCCTAAATCGGGAGGATAGATATTTACGAATATACAAAAAAAAAAAAATGTTGTTTTAAAAGAAAACAAAGTTTAAATTATGTATTTGGAATTTATTTTGATTTTTCAAACGAAGAAAACAAAAGTATTTTTATTACAACCGACGAGTAACGGTGATGTTCGGGGTACTCATTACTGAATTCATAAAAATAGGTATAGAATAATAATAAAAAATTAGTTTAGTCACTAAACCCCCCCGAAAATCGTGTTCTACCCGTTGGGGAAAATTACCGCCCCTAGTTAGGAACCACTATGATTACTTTTTTTCATCGGTTCGGGGAGCGTTTCCCCCCGTGTCCCCCCCCCTGAATTACCGTATTGTATATGCGGCTGCGACCAAAACAGATAACGGGCAGCGGTCGGGGTCTGGGCCGCGAGCTGGCCGTGCAGTTCGCCAAGCTCGGCGCGATCGTGGCCTGCGTGGACGTGGACCAGGTGAGCAACGAGGAGACGGCGCAGATGGTCCAGGCCGAGGTCCCGGGCGCCACGGTCAAGGCGTACACGGTGAACGTGGCGGCCAGCGCCGAGATCACCGCGCTGGCCGTCAAGGTGGAGCTGGATCTGGGCCCGGTGGACGTGTTGGTCAACAACGCGGCCGTCATTATCGGGCACACCTTTCTGGGCGCGCAGGACCACACGATCGCGTCCGTCATCAACATCAACCTGCTCGGACACTTTTGGGTGAGTCTCGCCGACACAATAGTAATATATATTTTACGTATATAGTTACCTACTCGTATACCTGTGGTGTCCGTTTGGAAAAAAGAAAAAAAAAGGAAGGAAAGAAAGAAAGGGAGTAAATTTGAAGTCGGGCTAGGGGTTGTTCGGCGTAGCGATTACAACGCTTTCGGGCGGGTCGGTCAACGTTTCGAAAGTCGCAGCGGTTAAAACTTACAATTTATAACGTCCGAAAGCAAAAAGAAATCGTTGCATTTTAAAAAAACGATACTGAGCGCGTCATATCAGTTGTACGCGCCACCTGGTAAATACCGAGTTCGATGAAATATTATAATAAATTACCTATACAGTACCTATCTGAAATACGACTTTTTTAGCTACGCCAAAAACCTTCCGACCTAACTCAAATTTACCCCATTTATTTCCTCTCTTTCTATTTTTTTTTTTTTTTTTAACTGGAATACTCAGATATATTTTGACTTACAACATTATCATACCTTAAAGATTCATTATTTTAAAATTAATGTGTTTTTTTTTCTTTAGATGATTCGCACGTTTTTGCCGAGTATGATGAAGAGGAACAGCGGTCATATCGTGGCGATTTCTTCGACGTCCGCACTCAGTGGGCTCCCAAAACTATCAGCTTATACGGCCAGCAAATGGGGTGTTAACGGTGAGCCTAAATGAATTTCTGTTTGTCTGTTATCCGAATAAAGATATAACGATGGAATTGATTTCATATATTTTTTTTTTTAATCAAAGCAACGAACATAATAAAAACAATTGATATATTGGATAACGTATATTACGAAATTTACCATTGTACTATTGCACTTTTCAAAGCAGTATAACTATTGTATACAATTGATACTACGAAACCAACATTTACTGCCAGCGTTTCTTTTTTTTTCCACTGTATCCATTTAAATGAGCTAATAATTAACATTACTTTATGTTTGGAAAAGTGTGGAGAAAGTTTTATTTATCGTTTTAAAAAACATTTTAACAGAAACATCGTCTTATTATTTTACTACCGATGTTCTTACAGGTATGATGGAAAGCCTCAGAGAAGAACTCAGGGAACACCCTCATAACAAAATTCAAACCACCATCGTCGAACCCGATCTCGTTAACACCAGTGCCGATTACATGAAATACATCAGCACCAGGTATATAACGTGCTGTTTTTTTGTTTTTTTTTTATCTTTTCCCCGTGCATCCTCGACGGAAATGTTTTGTTGAAAGAAATTAAACAATCAAATCTCTCTAAATAATATGTAATCCCTCTGAAAATTCAAAACAAAAATGTTTGATAATACAACTGCAGACAACAATAATAACTATCTACAAATTCTATTACTGTCGAGAGTGTTTAAGTGCTGTATGTTTATGATTTTTTTTTAATCGGATCGCAGAGTGCCGGCACTGAGCGTCGAGCGTGCTGCCAAATCTGCGGTCGACGGGATTCTGTTGGAAAAGGTCGAGTTTACCATTCCGTTCACGGTGTACTACACGAGCATGTTCCGGAGGTAAGAAACACGGCCCAACAACGAAAGCTGAATGTCCTATTGGATTCGGGAAACATAATTATTATTGATTTTCGTTCATTTTTAATCCGCAGAATTTTACCCGTCAACATTTCCGACTCGATAAAAAACATTTTCTACGTAAAAGTCATGTTGCCGTCTCAAGAAAGTCAAGAGAACCTGCCAAACATGGCTATAATCAATCGAACCCCGGCCGCAAACTAAAAACGCTTACTACTCGTATACTACTATATTGTACTTAACGACATGAAAAAACATCGCCTATTTTATTTATTTTATATCATGTTTTTTCATCGTGCTCCTTAAAATCGCGAATCGCGTGAGAGTCAACCGAGTGGGCGGTGTTTAAATATGTGTAAGATTTTAATTTTTAAGTGTGCGCAACTGAATGGTTACAATTTAAGTAAGATTATAATACTATATTATGTCGAAAAGTCTCGATTAATACGTTTTATAATAAGCCTATATTTATCGAGATTATTACTATAATTCCGTTGTGTTATTTAAATTTGATTTTTACGAGTTGAATTATATTTTCACGCATTTATTGTCTTTTATTTTAACAAACACATTTTATATGAAATAAAATATGTAAGTTTAACGTTTATACTTGCATTTCGAAGTATCGTGCTGTTATAATTTTACCTAAACGATTTAGAAGAGAGACTAACAAAAAAAGTCTTGTATAATTTTAGAAGAAATAATCAAATAAAAAATATCCGTGTAAATACTTCTATCGAGTCAATATTTTGGATTCATCAAACTAACCCTAAAAATATTAAAATTAAATATATGATCCTACCAATACGAACAGGCATTTTGAATTTAACTATACTAATATAATTTTAACATAAAAACATATTACGAAATACAAATGAAATTGGTGTCTAATTTTGCCTCGAATGACATAAATGTACCATAAAAATACACGCTGTTACGCGCTTAAAAATTTTTTTTTATGATTTATACTTCGCTTCGAATTAGAACGATTTCTGTTCGTAAAGGAGGTAGTTTTTATGACGTTATGTTTTTACTTTTGGTATATAATCATATTTATTCAATGAGGTTTCTTGGCATCAATCTATATTGATATGTTATTTAATATAGAATATATTTACACTAAACGCCTGAGAAAGAGTATACATTCATTTGATGTCATATTCAAAGTTAAAACCATTTTTTCCACACAAATAAAACATTTTTGGCCCATGTGATGGTACTGTTTTAGTCGTAGTGCGTCACGATGGAACTTATTCATTTTAAACGTGGATTGCTGTAACGTATAGAATAGTTGCTCGCTGTGCTGCCCAGACCTAAACTTCAAATGTTACAATTAATAATTTTGTATACACCACTATGTATTTTTAAAGATTTTAAGCACTGTTTGTTGTATGACCTATCAAAAATGAACTGTAGACAAACAGAATTATGTTCAGTTATTAATACAATATAAAATTATAAATATTGTTATTCAACTCGCCAATAACATATGATAAATATTATACTTAATGCTAATTTCACTAAAATTAAGAAATGTATATTCTACAAAAACGTGTACCGCAAACGTCTTAACTCGATTAACTTGATGATATTTTGACATCACAACAAAAAAATGAATAGTATCCGATGCGATTATTTTAAGTTTGCCATTCAGTTTCACCATCCTAACCCGATTGAAATTTTGTTGTATTTTAGAGAGTAAAAAACACATTTTAGTAATCGAATTCTTCACGTTCAATCATTTGAAGAATTGGTCCGCTCTTGAAATACGTACCGAAATACCAAAAAAAAAAAAAAAAAAAAAACTGGGAAATGAATATATTTCAAAGGATTCATGCCATTTTTTTGCTCTCCACTTGCACGTTTTTCGTTCGAGCAGTGATCGAGTTTCCGTTCGAGCGCCCGCTCACCCCCGTCTTGACAGTGAGAAATCCTTTGAAAATTCAAAAATAAAAAAAATAAATAAAAGCTAAACGTTACCTGCCTACCCCACAATGGATTTTCTTTATTAACACATTATACGGGCCGCGGGTGGTCTATAAATTTAAATGTAATCTGATCTGGCTGATCCGGCCATGGGAAACGTTTATCTATACAATAATATAGTTTGCGTATATTCACAGCTAGTAAACGAGCAAAAGGGTCGCGAAGAAAATCGTTTCTTTTTCCGTTGTGCACAGCTGTAAAGCGAAAAACCCACTGCACCGGTCTTGGGCTTAATGTATACAGAGTGATTTATTCGGCTCGAGATACCTGTGACAATATTAATATTATTAGGTACTCTTTGGAAGAAGTCGGTAAGGTTAGATCTTATCAGTCGGGTTTTGCACGGTTTCAAGTCATCTAAAAACTGTTGATATTTCAATGTTTTTTTAGAAAAAAAAAAAAAAACAAAACAAAACAATTAGAATCATTATGGTTTGCACTATATTGTTATTGATTTAGTTTAAAGTATATGAAAGTGCGATGCAGCAAACTGCTCAATCGAATGGTAATGAGAACATTAAATAAATTAAAACATACGTTTGTTGAGCGTTTCTGAAGTTATTCCAGAAAATTTGCTACCAAATTCACTCTAGCCCCTTTCTGCCACCACTTTTTGAACATCAAATCCGTAGTTCTCGAATAAAGTCGTACTTAACGTACGTACATACATATCTTCAAAATAATATTTGAAACAAATTTTTAATAAATTCAAACATATAAAAACCTAAATAGACAGATTGTCAAAATGTAAAAAGAAACCTACTTAAAAATTAACGATTTTCTGACCAACGCATTGAGAAATCATATTATTAGATGAATAAGTAATATTCAATACTCAGGTTAGGAATTATTTGGAAAACAAAATTCCATTATAAAATGCTATCATCAAATAGGAGATTAGGATTACATATTGGGTTCAAATACATTGTATCTAGAGATAAAAGATATAAATTTATTATATAAAAAATGTATTTTTCATAAAATAATATTATAAATTTCGAAGATATAATCAACGATAAAAAAAAAACATATATAATTTGTAATTTATTTTTGCGTTTTATTAATTTCACCTATTTATTTTTACATTTTTCATTCGTATACAGGCTATATAGACTTGAGTTTATACTCTTGTCTTGAACAACATTGATTAATTATTTATCCATAGATTACAAATCGTTCCAAAAATATATAATATTCACAACATATTGCAATGTTCTTCGTCACAATTTGCAGTATATCGGTGCTTACAATACGAAGTATTTCACTATAATTGGACGTTTTTGAAAATTAAAAAATAATTTTAAAATCAAATCGTTCATAAAATAATCGACATAACCATAACCACATAACCTGCAATTACAATAGGTTTATAGGTTTAATGGGTCGTTTATGGTTGTCAAGGAAGAGAGTGAAAAGATTACAGGTAAATTCGGAAGCCAGGAAGCTGTAAGCCGATTTCCAGTGAAACTTTAGTAGTGCGTCAACAAAAACTGGCGTCACAAGCAAGATGTATAACTTTTTGCGTTCATTTAATTATTATTCGGTAAATTTTTATTTATTTTTTTTTTTTTTTATCAAAATAAACCATTCAAAATTTTTACAAAAACACCCTGTTGCCGTGCCTCAACCCCACTACAATTTATGAATAAATAAGTGATTTTTAATCGATTTCATAATATAGTTTAAATCGAAGAACATTCGATAAAGATACTACTTAATTTTCATCAACGCAATCAATTTAAAACCCTAATATAAAAAAAAATATTAATTTTGAATACTCGGCCAATGGCAGTATACCAAAAAAATATGTATAGATTGTATATTTAAAGTCACAGACTTCTAACTAAAAAATTTAAACTAGTATGAAAGAACTTAAAATGCAAAATGTCCACACCTCAAACTGTATTAACCGACTGAAAAATAAACAAAAATGTTTTTAAATATTTTCTACGTTCATCGTAAGACTAGTATTAACTATAGTTGTACTCAAACAAACCATTTAACCAAAAAAAAAAAAAATTATGGATTAGTCCCCCTTAAACAGAAAAATCACACTGTACACACGCGTTTTTTTCCATCGGAAAATCAAAAACCCGAAAAATGTATAATAGATGAAGAGACGTGGGGTTCACGATATACGATCGCTATCAGTGTGTTGATACTGAATGATTTTTTTCGTTTCTTTTACGTTCCGTGTGCCACCACCGGTGCACAATGAATCACATACCGTTTTCTCCCCTATTTCAGACAATATACCAAAACCGATACACCGTTTTATTCTTTATTTTTTTTTTCGGTCCTATACCTAGCCACTATTTTTGTTTTTTTTTTTCACACCGGTCAGATGTGATTATACATGAACTATAATATGACCCACGAACGAATAGTCCGATATTGTTGTTGAAAAACCGATTACGGAGAAAACGTTTTTGAAAGTGAATTAGTCGATGTAAAACCGAGATCGTACAATTGTGTGATTTTCCAGTCGACGCTCGTTGTGTATTTTACGTTCAATATCGATCTTCGATCATGTCCGAATTGTAAAACACTGTTCTGTCAATACTAATAATGTTATACTATTCCCATATGATGCGTATGTTATTGATGCCACAAATGCCAGTTTATGTAGTGCCGATCAACATGACATATGCATTTGAATAATATCGTCTACAATGATTCTACATGAAGGTAATTTAACAATATAATGGAACAGAGCTCGTCACGCGTAAATAATATAAATACTGATGTGTGAGAGATAAACAATTAATTTACAGAAAAAAATATAATCCAACAAAAATTCGGTTTAAAACTTCACGATACGTTAAATTGGTAATTTTTCGACTGTAGAACGGATGATACATTTGGTGACCTATATTTTTGACCCGTTATAATTTATAACAAGATTTCTACACGCATCGTAATTGATTCCGTATTTTGTTGACTATTTATAAGTGAAAAAAAACAAATACAATGCTCTAACCATCTCCGTTTCATAACAATATGTTGTTTTGATGACGGTTTTTTCAATAATATTATGATTATTCCCATAAGTATAGAAGTTTCCACCGTTAAGAAACGTCGTATAAAAAGTATGTACGACTGTTTTATTTATATTCATGTTAACGCAATAATTACTAGGTCACCTAACAACTAAATATGGATTTTAAGATAAGACAAATCCAGACTACGTTGAAGTACGTACTTATTAGAAACGGTCAACCTCTCCAACTGTTGTAGAGTATTCTATGGAAAATTATTTTTTTGACCACTAAAATCAATTAAAAAATAATGCGTGCACAACAGATAAAAAAAAATTAACGGTACTACGGTAAAGGTGCAGTAACGAATACGCTTTGAGCGGTTCTTTGGTTTCAAAGTTTTATTAAGCTTTATCCGTATTATTTAATATCTGAAAGCAACGAAAAATTATTGCATTCGAAAAAAACTGAGCGTGCTATCTAATCTTGTAAGTCCTGGGTGAAAACAAAAAAGATCGCGAATTTCTCCTATTATACATAGATACCAAAAAAAAAAAAAATTAGTTGAAAACATTTAGTTAAAACAACCTTTTATAAGGTACTTCGTAAAAAGATCACGGATTACTACGTATACATGGGGGAAAAAAATAGTGTATTATCCCTAGCAAAAACTTTTTTCAATCTTTTGTAACGTATTAAAATAATTTAGTGGATAAAAGTTTGAAAAGGTATTTGATTATAATAACTTAAGAACAAAAGTTTATGATACTAATCGAACTATTAAAAATTTTAATTCAGTAAATTCATTAATTACTTCACTTTCTTTTGTTCAATGTTTTAATAGTTAACAAACAACATTTAAAATCACCAAAATGGATTTTAAAAGTAAAATATTTTTATAACAATCAAATTTGTAGTTCAATATC
>CM029359.1:32620322-32640102 GCA_017140985.1 Hormaphis cornu
AATAACCGATACCGGTTACACACGTAACCAAGGTTGTTTTGACCATGGATCCTTGGCTTAGCGATTTATCCGCGAGACCGTATGATATGTGCATGGACGCGCGGTGTTTGCTGATGTTGTAGTTCCGTTCTGGCCTACGCGGTGACTAGTGCCATTCGTCGCGTCCATTCGTAGTACATCGACAGTAGCAATCGATTTTATGTAAGTCAAATATCATCTTAATCGGGAAATTTTAAATCGTTCAATTTTTTTTAAATTTTTTGTAGCGTTTCTTCAGAACTACTCTTCCGGGGGTGTAATTTGAATTTTCAACGGGATATTTCCCAAGATCGAAAAATAGAGGCGAGTAGTGCTGTAAAATGCTCGAGAATAATCTTTTGGCGAACATTTTCCGAGTACGATGCATTTTCGATCGTTTGCATTTTTTTATTGCTGAGACGATACGTATGGGGATAATTTTATTTTGTTGTTTGTTTTTCGTGGTAGGCCAAACATCAAAAATTATAACGATCAACGAAGCATAAACGAGAGTATAAAATAAAAAACAACTTTGTGTCTTTATTAAATATTAATATTTTCATTTTCATTTTAATATACATCTGTAACCTACTATAAAACAAATAATATTTTTTTTTAAATAATAATATTTTATTTTATTTATTTTGTTTTTATTTCGCCATAACAGTAATATTATAACGACGGTAAAAAAAAAAAAACTAAAATTTTAAATCGTTTTATTGATCATTTGACAAATCATATATTAATTAATGAAATGAGATATTAAGTATCAGACTTGAAACATTTTAATATAAAATAATCAACTTAATGATTTTAATGTCTTAATCTTTATTGGTTTATATTTTTTGTTTTTATGGTGAAATAAACTAAGTATAAAAAACAAAACTAACTGATTACTTACATACCTATATAGTAAATAACTTAACAGTAAAATCAGATATTGATGTCAGATTATATTAAACTTAATTAAAAAAACAAAAAAGAATAATGATAATGAAAAAAAAAAACCATTCGGTGTATTTCCATATGGTAGGAGTTAAATATTTTTTGGAAATTTAGTTTATTCTCGATCATAATTTTATTTAAGAATACCCATGCAAAGAATATTTTCGTGCCATAAATAATGCTCGAAGCATAATCTTTTGGAGAATATTCTCTTGCTCGGGCACTAGAGATAAGTAAAAATCAACGCTTTTTTTGAATATTCGACTCACTTTACTATACAGCCTAAAAAAAAAGTTTTCATAATTTTTGTTCTAATAAGAAACACTATAAGGCCAATATACCCAATGGCTAGTATAGCCAAAACTAATTTTAAGATATTTATGATACAAATCCGTACATACTTAAAAATAAAAACATTTTTCGTCAAATAATTTAAATTTTTTTAAATTTTTATTGACTTCTTAAAAAAACAATGTTTAACTTATAGACATTTTAAAACATATTATTATTGAAACGAATGAAGTTTAAACGCCACGCGAATTTCAAACAAATTCCAGTATTTTTAGTTAATTATATATATATTTACACATATTGATGATGATTTGTGATGTTAAGATAAAATGTTTTTAAAATTATCTAATAATCTTGTTATTTTGAACTTAGTTTCCATATTGATTTTGTTTCAATCACACGAAATTGTTTACTTACAACACGAGCGTAATAAATTAATATAATTTCATTAATAACAACTACAAAAATGTTTAACGAAAATACTGTGAAAAATTAGCTGTATAAAATGTACAAATGGTATGAATATGAACAAAACACATTTTGCAAGACAAATAGCAGAAACGTCAAACGCATAGATTTACAATTATACTAAAAATTCTGTCTAATTTACTTTAGCCCGTTTATCGTTTTGACGAGTAAATCGAATTGTATCCGTCATATGGCAAAAAAATTATTTAAACTTTACTATGTCGATGTACTCGACCGTTCGAGACAATAACACTGTCGTCCGTGCAATCAAAAATAATTATCCGAACAAGCAATCGTAAATATCGAACACAATATTATAGCAGTGTATAATAGTGAGTGATGAACGACAATACTATAAAGAATTTTAATGAAATCCAAAATATGATGAAACGTAGGTACTTAGTTAGTTTAAGAGTGCCTTTGAAAAAACTTATCCTTACAAAATGCAAGTATTTTTTAAAAACAGATAATCAACTTTAAACACACTAGATCGAAAATGGTTATCCTTCTCTTCCTTTTTCGCATCTGTAATAACTATAAGTATAGGTACATAATATTATAATAATATTTGTGTATGTGTTATTTGTTATTAGTTTTGTGCTTCGTCGGGGCACCATGTCTTTTACTAAAAATTTGCCGTCACAACCGATCAAATTCCTGATCGAAATCACGATATTCACGTTACTCTGCGTGCCGGGAATCCTGTGGGCTGGTTTTAAGAAGCTGCAAACGCCAAAACAGAAATTCGTCAGCGAACAAGTCGTACTGGTGAGCACCGTTCATAAACAACGCAATTAACGAAATATTTTAAATAAAATACAATATACCTAAGTAGTATAACTTATATATAATGATATTGGGCCCGGTATATGGTTAATAATAGACTAACGAGAAACGCACTGACGCTTAAAATAAAAACATAAAATAAACAATATTTCTTGTGATCTCTGCGGGTTAGAGAAAATATAAATGTTTTTAAAAACAAACACGCTATGAACAATAATTGGTGATAAAACAATCGGAGAGTCGACAAAGTAACCCATTCTATCGTCGTTTTGCAGACAAGTGAACGCTAAACGTTCACTAATTTTATAGTATGCATGACTACTTCACAAAAGAAAACTACTATTCATTTATAACATTTTCCCACGTACATTTTTTTAAAGATTTGATTCGTTTTATTTTATTAAGTTTATTTTATGGAAATATTTTTACAGAGTAATTCTACCTAACAAAATTATACATAAATTACATTTCTTTGGATGCCAAACATAATTGGGAACTGCCGTGCACGTGGTTTTGTTTTTTGATTATTACCTATGAGTATATCTAAATATTTTCATTAAGCTTTTAAAATTGAGCGATGGTTAAGAATTTTTTCAAAAAATAAGTATAAATACTTACTTCAGGTACCCGTGTTTGTAGTTAAATATTTATTTTTCTAGTATTAAGTACTCGAATAATATGAATCTATGTATTCTAACTACTTTTTGACGTAACTATCTGTATCTGTAATTGAGTATTTTTTTGAAGTGTCTTTTACAAGACTGCGGCCGATAGGTGCCGGGGTCTGTCTATGCCGTTGTCGTCAATCCAGTCTCGGTATTAAATGAATTAATTCGTTGACGCATTTAATAAATTACAAATTACTATGGTTTTTACTATGTGAATTTGGTTTACTGATACGAAAGAAAAAGGAAACCCATTAAATACCAAAAAATATACAAAACATTCTATTATGAACTTCACTCACGTGTAGTTAATTGTGGTGAAATGTTAGACTGTAATTGTTGTGGCTTAGAATAAAAACCACGATTTGGAGAGGTGCTCGGGACTTAGAAGCAGTTCATCTCATCAATTAAATATCCAAGGAAGTAAAATTAATTTATGTACCTCTACAAATGAGTATATTAGAATAC
Organism: Hormaphis cornu; assembly: GCA_017140985.1. NCBI lineage: Eukaryota > Metazoa > Arthropoda > Insecta > Hemiptera > Hormaphididae > Hormaphis > Hormaphis cornu. The sequence continues at coordinate 32,623,964 of CM029359.1, forward strand.
ATAGTTAAAGCCTATAGTTTTAAGAATTTATTTTACGTCTAAAGTATACCCATGCTGGATCTATTTATTTATATAAGTATTAGGCATTTCCAAGTCAAAAACAAAATTGCATTGGTCGAAGGATTCCGATTAATGCCTATTCAATGTTTAATGTGTTTTCTATAATATATATAAAATAACACAAAATTTAACTAAGCTCTATTAAACTTATGAACAATTATGTTACCTATAAAAACAAAATTTTTGGTTCTTAATTTACTATTGATATAATTCGATACGGTGATAATGGTCAACAAAAATGTAACTTGCTTTAAACAAACATTTCTTGCATAGAAACATAGGAAGCGACTTCCTAATAAATCATAAATAATATGATAATAATAATCGTAGCCAGGTGTATCATTAAAATAGGATTTGTTTAGCTGTTTAATCTCGTTTTGGCCACGAGGCATAATCAAGTAACGAGAAAAAAAATTGTGTTCTATTTTTCTCGTTATGTGATGAGTAATGCCCAAAACTAGTTGTATAACGTATAGTAAATCCTGTTTTAATAATACTCTTCGCTGCAATTATGACGTCATATTTGTTTAATATAATATACATATTTATTTATGAGTAAAACCTTTTTTTTTTTTTTATTTAATAACGTTCACCGCGTCTCGATGTTTAACTGAAAAAAAGTAATATGTACACAAACAAGTTTAAAGTCTGACAATTAAAGCCTCCCTGACGACCGAAGGAAATTTATTAATTAATAATAAAAAAATGAAACTTATAGGTCCATAAAATAATAGGAAACGGACGAACAAGGGAAGGTAAACCGGTAGAAACTTGAACTATAAGTAGGCAAGACAAGTTATTCGCAACGTAGGTAACAGCCGCACAAATAATTTAACAGGTAAATTATTATTATAACATAACAAAAAAAAAAAAATTTTAAACTTTTAATCCGTATAAAAACTATGTAAAAGTATTTTGTCTTAGAAATTATTATTACGAAAGTTATGACCATAAAACCAAACCAATTTTGTCAAAATTTCCGTACTTTTCGCTGGTTTTTTCGAAGTTTTTTTTTTGTTGGTTTTTAATGTTTCTCCTTAGTTTCGTGATTGTAACTTTTTTGAAATTGGAAATTTGGCAAAACATTGAGTGAAACGCATCAATGATATAAGTTAAGCTTTCAAGAAAAATATTGACCATTAAGATCGCAGCAACATCCTAGGCGCATGTCAGAGACAAAAAAAAACACACATTTTTGTCAAGCCAAGAGCTTCCTCTCTAACTCTCAGAATCTAAATTAAACTTATAAATACTGATATTTTCGTGTGCAATTCTACGTTACCTACTTTAAAATACATACGATTATTGTGATCAACTTTTTCATCGCTATATATTCTTAAACTAATGTATCATACCTACTTTTAGAGCGGTCCGTTTCACCAAAACTCAAAAATTTTGATTTCAAACTCGTGTATGAATTTATTATTTAAATTTTGCAATAAAAAAAAAATTGTCATCAGAGAAAACTATTATAGACAAGGACATGATTATTTATTGTTTCACTTTTCAAAATGATTTTAAATTTCTGTCAAAACATATTACTAATGATAGGTGCCAATGAACATGGGTAGTGAAGAACCACAAATATGATGGCGCAAACGCGATTTTTCAGTGTTACTGTATAATGTTTAACGCGCGTAATATTGTACAAAGTGAAACAAATAAATCATAATGTCACCATAATAGTATTGAAAATCTAATTTATTGCCTCTTTAAGAAGCAATGAAAACATTTTAAAAATTTTGCATGTTGATCACAATCATTGGAAATAATATTCTTGTTGTTTGGACTGTAAGTTATTTTCAATAATATGCATAAGGAATACATATCATTGAAATTAAGGATGATACGACGTATTTTTATAACCTATATGACATTATGACAAAATATGCAAGTACCTACAACGTATTAAATATTATACATTAATATTTTAAATTCTCATTAGAGGTGAAAATGTGTCGTGATTTCTTATACGAGCGTAATAATTACTATACAGACAGGGTCAAACGTTTTTTGACAATTCGTTTTGATCACAATCTAACAAGAAATTACGGTGAACAATTATTGTCTTTAAATAATACTTTTAATCATATTTCGTAAACTAACTTTAGTTTGTCATTTTTCATCAACGGTAATGTTGTATTTTTCAAATTTGATACAAAATAAAACAAACCAAAGCAATAAACTCTATATTAGGATTAATTTAAAAAAATAAAAACGTAACAGAGAATTCAAACAGGACGTGTTATTCGTTATGTTTTTTGTTTAATCCAATTTGGTGACACGCCAAAGCCATTCGTCAATCCTTGAAATTTGCAATCACGACTGTACCTATTTATATGTAATAAAGTACAGCTATATCATTACTATACGTAATCGCGACGGCTAATTTTTCGTATGTGATATTTGATCTGTCAACGAAGGTTTACCGAACGTTCGATCTCGTAAATAACGATATCTATAATTTAGTCGTCAAAAAAATCGGCGAAAACTATTTTTTACAGTGATAAAATATTCGGTTCACGTCCGTCCGCTTAGGTTTTCGTCGCGTTCGCGATCAGTATTGTGCATAGATAATTGTAATATTTAATTTTCTAGATAAATATAAAAGAAAGTGTGTTAAAAACTCATGTAGTTAAGATAAAAGATTTAGAGCGAATTTATTTTATACAGATAATACGTAAAAAACGGATAACTTTTTAAAAAATTTGATGGCACGAATCTGCTAAATCAATTTCCTAATTTGTAGCAACTCAGAATCCATGTACGAGTTTTAACCGTAGTCATTAAAAATATTGGAAACTTTAAAAAAAATTTTTTTTTTCAAATATTGTTTTAAGAAAGAAAAAAATTAATGAATTTTGTACCTAGTGAATTGCTCCCAAAATGTATTTTTAAAAAATGTTTTTAAAACTTATCCACGTAGATTTACGACGAAGACAACACAAATAATTCGTCAGAGATAAAAATAACCGTTATTAAAATTCATCCGGATAAAATAAAAGAAAATAAACAATTATCTAGATAAATAATTCATCTAAATCGTGCGGTTTTTACCGCGTTCGAGCATGTCACTCGCAACCGAGGTTACGAACTGGACGAAAACCGCGTAAATTTCAAAACCGTCAAGCAAAAAGTGTATGTTTTGTAGTCATCTTCCGCACCATAGGCGTAGTGTAAACCGGCTGCGCTTAGACGACGAACTGACTCGCCAAAAGCAGGGCTATCACGGATGAAAAACTCGTTGTTCCATGAAAAGTGCGTAACAATCTTGGCGAAATCGTTGTTTTTCTTAGAAAAAATAAAAACGTTAAAATTTTCTCGTCCCGGATAGAATCGTTATTTTTTGGGGAAAAAAAAAGAACCGTTTCGTCCACTAACGGCAATGCTTACATCGGCCACAACTGTTATAGTAATTGCGCGTTAAAAGTGTCCGTGGACTCATAAACGGTCCGCGCGTGCACTGCGATACTATAATACGGCGAATCGAGTCGTCGGGATCGAGGTCGACGCGCGTTCCGAAGAAAGATTATAAGAACGAAAAAAAATAAAAACATTTGTTCAAAAAAAAAATGTCTTTTACGAACGGCCGGACTCGTGCCGCGGGCGATCCGTTTATATTCAAATGTAATAATATCGTAATAACGTTGTACAGAGCCGTGTTAAGGTATACGAGAATATGTTTTTGGGGTCGAGAGGAAAACGCTCGGGGACATATCATGCCGTAATAGCGTCCGACATTTATAAATAACGAGCCCGTAGCACGTTTCTGCGGACGGACGAGGGAAACGCCGCCGTGTGCCTGCTGCGGGAAAACATAAAAAAAAATAATGGGCGACACTTGTGTAAATCAACGGGACGGTAATAACGTGAACAACTGCGAGAAAAATGCGTGCAGACTGCCCGAAACGAACGCGGAGAATTTTCCCGAAAAAAATTCTCAAACAAAATTCAAGTTTTCACCGATAAATACGAAAATAGTGCACGGATCCGTGCGACACCCACAGTTTTTGGTGAGGTTAAGCGATGTTTTTATTAAACTGACACAAGCAGTCCATTGCATACGAAAATAATCGCGACAACGAGCCAACTCTGCAGGTCATAAACTCAACAGGACTTTAAAGTTCTGTAATCGACTGAAAATGTTTTATGACGTATAAACAGTGTGTCTCACGGATCCGTGAACAATAGTTAACAATCTGAAACGAATGTGAAAATTGTGTCTTACCGGATAAACGTCTCGTAAAATTGATTTTGTTCTTTTGTTTGAAATACAAGAAACCTTTTACAGGACGCGTCGGACGTGGATTTTTCGAAAATTATATCGAAAATCGAAATCCATCGCTGCCCGTAGAAAATTTTCTTCTTTTCCGTAAAACGATAATCAAACACTTTGACTCTACAATAGTTAGGTAGGAAAAATTTTCTGACAATATCGATTTTCCACCATTAACGCGCGCATGGATTAGGTATACGGATCTTTTACGTAGCTGACGATTAAATTTCGAAACTCGATTTGACGAAACAGAATGCTTAAAAAACGTGTATTTTTTTTTTTTATGATTCCTATAATCAGGTTTCCGCGTTTCGTGAGCAGTTCTAAACGTACGGTAGTATAAAAAAAGTAGTCGTTGATTCGCGCTGAAGATGACAACATAGTTGTTGAAATACGTATACGCAATAAAAAGTGTATCATTTTTGTGATTTCGGGTTTATTAAATTTAGTACGTTAGTACAACCTGCACAGGTGGTAACCGGTTTTTTGTTTTCGCACAGGTCACCGGCACCGGCCGAGGTCTGGGCCGCGAGCTCGCGCTGAGGTTCGGAAAGTTGGGCGCAAAAGTCGCGTGCGTGGACGTGGACGAGGTCGGCAACCACGAGACAGCGAAAATGATCAAGTGCGACGGCGGGGTGGCGGCCGACTACAAGTGCGACGTGTCCGACAGGGACCAGATCAAAGCCCTGCACGCTCGGGTCAGGGACGAACTGGGCCCCGTGGACGTGCTGATCAACAACGCCGGGCTCGTGTGGGGCCACAGTTTCATCGATCCCACCAAGGATCAGTTCATCATCGACATCGTCAACGTGAACTTGATGGGGCAGATATGGGTGAGTCCATATATAACCTAACCGCCAACGTCCGATGCCATTTTTCAGTGTGTGTTTTAGATAGATTTCTATTGAAAAAAAAACAAGATAAGTTTAGGTGTTTAAAAAAAGCCCGGAATCAGTAAAGGTCGCGTGAGTAGTTTGACGAAGTAACGACTGCGCTTCGGGTGGTTCACTGATTTGGAAGTTGTGATTCAAGCGTATTATTTAATATCTAAAAGCGATGATAAATCATCAATATTTTAACAGCGAGCTCAGTTGTCAACGTTGTCTCAGTTGTATACTTCCGGGTAAATGTTGTTTATAATTTGTTGTAGTATATCATTTTCAAGCTTATCGTATTTGAATGCGATGGAATAATAATAAAAAAAAAAACAATAGAATAGTTGTTTTCGAAATTACGGAGAAATAACTACATGCGATGTTAATGAAATATTGAACCCCGTTGAAAATCTTAAAATCAATATCGGTTGATCAAAACGTAGGCCGATTTCGAAAATTTTTTGAATAGAAATAGAAACATGTAAGACTGACATTGTGTTCTAATTTCAAGTCAAAAAACCCAAAATTAACCGATTTATGAATGAAAAACCTCAAAGATTAAAAATAGCTATAAATAGCCTAAAATTAAATAAAAATTTTTAAAAATGTTTTCAAGTTGCATAGTACAAAGTAACATGGTTTTCTAAAGTTTTAAGACTCCTCAATGATTATTTTCGAAGTTATGGAAAAATAACTATACACGCGTTATTCACAAAATCCCGTTTTTAGTGGTTTTTCGCAATTTTTCGGTGGTTTTTCCCGTCGCGTTGAAAAACTATAGTAAAAATAAAAAGATGACCTATATAAAGTACCATATTGATCCGATTTGATGAAAAAAATAGTATTGTACGACGTAGAAATCAGTGCACTCTTTCTGGTAGAAATTTTGTTAACAGTTTTAAAAAAAACATAATACATAATAAATTTAACATCACTGTTAAACCACTAGCTTCCTCGTTCCGCTCAGAATTTTAAATCTACCTATGTTTTATTCGATTTATTGTCGGGACTTTTTCATCTGTTACATCTCATCGAATTACGGCTAAAATAAACTTATCGACAAACGTTTTTACTAACATATCGTGGTCTCACTTGTGATATAATTTTCCTGCACTTGTAAGTTCACAATATCAGGGGATAAATGAAATATCTGGTACCACCGCGGCCACTCAACCGTTTCACCTCCCTTTTCATTTTACACGGCTCTGTTTAGATATAATTCTTGAAGAAATGACAAGAAAAAAATTATCTGATTGCTCGTTAGCTGTACATTTTACAGTTTTTACTCGATATTGAAAGGTTTTTCGAACATCATTTGTAAGATTTTAAAATCTATTATCCTGTCAACGTAATCTACCTGAATGTGAAATTCGCTGCTCTTTTTACCTTACGGAAGTTACTGTTGTTTATCAGTATAAAAAGAAAAAGAGAACACATTATGATACTATACTACATTTTTTGCTATATTTACAATCTAAAATTTCATTTTCATTATTTCACTAGAATTTTAATTACGTACAATATAACAGATGATCAGAGAAATACTCCCATCGATGTTGGAAAGAAACAAAGGACACATTGTGGCTATATCTTCAATGTCTGCAACGCAAGGAGTACCCTGTATTTCATCCTACACAACCACTAAATGGGCAATTAATGGTAAACAATAAGTACATTTAATAATACTATTATTATTTATATTTAAAATGTTTACAATATTGTTCTAAATCATATTGTTGTGCAATTGTATTTGAATCTTTTAACTTAAAAGATAATAATTTTTTTTTAAATTTAACTTTTTAATTCAAAGTTATTTTGTAGAAATAAAATTTTTTTTTTAAAAACTTTAAAAATACAAATTATTACTAAGAAAGGAATTTCAAAAGATAATACCAAAAAAATTTATTGTAAAGGAGAAAATGTCATACTAAGTACAAAATCATGTGGATAAATAATATAAATTATTACTTTTATTATAAGTTAAATTGACTTTTTTTGTTTGTTAATTTCAATTTATTACATTTGTCTTGAAATTTTCTAACAATAATCATTTTTTTTTCTCTATTTTAAATTGATCAATGATAACCCACCATTAACACTTTTCGTCGTCTTGTCAAGACTGGGCAAATTAACAATTTTTTTTAACTTGTTGTTAAGTCAATTACAAAAAGAAAAAGAACAGTTAGGTTAAAAGTTCATTACTTTATTTTTTTTAATTTATTAATTTAAAATAAACTAACAAAAAAAATCAAACTTAAAATAAAAGTAATAATTTATATTTCTTATTCACAAGGTTTTGTACTTGATATGACATTTCCTCCTTTACAATAAATCTGTTTGGTATTTTCTTTTGAAATTTCTTTCTTAGTAATAATTTTTATTTATTAAAATTAAAAAAAAATGTTTCATTTACAAAATAATTTAAAGTTAAATTTAAAAAAATTATAATTTATCACGTTAAAAGTTAACAAAAAAAATAAGATAAAGAGTTAATCAACTTAACTTTTTAGTATAGTTTTAATTTATAACGAGTTAATACCCAGTCTAGGTCTTGACTATTATATAAACGTATTTTTTTTTCGTGATAGGTTTTGTCTTTTTAAAATGTAAAATAAAGTAATTAAGTATTTGTTATTCAAAGAACGATATATCTGATTAGACTGATTTTGAACAGGTATGATGGAGTCTTTGAATAACGAGTTAAAGGAAACACTAAATTCAGATGTGAAGACTACGACTGTAATGCCATACTTCGTACAAACTAACCAGAAAGTTTCAGAAATGTTGGAAATAAGGTAAGTTTATAAAAAAAAAAGAATACTTTAAATAATTTTTCCATTTTAGATTTTGAGTTAAAAGAATTTTCAATTTTTAACAGGTTAACTGCCACGTGTACCATATATGGTACACTATAAGATTGTCTTATAACGCATACTATTTGTTACAATGTTTGTGAATTTGGCTAAGCCAAAATAACCATAAAATAAACTTACATTTTTATGCTTACAGTATTTCAAAATAAAACTATTAAAACGTTATAAATTTGTTTTGCTATTTATACTAATACTTTACTAGGACGACATAAAAATATTTTGTATAGGAAAATCGCATTTACGTGTACCCATTATGGCACAAACTATTATAATTGTCAACAATTTGTGTGTACCTTAAATAGTACACGTAGCAAGTAAGTAATATTTAGCTGTGTACCATAACTGGTACACTAAACAATTTGTTAAAAGTATTAAAAATTACCGCGGCAGTTAACCTGTTAAATGTTTTACCACAATGTAATCACGATAACTTCTTGAATAATGCTCCGATTTTTAACGTCAGTACCTCTAATGATAGGTATAAGGACACAATTGGTACTTTAAGGGATAATAGAATTAAGTGTCCCCAAAATTAAAAAGTTACAATAAAATACCTTAGCAAAAATTAAGGAAATAACATTTAAAACTTCGGAAAACGTGTTTTTAACATAATCGATTTAGTTTTTAGCCATTACTTCCACAATAATGTTCGGAATAATCTGAAACTTTTACATAATATTAAAATAAGTAAGATACAGGTCCAATGCAAATTTCAAGAAATTTCAAAAACTCCAAAGCTAATGAATGAACTTGGACATTTTTGAAAATGTATATTTTTTTTGTAATTTTTGTTCAATAAAAAATTTAATTTTCAACAAAGATCTGCAAATATGTAAATACATATACTACTAAAAAATTTCCAAAATCCGTAGTCACAATTTTAATATTTAATTGTTTTATTTAAAAAAAAATCCACCGTGTGGATTCTGTAAGTGTTTTGAAAAATAGTGTTATTTTAATTAAAACAAATAACGCACTGTTATAAAGTGGTTCCGACTTTTATTTTAAATTTTCCGACATTTTGATTTTAACTGTTATTTTTAATACTATAGAAAATAATTGACTGCAAAAAAAAAAAAAAAAATTCCGTGCAGGATTATATATTAGACAATAAATACAAATTGTAAATAATTTTGTAGCTATAATTTTATTTAACATTTTATGTATCATAAATTTGTAAAAATAATTGTTATAATTAGTTACCCAAAAATTACATTTTCGTCATTTAAACTTCCAAATTGTAAATAATGACTTTAAATACGCAATATAAAACAAGTAAACTGTGCTAAGATAATTACATTTATGTGACTTGTATATTGTACATATGATATTATTTTGCCTGAGTACACGTTTAAATGTTTTATTGATATCGTTTGTACAATAATTAAAGTATAAAAAATGCAATATTTATTTTCATACCAAGTATCATATATTATATCAATTATCGGCTTTTGTCTTGTTTCGATGGAAATAAGAATCAGTGCGTAGTAGACATAAATTCGGTAGTGAAGGTTATGATTTTTGCAAACTCTGAAAACAAACCAATTCACAATACATATTTATTGTATCATACTAGATTTCCGGAAATATCAACAAAAGATGCTGGCAAAAGTATCATAAAAGGAATACTGGAGGAACAGCGAATTTTCTCGGTTCCTGGTCATATGGCGTTTTTCGCATCGATTATAAGGTAAACGCCATTGTTTAATTTGTTTTTAAAAAGGTTTTTAAACGAAAACCATCCGGAAAATTAACAACGTTAATTTGTTATTATCAATTCGCGGAACACCCCAACGCAAATGCAAGTAAATGATCAATTTTATTTTAATGAACAACATCATTGAAATATTTGAAGAACAACGAACGTTAATGCAATAAAATAGAAATCAAACGTGTTAGAAATCAAGTTTGTATAATGTACAGATAGGTAACTTTATAATAAATACTTTATAAACAACATTTTTTCCTAATTTTTTAGAAAGAAAATTTAAAAAATCTTTGATAGAAATTATTCTTTGTATATGAGAAAACAAAATAAGTTTTGCTACGTCTGAATCGAATCTTTACAGACCTACTTTGTTTACTCCTATTCACATATGTGTGCTATTATTCATTACATACATTATTTTCGGACATATTTTTCGACATCTGTTATGAGTATACTTACTTTTTAAACAAATTGCACCGATTGTTTAATGTCCTACGTGTTCTAAGAGTTGACATTTATATAAAATTGTAAAAAGACAAAATGAATGACAATAAAATGTAACTTTTTGTCGTACAGATTACTACCGGACAATTTGCAAGAAATGTTTAACAGAATAATAACCGTCAAATTTATTCCAGAGTCCTCATCTGAAGAAATCATAAAAAAATACAAACAAAAAAAGCGCGTGGTGGAACATTAGATTAACACGGAGAATTACAATTTATTTAAAGTGATTAAAACATTCATATGATTCGTAAGCTGGTATATCGCCACGTAAATACTTAATATAATATAATTTAAAAAATATAAAAAATGGTAAAATTAAATAACTTCTATAAAAAGTCTATAAATAGTCTATAAATAGTCTATATAAGTCTATAAATAGGATGTTTTATTGATTAATAAAAACTGTAATCTAAAATGATATTATAGGTGTAGCCATAATATTAACACGAGTTTTTATTATAATCAGTTAAATATAAATTTATGTTTCAAATTGCAATAGTTTTATAGAATACCCGTCGCTCGTTACGCAATTTCTGTTTCTATTTGTTACCCTCATTACTATTGTCTTTAATGATAGCTATAAGTTACAACACTGTTATATTTTTTTTTAAGTAAAGTGTTTCATTTGTTTGTTAACCAACTGAATATATTTACTTATAAAATTTTAGTATACAATTTATAATCTAAAATCTAGAATAATTGTTATACGATGACACGATAAACTTTAGGGTATTTTGCTAATTTATTTAATAACTTGATCAATTTGATTTAGATTTTAATGAAGACTAATAATAGTATTACTATCAGTAATCGACTTTTAAAGTTCATGTATTTTGACATTTATGAACGACGTGTAAATGTGATTTGTTCAAAATCCAAATAGTTGTCTTGCCTGCCTTTATTGCCTTTCAATTGTATTACATTTTTTATTTGTACGATACTTTCTAACTAAGTATAATTATACAAGATAGTGATGTTACTATATATTTGTGATATTTTAAAACTTGTCTGGTAAAAGTTAAAAATCATATTTGATAATGCATTTAGATAATAAAATTGTTTGTGATGTACACATTAAAATTTATTGAAATAAATACGTGTAATAACATGAATTTTTTTTTTCCAAAAAAGAATGCCATTCAACGCAAACAAAATGTTATTGATTAATTTGATTTTAAGTTGTACATTTGATACGCTTATATTCTAACGTCTTCATTTTTCTCCATTTACAACTCTCGTAAGGTATATTATTTTATTACAAACTGGAGGGCATTTTCTCGTGGTCACTTATTGAAAAAAAATTGTACAAACAAATTCCGAATTTTTTCCAAATGTACATAAAAATGACTCGGGATTCTAATTTTTCATAAGATGTGTATACTTGCAGTCTCACGTAATAGTATAGACGTATAGTAAAAATAAGAAATCAAGTCGCAAATGTCCAAATGCCATTTTAAAAATGAGTATTTATACACGTATAAGAAAACATAACGATTAGCCATGACTGGACTCGTTTTAAGGTGATTAGGCATAGGCAAACAAAATTACAGAAAAAACTATTTTGTGCACATAGCTATTTTTTTTTTTTAAATATTACCTTTACAACTAGCCAGTGTTTTTTTAAACTATGTTTTTTTAATTTTTTTTAGTTATTTTTATTATTATTTTATGTGAACACTACGGACAAAAATGTTACCATGTTATAATTATGTCAAAGGTGAGAAATGTCCACGTTTAATTTTGATGTTATGCCTAATAAGTGCATGACTTCATTACTTTGACCAACATAAAATTAATACATCGAAATATTGAAATCGTTTATAAAAATGTTTATGAAAAGTACTAACACCATATGAGTCGAACATGATATTACGTACGCGTAAAATACAATTAATGTTAACTAATTATTTCTCAATACATGTTATGTGATTTATTAATTTCGTTTTGATTTTTAGTGGTTCAGATCAACTAAATAAAAATGTCTATTGGTAAAATTCGGTGATCGTTAGATACGAGCTTATGACGCAGAATAACGCTGAATATATTTTTACTTACCTTTTGATATTTGAGCAAAATGAATTCTAGTCAATTTTACTATTATTTTATCGTATATATTATTTATATTTTAGTTTACTATTTTTCAATTTTTCGTCTAGGTACTCGCTTTCTTTTGGAGGTTCATTATTCACCGCAGTATTTCGAATACGTTTTATACGTACCAAACGACAACTACTCGTTTCGTGTCAATAATCTAAAGTTCGACGCGACGGTCGTTGTCGCGCATAAAGTATATACACAAATGAGTTTAGAGTTTTCGACTCGGAACAGTCGCGTTTCAAGTCCAACAACGTTAAGCGCGTTGCATCGAGAATAAAGCTGCGATGTTATTGAGGCTAACAGTTACGCGTTTGAATAATAATTTAACTACGAGTTGTGGTGGTTGTGGTTAGGTAAATTCTCAACAAAAATTGTAACGATGTCACTGTTGTTGTTTTCTTAAAGTTCATACCTATCGTAGGTAAAAATAAATCAATTTTATCAAATGTTATTCGATTTTGTAAGTAAACCGATCGCATAGTTTTTGCGACCGAATTTCCCTATTGCATTTTTCCAAACTTTACGGGTTACTGGAAAACGATAGACGACTATCGTCCGTGCGATAATTTATTCGTAGCACGCTTTGTACGAATTCGGTGACACGAAAACGACAACAGAATAATATTGAAAACACGTTTACATTCGTTCGGCGACTCGTTAAATCGGTACTACAGGTACGGCTACAGTAAAAGGTCGTCGAGTTTCGCCGTCGATCCGCCCAAAATGGTTTTCAACGAGATGGCCGTCTCGTTTTTTAGTTATTTTTTCAAAGAATATCAGATACCCTCGGAACCGATCAAGTTGTTCTTCGAAATGATATTGTTCGCCGTGTGCGGTGTGCCGAAAATCATCGGATCGGTCATATCGTACGTTTACTTTCCGCCGGAACCGAAGAACGTGGAAGGAAAAATAGTCTTGGTGAGTGTTTCGATCAGAAAACGATGAATTATTTTTTTAAAAGGCGTGATCAGTACGGGTCGTGCGAGTAGTGATCGACGGAGTAGCGATTACGCTTTGGGTGGGTTTGAAAGCTGCGGTTCGGACGTACGCCATTTTTTGATGTCTGAAAGCAATATTATGAAACGTTTATTTTTTTCTGTCAACAACTTTTCGTATAGTAGCGTAAGAATGCTCAGATTTTCGGAGTCAGTAACTTTTCTGAAAAGTGCATGGAATCCAGTGGTTGAAGAATGTTTCGATACTTTAATTATTCTCTTAGTGACGCGGCAAAAACGACTAAAATGGCGAAGTCGCCAAATCCGGCGTCAGAACAGCTATACCTATTAAACTATAGCGTTATAAAAAATCATTCCATGTCGTTTTCAAACTTTTACGTACTACATTATATTTAACACGTTATAATAGATCGAAAAAAGTTTTCGCTGGGTATAATGCACAATTTTTTTCCACCCCATGTAGGTAGGTGCGTAGGAATTCGCGATCTTTTCACGAAGCGTCTTATATAGCAGGTTGATCTACCTAAATTATTTCAACATAGTTTTTTTTTTTTCATTTTACGTACGTTTGATAGGAGTAATTCGCGTTCTTTTTGATTTTCGCCCGGCACTTATAGTAGATTAGACGGCTCGCTCAGAATCGGGGTTTTTTTTTTCCAGATGTTGAATAATACGGATATAGACCTCAAATTTTAAACCAACGACCCACCCAAAGCGTAGTCGCTACACTGCGCCTTTTTTATTTATTCGTACCGACGCGTTTCAGATCACGGGCACGGCCCGCGGAAACGGGCGCGAGCTCGCGATGCAGTTTCACCGGTTGGGCGCGAGGGTGGCGTGCGTGGACAAGAACGCCGAGGGCAACGACGAGACGGTGCGCAGGATCCGGGACGAGGGCGGCCAGGCCGCGGCCTTCACCGCGGATATCACGGACCGGACGCAGATCGCGGACGCGCACGCGGCGATCAGGAGCCTCATGGGCCCCGTGGACATGCTGGTGAACAACGCGGGCCTGGTGGAGCCCACGCTGTTCGCGGACCCGGCGGCCGACGACACCGTGACGGACGTGCTCAACACGAATCTGATCGGTCCGATCTGGGTGAGTAGAGGTATTCCCTCGGGAGATTTACATCCATATAACAGTCTGTATTAATCCAAAATAATTCAAAACGGTTCCAAATAATCCAAACGAGTCCAAAACAATTCAAAGTAGTCCGAAACAATCCAAAGTTGTACAAAATAATCCAACATAGTTCATAAGAGTCCAAAATAGTTTAGTGATGACTTTGGATTATATTGGACAGTATTGGACTAATTTGAATTATTTTGACAATTTTGATCTGCTTTGTGTTATTTTAGACTATTTTGAATTATAGTGGACTATTTTGGATTATATTTAACTATTGCTGACTAAATTAATAATAATAAAATAATGACGCTTTGGCACAGATCAAGAACTTCTGTACGTGTATTGAATATTTTACAGCCTTACTATTAAAAATATCTTCACAAGGTCGGTTCTGGTAATGCAGTTTTTACTTTACTAAAATGAAAACAAGTTGTAAACTAGGTGCCTACCATTAAACTTACCATTAAATACCCTGAATGTTTAAAATTGTCTTAATTTTTAAAATTATGCGATATCGATGAAAACGCGAGGTACCGGGTTTAGCGTTAATCCTCTTAACATTTCAACCTACGTAAACTATAAATAAAAGATTTTAAGAAATAAACACACAAGCGTTTTAGCTAATTGAATACGAATTACTGTACGAGCAACACGCGCGTGAGTTGCGATAATTTAATTTTATCTTTTTTTTTTTTTTTTCACAGATTATTAGAGAAATCCTCCCATCAATGTTGGAAAGAAATAGCGGCCATATTGTTACAATATCGTCGTTGACTTCATTAAATGGGAAGGCTTTTTATTCCGCGTACTCGGCTACCAAAGGCGGTTTAAATAGTGAGCATTTAGAACAAAATTGACATTAGAAATCAGATACGACTGGGAACGTAACGAGCAATACGATGAAATAAAAAAGAATAAGAAAAAGCAATAATTAATTTGTAAATACCTTCCGTTTATTCTAGCTATCAGGAAGGTATTAAAAACGAATAATTTGTTTAAAATAATTTAGTTATTAAAACGAGTATTATATTGTTACGTCGATAAATTAACTAACAATTTATGATTTGACAATTTTAATTATTTACTGTTTATCTTTTTAAGAGATTCTGCGACAATTTAACAATCAGTTTTCCTCAAAATGTTTATAAAAATGGAAAACCTAAAAAAGGATAAAATCACGAGTAAAATACAAATGAAAATTTCTTTGTCTAGTTGAACAAATTATAATTAATGTATTATCAAATTATCGTAATAAAAAAAAAAAAAAAAAAAATATAATTAGGTACTTATTAATCAAAACTGTTGTGAATTTTAATCAAAAACCATTAAGCATAAAGCAATAATTTAACTATCAAAACGATTTATTTAACTTTAGAATCTTAATGATAAGAAACTTCTGATACATGAATAATCGATGGCAATAAAAGTCTCGGAAAAATAATCTTAGAACTGACTATGCATTGCGTTATAATTTTATTTTTTATACAATTCCAAACAACTCCACACGAATAAATTATAATCATTTAATTGATGACGCGGATTATAAAAGAAATAGCAGCTTGAACCTATTTTTTTACGTTTAATATTGATTGCTTTTGACATTATTATTTGGTTTTTATTTGGTTTTGTACTACAGGTATGATGCAGAGTCTGTCTAA
>CM029359.1:32640502-32678673 GCA_017140985.1 Hormaphis cornu
GTTATTATCAATTCGCGGAACACCCCAACGCAAATGCAAGTAAATGAACAATTTTTATTTTAATGAACAACATAATTGAAATATTTGAAGAACAACGAACGTTAATGCAATAAAATAGAAATCAAACGCGTTAGAAATCAAGTTTGTATAATGTACAGATAGGTAACTTTGAAATAAATACTTTATAAACTACATTTTTTCCTAATTTTTTAGAAAGAACATTTAAAAAATCTTTGATAGAAATTATTCTTTGTATATGAAAAAACAAAATAAGTTTTGCTACGTCTGAATCGAATCTTCACAGACCTACTATGTTTACTCCTATTCACATTTGTGTGCTATTATTTGTTACTTACATTATTTTCGGACATATTTTTCGACATCCGTTATGAGTATACTTATTTTTTAAACAAATTGCACCGATTGTTTAATGTCCTACGTGTTCTAAGAGTTGACATTTATATAAAATTGTAAAAAGACAAAATGAATGACAATAAAATGTAACTTTTTGTTGTACAGATTACTACCGGACAATTTGCAAGAAATGTTTAACAGAATAATAACCGTGAAATTTATTCCAGAGTCCTCATCTGAAGAAATCATAAAAAAATACAAACAAAAAAAGCGCGTGGTGGAACATTAGATTAACACGGAGAATTACAATTTATTTAAAGTGATTAAAACGTTCATATGATTCGTTAACTAGTATATCGCCACGTAAATACTTAATATGATATAATTTAAAAAATATAAAAATGGTAAAATTAAATAACTTCTATAAAAAGTCGTTTTAGGATGTTTTATTGATTAATAAAAACTGTAATCTAAAATGATATTATAGGTGTAGCCATAATATTAACATGAATTTTTATTATAATCAGTTAAATATAAATTTATGTTTCAAATTGCAATAGTTTTATAGAATACCCGTCGCTCGTTACGCAATTTCTGTTTCTATTTGTTACCCTCATTACTATTGTCTTTAATGGTAGCTATAAGTTGCAACACTGTTATATTTTTTTTTAAGTAAAGTGTTTAATTTGTTTGTTAACCAACTGAATATATTTACTTATAAAATTTTAGTATACAATTTATAATCTAAAATCTAGAATAATTGTTATACGATGATACGATAAACTTTAGGGTATTTTGCTAATTTATTCAATAAATTAATCAATTTGATTTAGATTTTAATGAAGACTAATAGTAGTATTACTATCAAAAATCGACTTTTAAAGTTCATGTATTATGACATTTATAAACGACGTGTAAATGTGATTTGTTCAAAATCCAAATAGTTGTCTTGCCTGCCTTTATTGCCTTTCAATTGTATTACATTTTTTATTTGTACAATACTTTCTAACTAAGTATAATTATACAATATATTGATGTTACTATATATATTTGTGATATTTTAAAACTTGTCTGGTAAAAGTTATAAATCATATTTGATAATGCATTTAGATAATAAAATTGTTTGTGATGTACACATTAAAATTTATTGAAATAAATACGTATAATAACATGAATTTTTTTTTCCAAAAAAGAATGCCATTCAACGCAAACAAAATGTTATTGATTAATTTGATTTTAAGTTGTACATTTGATACGCTTATATTCTAACGTCTTCATTTTTCCCCATTTACAACTCTCGTAAGGTATATTATTTTATTACAAACTGGAGGGCATTTTCTCGTGGTCACTTATTGAAAAAAAAATTGTACAAACAAATTCCGAATTTTTTCCAAATGTACATAAAAATGACTCGGGATTCTAATTTTTCATAAGTTGTGTATACTTGCAGTCTCACGTAATAGTATAGACGTATAGTAAAAATAAGAAATCAAGTCGCAAATTTCCAAATGCCATTTTAAAAATGAGTATTTATACACGTATAAGAAAACATAACGGTTAGCTATGACTGGACTCGTTTTAAGGTGATTAGGCATAGGCAAACAAAATTACAGATAAAACTATTTTGTGCACATAGCTATTTTTTTTTTAAAAATATTACCTTTACAACTAGCCAGTGTTTTTTTAAACTATGTTTTTTTTATTTTTTTTTATTATTATTTTATGTGAACACTACGGACAAAAATGTTACAATATTATAATTATGTCGAAGGTGAGAAATGTCCACGTTTAATTTTGATGTTATGCCTAATAAGTGCGTGACTTCATTACTTTGACCAACATAAAATTAATACATCGAAATATCGAAATCGTTTATAAAAATGTTTATGAAAAGTACTAACACCAAATGAGTCGAACATGACATTACGTACGCGTAAAATACAATTAATGTTAATTAATTATTTTTCGATACATATTATGTGATTTATTAATTTCGTTTTGATTTTTAGCGGTTCAGATCAATTAAATTAAAATGTCTATTGGTAAAATTCGGTGATCGTTAGATGTGAGCTTACGACGCAGAATAACGCTGAATATATTTTTACTTACCTTTTGATATTCGAGCAAAATGAATTCTAGTCAATTTTACTATTATTTTATCGTATATACCTATATTATTTATATTTTATTTCACTATTTTTCAATTTTTCATCTAGGTACTCGCTTTCTTTTGGGAGTTCATTATTCACCGCAGTATTTCGAATACGTTTTATACGTACCAAACGGCAACTAATCGTTTCGTGTCAATTATTTAAAGTTCGACGCGACGGTCGTTGTCGCGCATAAAGTATATACACAAATGAGCTTAGAGTTTTCGACTCGGAACAGTCGCGTTTCAAGTCCAACAACGTTAAGCGCGTTGCATCGAGAATAAAGCTGCGATGTTATTGAGGCTAACAGTTACGCGTTTGAATAATAATTTAACTACGAGTTGTGGTGGTTGTGGTTAGGTAAATTCTCAACAACAATTGTAACGATATCACTGTTGTTGTTTAAGTTCATACCTATCGTATGTAAAAAAAAAATCGTTTTTTTCAAATTTTATTCGATTTTGTAAGTAAACCGATCGCATAGTTTTCGCGACCGAATTTCCCTATTGCATTTTTCCAAACCTCACGCGTTACTGGAAAACGATAGACGACTATCGTCCGCGCGATAATTTATTCGTAGCACGCTTTGTACGAATTCGGTGACACGAAAACGACAACAGAATAATATTGAAAACACGTTTACATCCGTTCGGCGACTCGTTAAATCGGCACTACAGGTACGGCTACAGTAAAAGGTCGTCGAGTTTCACCGTCGATCCGCCGAAAATGGTTTTCAACGAGATGGCCGTCTCGTTTTTTAGTTATTTTTTCAAAGAATATCAGATACCCTCGGAACCGATCAAGTTGTTCTTCGAAATGATATTGTTCGCCGTGTGCGGTGTGCCGAAAATCATCGGATCGGTCATATCGTACGTTTACTTTCCGCCGGAACCGAAGAGCGTGGAAGGAAAAATAGTCTTGGTGAGTGTTTCGATCAGAAAACGATGAATAATTTTTTTAAAAGGCGTGATCAGTACGGGTCGTGCGAGTAGTGGTCGACGGAGTAGCGATTACGCTTTGGGTGGGTTTGAAAGCTGCGGTTCGGACGTACGCCATATTTTGATGTCTGAAAGCAATATTATGAAACGTTTATTTTTTTCTCTCAACAACTTTTCGTTGAGTAGCGAAAGAATGCTCAGATTTTCAGAGTCAGTAACTTTTCTGAAAGGTGCATGGACTCCAGTGGTTGAAGAATTTTTCGATACTTTAATTATTCTCTTAGTGACGCGGCAAAAACGACTAAAATGGCGAAGTCGCCAAATCCGGCGTCAGAACGGCTATACCTATTAAACTATAGCGTTATAAAAAATCATTCCATGTCGTTTTCAAACTTGTACGTACTACATTACACGTTATAATAGATCGAAAAAAGTTTTTGCTGGGTATAATGCACCATTTTTTTCCACCTCATGTAGGTAGATGCGTAGGAATTCGCGATCTTTTCGCGAAGCGTCTTATATAACAGGCTGATCTACCTAAATTATTTCAACTTTTTTTTTTTTTTCATTTTACGTACGTATGATAGGAGTAATTCGCGTTACTTTTGATTTTCGCCCGGCACTTATAGTAGATTAGACGGCTCGCTCAGAATCGGGTTTTTTTTTTCTCCAGATGTTGAATAATACGGATATAGACCGCAAATTTTAAACCAAAGACCCACGCAAAGCGTAGTCGCTACACTGCGCCTTTTTTATTTATTCGTACCGACGCGTTTCAGATCACGGGCACGGCCCGCGGAAACGGGCGCGAGCTCGCGATGCAGTTTCACCGGTTGGGCGCGAGGGTGGCGTGCGTGGACAAGAACGCCGAGGGCAACGACGAGACGGTGCGCAGGATCCGGGACGAGGGCGGACAGGCCGCGGCCTTCACCGCGGATATCACGGACCGGACGCAGATCGCGGACGCGCACGCGGCGATCAGGAGCCTCATGGGCCCCGTGGACATGCTGGTGAACAACGCGGGCCTGGTGGAGCCCACGCTGTTCGCGGACCCGGCGGCCGACGACACCGTGACGGACGTGCTCAACACGAATCTGATCGGTCCGATCTGGGTGAGTAGAGGTATTCCCTCGGGAGATTTACACCCATATAACAGTCTGTATTAATCCAAAATAATTCAAACGAGTCCAAAACAATCCAAAGTAGTCCGAAACAGTCCGAAACAATCCAACATAGTTCATAAGAGTACAAAATAGTTTAGTGATGACTTTGGATTATATTGGACGGTATTGGACTAATTTGAATTATTTTGACAATTTTGATCTGTTTTGTGTTATTTTAGACTATTTTGAATTATAATGGACTATTTTGGATTATATTTAACTATTGCTGACTAAATTAATAATAATAAAATGACGCTTTGGCACAGATCAAGAATTTCTATACGTGTATTGAATATTTTACAGTTTTACTATTAAAAATATCTTCACAAGGTCGGTTCTGGTAATGCAGTTTTTACTTTACTAAAATGAAAACAAATCGCAAACTAGGTGCCTACCATTAAACTTATCGTTAAATACCCTGAATGTTTAAAATTGTCCTAATTCTTAAAACTATGCGATATCGATGAAAACGCGTGGTACCGGGTTTAGCGTTAATCCTCTTAACATTTCAACCTACGTAAACTATAAATAAATGATTTTAAGAAATAAACACACAAGCGTTTTAGCTAATTGAATACGAATTACTGTACAAGCAACACGCGCGTGAGTTGCGATAATTTAATTTTATCTTTTTTTTTTTTTCACAGATTATTAGAGAAATCCTCCCATCAATGTTGGAAAGAAATAGTGGCCATATTGTTACAATATCGTCGTTGACTTCATTAAATGGGAAGGCTTTTTACTCCGCGTACTCGGCTACCAAAGGCGGTTTAAATAGTGAGCATTTAGAACAAAATTGACATTAGAAATCAGATACGACTGGGAACGTAACGAGCAATACGATGAAATAAAAAAGAATAAGAAAAAGCAATAATTAATTTGTAAATACCTTCCGTTTATTCTAGCTATCAGGAAGGTATTAAAAACGAATAATTTATTTAAAATAATTTAGTCATCAAAACGAGTATTATATTATTACGTCGATAAATTAACTATCAATTAATGATTTGACAATTTTAATTATTTACTGTTTATCTTTTTAAGAGATCTTGCGACAATTTAACAATCAGATTTCCTCAAAATGTTTATAAAAATGGAAAACTTAAAAAAGGATAAAATCACGAGTAAAATACAAATGAAAATTTTTTTGTCTAGTAGAACAAATTATAATGAATGTATTATCGTATTAAAAAAAAAAAAAAAATTAATATAATTAGGTACTTAAAAATCAAAACTGTAATTAATTTTAATCAAAAACCGTTAAGCATAAAGCAATGATTTAACTATCAAAACGATTTATTTAACTTTAGAATCTTAATGATAAGAAACTTCTGATACATGAATAATCGATGGCAATAAAAGTCTCGGAAAAATAATCTTGGAACTGACTATGCATTGCGTTTTAATTTTATTTTTTACACAATTCCAAACAACTCCACACGAATAAATAATAATCATTTGATTGATGACACGGATTATAACAGAAATAGCAGCTTGAACCTATTTTTTTACATTTAATACCGATTGCTTTTAATATTGTTATTTTGTTTTTATTTGGTTTTGTACTACAGGTATGATGCAGAGTCTGTCTAAAGAACTTAAATTAATGAAATCTGAAGTAATAACTACGACGGTGTGTCCATACTTTATAGCAAACTGTCCCGATAGATCAGCAAGGCGAATATTGAGGTTTAGTCACATCAAAATGTAATTTTTACATTTCGCTGAATTGTGATGAATACGTATTTGACTTTTAGACTTCCAGAAATACCGACAGAGGAAGCTTGTGAATTGATAATCGAAGGAATATTACGAAACGAACGGATTTTCACTATTCATGATTATTTTTTTTACTTGTTACCAGTGTTCAGGTAATACAGCGAATTACTAATCTGAATGAATATTTTCCTTTTTACATCAGCTTTGAATACCATTAAATTACGAAATTCACGTAAAAACGGTTTATAATGAATTTTTATAAAATATATCGTCATATGGAATAATTTTTTACGAATTGATGTAATTAGAGTTAGTTTAATAAGATTGTTCAATAAATAAAATAACGTATTTTCATAATATAAAAATTTACAAAAATGTATAAGTACACTGCATGAACACAAATAATGTAGCACTCATTACAGAATTTTGCCAAAATCTAAACTCTAAAGGGATGAAAATTGTAAAAAAATAGAAAAACCAGGGATATTATCGTGTTTTTAGGTTAGAATTTCGTGAAATTCAGTATATCTGAATCGAATTTACTAAAATTATAAAAGTAATATAATATTTGTTCAATATTTAAAGGAACCCGCGCAAAGTTTGGTAATATTAACTAGTTTAGTTATAAAATAAATGCTAGAAGCTATTTTTTTTCCAAGTATTAATATTGGTGTAGCTTACCAAATTTAAGGGAATCTAATAAATTTATAAAGATATATAAACTATATACAGACTAATCTGTTTATATAAGTACACTATAAAAACAAAAATTTTAAATTTCAAAAAAAAAATAATGTTAATTGGTTTTTTATTTGCATTCTATAATAATTTTTCTCGAAATTGCTATTGTAAGAAACACGATATTTATCCTAATTTCGGAATTACTATACTCACAATCTATTTATATATGATAATAATTTTTATTTTTTTTACAGCAAGCATTTATCATTAACAAGATATGTACATATAATTATGTGATTGATAAAATATTCTATACTTCTATGAATAAACACATCTTTTATGAATAACACATTCAAGTTGAACGAATAAATTTTTATTTTTCTTCGTCAATGAATGAGTTTTTTTTAAACATAAATTTACGAATTTTAGACGTGAGAAATATTTGTATAGTTGTTGGTTACCCAAGTGAATTTTTTTTTTAGATTTTTGCCCGAAGATCTACAAGACATGGCTGAAGATATCATATATTCTAATTATGAACCAAACCCTCATGAAATGAAAATCATAGCCAAATACACTGAATCGACAGAAAAAACTAAATATCAGGTAGTTTAAAAAAGTGTTTGCATTATTAAGCCCGTCAACTTGTTATTTTAATTGATAGTTATCCATAATACAATAAAATAATTGTTTTAATGATTATATATTATACTATGTTTTTGATAAGTCCAAACATTAATTTAATTGATTGAAAATTGATCTAAGAACCATATTGGAATGGACAAGTTTTTACGACATACAAATTTCAAAATATTTTCATCAATAATGAACTAATTACAGAATTAGTAATTTCAAAACTCTTTGAGTATTTGTCTCATTGTGCTCCTTCAGATTTTTGTAATCCTCATGTATGACAGTTCATCATCGATTGAAAATCTAATATAAATCATCGCTGTATTTCACTTTCATATAAGAAACACTTTTGAATAAGGTTTTTATTTTTTTTTTTATGCGAATCGGATGTTTAAAAGTTCCTTTTTGTTGGGTAATTTAAATCATTCTGTATATGAACTTTATAACTTAGGTATTCGAAATAGTACCTATTACAGTGTATACGATAAACTATATAATAGATTATGATATTGGCTAAACATAAAACTATATAAATGTTTTACGTAAAAAACTTTTACTGTTTTTAATTTAATTAAATTTTTTATTATTATGTTCTTAGGCTTCATCGTACGCACCGTGTATGAAAATGGGAAGCGTAACTGAATAAGTCACAGCGATATGTTTATACGTAAAAGTGTTAATTTAAAATTAAAATTTTAAATAAGTTCCTGCTAAAACATAAAAAGTTTTTGCAGTTATTATGTAGTAAATTATCATATTGTTTGCATATTATTCCATTATAAACTAAATCGTTGTCACGTAATTGATTGGTAAAATCGTTTTACTCTGTTGTAATTAATTCTCAAAATGTATATTTCCTAGAAAATTAAACGTTTTAAAAATGAAAAAATGCTACGAATACATATTATTGAAATTTTTAAATACATAGAATTTAGGTATTTAAATACACCATTATATCTAAGACCGAGTAATCGATTTGATTATACTTCTAAAATTGTGTAAATATTTTAAGTAAACTGTAGCACTTAGAAATTATTCGAGTTTTTTTTTTTACTTTACATCATAATATCTTACTTCAAGAGAATAATTTTTAAAAACGCTTCAATTACTGGTACTGTCCCCGTAAAAACACCTATATTTATGTATTTGAAGTGGTTACACATAAATATGGGATCAAATACTAATCACCCAAAAACGTGCTCACAAAAAAAAGACTTAATTTAAAATGTATTACTTTATTCGCTTCGATCAGAATTTACAAACAGTTACCTACGACAAATTTGCTTTCATAAAAATAAATATTTAAACAATTATCAATTTATGGTGTAATCGAATCGTAAATAATTCTATATAATCTTATATATAAACTATCCAATTTACCTTTATTGTTAAATATTTCCCATTTTATTTTAATTTTGGAACACGTCAGTACATTGTAACAATAAATATTACTCACGATGAAATTACGCGCACTATTTCGCATTCGATACTAAAATCTTACTATATCCTCAAATAACGGTCAAAACGGTTTGAAATTTTCACGCGTCTTTAATATTTTTTACGCGTGGATACGTTTTCGGACAATTTTCGTCGTTAAATTTGCCGGTTTTTACCGGGACTACTGGCGTACCGGACCACCGAGCTCGTTTAATAGGACCGTAGACAACGATTTATCGCGATTTTCAGAACATTTCGAATAGTACCGCAACAACTTTTAAACCCGCCCAAAGCGTGTAGTCGCCGGCCGCGTCGAGCTACCCGGAACCAGAGCGATCCCGGCGGCTTTTTTTTACACCGTTTTTACCGTGTGTCGCATTTTTTTGTCACTCGAAAAATTAATCAAGTAGAACGACGAGACACTCGGCTACGGTTATTGTGCGCGTGAAAAAATGAAAAGCGAAACGAAAATCGGCTCCTCGACGGCCTCGCAGCTGTCGGATTCGACTCGGCCCCGTCGTGGGGCGGACGGAATTTTTTTGCTGCGATAACAATACACGGCGTATATAATGCCTCGCATGGGTGTCGGCCGTCGACTGTTGTACGGGTCTCGTCGGCCGCGGAAAAAGGGATGCAAAAGGTTCAAATTTTTTTCTTTTTCGTTCTCCGGACCACCTTTTCATAATTTATACACGTCACGTCGCGCGCGTGTGTAAGTGAGATCGTCCGAGCGTGAATAAATTCGGATTTTCGTGGCGACGATCAATGGGGGCGAGCCGGCTCGAGATCCGAAAGGAGCGCGTGAAAAAAAAAGAAGTAATAACGATATATTGTTGTTGTTATTGTTATTATCGGGGTAGTATAATACACGTCGTTGCGTGTTTTCGTAACACGACTACAACACGCGCGTTCGACACGAAGTTTTTTTTATTTTGGTAATTTTTCTGGGTGGACGGACGTGGTGTTGTCTGTTCGCGGCCCCGACGAGCCTCGCCGTCTCGTACCGCGCGCGTATATAGGGTGTGTTGGCCCCGGACACCGAGTTTATAATAACAATCCGTTTAAGGAAAAAAAGAAAAACTACAAAGTCGTTTTTCGTTGTTGTCGTCGTTACCGCATGTCACCGAGTAGACACGCCCGAAACGAACGGAACCGTAAACGATCAGGACGCCGTGTCGAAACTGCCAGACGTTGAATCGTTAAAGTTTAGATAAAAAAACGGTTAATATTACAGTCGAGTGGGTTAAGTCGTTTGTTTTTGAAACATTTTTTAACTCTATAAGTTAATTGCATTTTAACGCGCGTCCGTAACAATTTGTACATTTTGTTTTCAAAACTCTCGGATTTTTTAAAAAAGAGCGTTCGTCAGACGACGTTCTCGAAGGAAAACACGATAAGTATTTTTTTAATCGGTTATATAGGTACAAAACCGCGCGAATTAAAAACATAAACTTTGTTTAAAGTTAAGTTCATTACCGGCGATCGGAGAGTTTACACTGTTACACTACGTATGGTAAGTAGTAGGTGTTACACAAACCGAGTTTTGGGTAATTTACAAATCGTTTCGTTACTTACGTTTAATCTGCGTTAAAAAACGAACTGTTATCGAAAATTTGTGTGGATCGACTTTACTGTAAAAATTCAACGGTTCCTTATGATCGAGAGTAATGGGTTATAATACACAATTGGATAATGGAATTCGGAAGACAATCTTTTATTTTCAAATAATTCGAATTTTCACGTCTTTCTAGTTTGTGCGAGTGTAACACTGATGCTTACTACACAACGAAGTGTTTTGTTCGTTTCGCACAAAAACAGTTTGAAACTTATTAAAAATGTGTTTTCGTACAAAAACCAATGGAAATGGTGAAGAATTTTTTATAAATTTCCTAATTTTCCGATAATGAGTAACTAATTTACTTCACTAAAGTACCGAGTCACGTCACTCTGCACCCTGTACACAGTTCGTGGCGCGACAGTTCGAAGCTTACAGTAACGCGCGCGGCTGCAGTTGTCGGCGTTCGCACAATGAAGATAATAATATTATGTACTCAAAAGATTTACAAAGGGGAAAAAAAAAAAGAAATAATATCCGTATTTATACCGTGTAGGTCATCCATATTGCGATCTGCCCACGCGCGTTGTTGTTGTTGTTGTGTCACACATAAAATTGTATTATATTTTATGACCGACGAAGGTTCCCACCATCGTGAAAACGATTATTTGTACTCCGGGCCGTGACCGACCGCCATTCGGCACGGTGAAACGCCAAGACGTCGAAAACGTTTTCCGAGTGTTTCCCAAATAAACTCGCCCGAGTCACAACAAGAGTCTATTGTTACACTTTCATTCATGGCCCGATAGTGTTATGCGAAATAAAAACACGATAGTTTCGGTTGAATAAAAATTGTTTTTTTATTTTCTAAAATTTTAATCGATGTAATCAACCACCGTGTCCCTTCTCGGTGCTGCGGGGGCGTCTTTCCACCCACCCCCCTCGGGTAAGCACACTAAAATTCTCGTCATTCCTCCCCAGGGAAAAAAAAGCTACAGCAGGATTGAGCAGGATAACACGCGATCGAGCATACATATATACAGTTTTTGACAACACGATTGAACATAAAATATTATTGCCACGTACGTTTAACAGCGCGATTAGATTAGGAATAGCATGCGTATTTCGTAAAATAAGATTTAGGAAATGCTTCAAAATGTGTGTGATTCATTCCGGTTTACGTTTGCTCGGGTAACATTGAAAACGTTACGTTTACAGTAATTATCCTCATATCCGCACGCAGTTATTGCTGATTGCAACACAAACTGACACGTTAACGACGATTCTGATCGATCACAGAACATAAAATTTCAAAGCTAAAAAAAAATTTAATAGATTGAATCGAATATGAAGGCGTTTTGTTCGAAGCGTAAAAATACTCAACATTTGTTTTTATATTCAAGCCGAATAGGGAACGTTTAACGAGGTGTAAACATTTAATACGTATTAACAAATATTGTAGTATTGAACTTATTGAAGTTTTGACTTTGTTAAAACATTAATTTCAGTGTAAAAGTATAATTTTTTAGTACGTATTAAAAAAATATTATTCCTGAAAATTTCTCCCGCTATGAAATGCGGCCACAACGCTACGAATTTTATGCGTGTTTTCTTTTGTCATTTTTTTTCTATTGGTTACCTACCGAAATTGCTCAGTCATAATGTAAAAAAAAATATATTATGCTCAATCGTACTTATCCGGTTAAAAAAATACCAAATATACGCCACGGATTCGGTAGGATATCAGTAATAATTAATTAAAACTTTTTTGATTTTGGTGTTTAAAATACCCATATCGAAATCAACAAGTCATACACGCTTTGAAATCGTATATAATGGCGTTGCGATATTGTATATTAACGATGAGGATTAAAATCCAAAAATATCTATCTGAAATAATCCTATATATTGCTGCGAATTTGCGATGTCCGACATTTTAAGAGTGCTCGAATGATATTAGTAATAATAACAGCAACGATAAAATAACACGTTTGTTAAAACATCCGAGTTGATACCTCTGTTTTATTTGTAAAAAAAAAAAAAAACTAGTATTTACATTGTTCGCGTTGGCCGTGCGTGCGAGAGATTTAATTAAATTTAATAATGAAATGGCGACACAATTGTTTGTTTTTAACGAGCGATTATTATTATTATTATTATACAAACTAAAAGGTAAAATAAACTCAAATATGCATCATCCCGACACGGAGAAAACTCCAGGTTGAAATAAATTATTTTTACGTAGAAGTTCATTTGCATTATTCAAACGATAATTGTTTTTCATACCGAAGTTTGTATAGAACTGCGTTGCATAGAGTACATTAATCATTGTTATACCACCGCGTAAAAAAAGTACCTATAATATAAAAAGTGTTGGGCATAAATTATTTAATATTTGAAAAACTTCGTATTGAGTTTAAACAATTTTTTTTTTCTTCGTTTAGTTGTGGCGGAAAAAACTGATTAATACGAATGTTGATTTATACGTAACGGGGAAAAAACTTGTATTCAATTATATGCGATTTATATTTGCTTTTGAAATAAAACAATACAGAAAAAAAAAGAAAAACGTAATTTACGAAAAAGGCAAAAACAAAATTGGTATACAGAACTCTCTGGTGGAGTAGGTCATTGTTTTGGGTGGATTACTGATTGTCCGTATTACCCATATTTATAATTTACAACGATTTCAATCAATACCTGTTATCAGACAACAGTTATGATAAAAGTTCGAACGGTTCAACACGAAAATATCACTCAAATGTTTTAAGAATATTAAATGCTTACTTTCACCATATTGGATTGTTCTAAAAATACCATATTTTACATATGGTACATTCTTGACATTTTTTTTATTAACATCACAATAGTTTTTTATGCATCTCGCTATAATAATATTGTCGCCTACTTTTAATTAGTCCCTCTTGCGGCCGTGTCACGACTTACCCAGTCATTTACTCGGGAAAAACTCAATTAACGTGTAATATTATAATAATAATATAGTATAATGTACCTTCGATCGGTCTCGAACGAGAGGGCCTTGATGAAAAATCGTGATTCGAAAAACTCCGCGATTGCGTGACCCGACGAGCCTTTCGTTATACACACACCACCCGTGCACCGTACAGAGGGGAAAATATAAAAAAAAAACGACGAAACAATAATATTATTTTAAAGGCCTTCGTTAATTATCATTAAACAATACGGCAAAATAGCGTTTATCAACCGTCATATTTATAAAGCCACACACAAGCACACTTGACACTGTCGTGTATCGATTTCTGTTTTGCATATTAAACTGAAATCCCCACGATCGAACGACGAGAAACCTTCGTTTTTTCTGATAGTTTGGAGTGCGCTTGATGTTGTTGTACCTACCTTAAACTAAAATTGTATTGTTAAAACTGCACATTTTGTTTGAGGGTGTGGCTAAAATTTGTATGAAAAAATACCGAAACGCGAACTCACTTTTCAAAGTATGCAATAGATTGATTTTGAATTTTTTTTTTTCAAAGAATAAAACCCCTTTCTATGTTTTGCCGATTTTTCGATTTTGTTGCGACACAATTTGAAATCGAAATTATTACAAATTTCAGATAAAGTTTTACGTTATGCTGGGACCTAATTTAAAAACCGGCAAAACGAGCGGTCTTTAAGATATTTTTATCTTTCCAAAAAAAAATTACTCAAATACGCTCAGCGGTTTTGGAAAACGAAATCTAATAAATTACATTTTTTCCGCGGTTTTGACCATGTCGTAGAAATACACCGCTAGGTTACACTAGTTTCGCCGGCTAAACGACGTGCTTTACCCCAAAAATAAAAATTGTTCGTTTTCCACCATGGTATTAAAAACTCTAAAGTCGAACATTTTTCTTAACACAATATTTTAGTAAGATCGACATTGACAGCGGCGTTTTCTTTCAGCATGTCCGTATCAACACGAAACCACCGAGTGTAGAAATTGCAAACTTGGCCTCTTGATTAATTGCCCGTTTCCCTTAAAACGGCCGAATCGCCTGGTGTCAGTTTTCCAATATTTTCATTTCTCGACATGGAAAAAACAAAACTCTACAGTTTTTTCCACCACATCGCCCTTATCAAATGTTGTCCGACAAATTTTTACCGGAGGTGCATTCCATTTATTTTATATATCTATGGTTTCAAGACCTTTCAATACGATATCAAACTAACGAAAATTCGCGTACAGCACGCAAAAATAACGGGATCTATTATATCGTTATTTTATTGCCTTAAACTATTCGGACCGATCGTTAACATACAATATTATAAAACCGTTTCGTTTGTTGCGAACGTTTTGATGGTCCGCAAAAATGATGTTCGCGGGCGAACGACGTAACATAAATTCTATTATCTTAATAAAAACGGTATCGCGAACATGAGTCATACGCACATTAAACGTTTTACCCATCGACTCTATATTGTGATAAATGGTCAAAAATATTACGGTCGTTAAGTAATTCTATACGATTTTCGTATTTTTATCGTGCCGATCGCGATGCCGCACGCGCCTTTGCCTCTCGGACCCGACTAATAACGTGCAAGTCCAATGATTTTGAAACGATTCGATCGCAGTTTGGCAGGGCGAAAAACTCTCGTCTCGTTAGATTAAGCGATAAATAGAACATCAAAACGAGTTTGTTCCGAAGTGATTTTTGAATAGCTTTATTCGGCAAATAAGAATAAAAGACGATTGATTTACCTACCTTTAAAAAAAAAGTGTTATTAAATTATGCATACACCAAGAACTAATCACGGATTCAAAATATAAACGAAAATTCATGTAGAGCCTATATCTATTTTAATTTACTAAAATTATATTTGCTGTTTAACTCGTTAATTTTCTTTGTTTTGAGGCATCACGATAATAGGCATATAATATTATATTATTAAGTTAGTACAACAATGCTTTTTTCTTATCTTGATAGATTTAGGATTTTACTTACTGCAGATTCTAAAGGTGAAAAAAATCAGAAAACCTTACGAAACGTCTTGAAATAAAACAATTGTTTATCATTGACTCGGGTGTATCAGTTTTATTTATTTTTTCAGTAAAATTATAAATACATACAAATAATCAGATATAACTGATAATTTAGTTATTCATATATCAACAAATATATCACATATTATATGCGGTGTACTATTGGCTTAAATTTATTTAAAAATCAGAAGAGCTCAATATTATTTGTCGGTGAATTAATCGACTTAAAAATATTACAATAGTAAAATAATACTTTCATAAATTCTACAAAAACGTTTTTCAATCGTTACGTTGACTAAGTTATATCGAGAAAAATGATTTGAAACATACACTTTAAAATATAAGAAAACGTAAAAGGTATTTTACGTTGATAATAAAATAGAATGTCCATTTGTATTATAAAAAATTTCAATTTTAATGGCCGCTAGAGAAAATGTAGAGTACCTACCTACCTATTTTAGGGTTATTTTTTTATTTTGTAAAAGTTTTATTCGTTATGAAAAAATTCAGTGCCATTGAAATTAATTAATTATAAAAATGAAAAACGTTTATAATAATCAGCAGAAATGAATGGTGAAAAACACTCTGAATACCCATATTATTTTACTGTATCGTAAAAGGAAAAAAAAATATCATTAAGCTGCAAAAATATAAGCACGACATTATTTGTACTTTTCTTTTCGCAGAGGAAAAATGCAATAATTTTTTTTTTTTATAAAATATCTCCAGTAAATTACGACACATTCAATGTGAATAATACCGTTGAGTGGTATTCAAAAACGAAAGACGAATCTTCGTTCATTTTAAATGATAATACAGCAGCTATAATCCGGCTTATTCCAAATCAGTTTTTTTTTTCAATAGCATTTCCAGCTTTATTTATTTACCGATTCAATTTACGATATAATTGATTTTAATAAATGCGTTTCGTTTAAAAATAAAAACATTTTTTTTTTATAATATTGCAATTTATATGCTTATGAAATTCAATATTCTTAAAAACTTTAAATCGATGATTTCTTTCTATTGTTAGATATAGATACCTATAAGAATTTTGAAGAGAAAATTAAAGATTTTATACAAAATAATATATATGTAAACAAATAAAAAAAAAAAATTAATCCTAAGAAATTCTAGAAAAACCCTATGTCTTGATATTATTAAAAAAAACGTACTAAAAAAAACAAATAACGTTATTACATGAGAATTTCTCATTCTGCAGTAAAATGCACACTTAAATGTAATAACACTGTTTTTATCCCGCTCTATAATATAAATTGTATTACATACATTATTATATAATTGTGTTTTTATGAACAAATAATTTATAGTTCCTAATTAGCGAGCACTTTTTTGTGAAAAAAAAAAAACATTTACTAAAGCGTTTCAACATATTTTACATTTGAATTATTTTGGTATTTAGATTTTCGAAAAATGTGCTGACTAGACAGAACAATATGATTACGATTTAACATAGAAAGTAGCTATTTCAAGACAGTCAATTATTCAGGAAACAAAAAAAAAAAAAACTGCATTTTTTCACGTAGTAAAACAGATTAATTGTAATTTTTGTTTTATAATTAATCGTTGTATAACATAATATCGTGTGAACTAATTAATTTTTTACTATAAATCATCGACAAGTAAATTGTTATGACAATAGTGATCATTGACCAAGAGAAAAATTATGTAGTTAAGACCTGTGCTCTAGCATATTTATATATATATATATATATATAGTACACGTTTACATATTATTGGTTATGATGTTTAAAAACGATCGTTTGAAAAAATACCAGGTACCTACACAGTAAAGTTGAAAATTGTCTAACAAGAAAATACTACCAAAAACTAATAGTAAAATTATTATGAATAGCGTAGAATAATTTCGCTAAATATCTCTATACTACGTTTTTTGTCGACAGTGTAAAGTGAATTGTTGAATCAAACATTCAAACAAAAAATCGACATGATCAATCTAATATAAAACCGATCAGTGCACGAAATGTGTTTATTACTTAAGTTTTGTTCGCGATTATGAAATTTCAATACATTTAAATACGTGTTCAGTAGTTTTGGTTTCATTCGTTGTTTTACGTTCATTTTTGTTGAATTGTTATTCTGAGAATTTCGTTGTCACGTGAATACTATGACATTTGCACCCTCAATATACATCAAACTCGCATTTCCATCCAGAAACGCCAAAATAGTTTTACGAGAGAGGAACTTTTAAGGTCTCCGGTTCAACTCTCACAAAATAATACTTTAATAGCACGTTGTTTCATTCACTGAGTGTTTAGAACAAAAAGTACGTACACACATCACCGTACTGTAACAATATTACAATATGCTAATGCGCCTAACGACTAATGGATTAATAGTGAATTTAAACGGAACAAGAATATTGCGATTGTCAGTAAAGAATAACGGCAACGCCTTAATTGCTTAACGCGTATAATTATAACGTAGAACGTAAAGTCGGAATAAGAAACTTCGACTATCAAGTATATGCAGGTACAGAAAGTAGATTGTTTTTGAAATGAGCACACGTGGTCGTATATCGTTAATTTTTTTCTTAGGTAAAAACAGTACGTTTTGAACAAACAAAGTTCTAAAAGTAAAATCTAATCGAATAAATGTTATTTTCAGTATCGATTATTTTTTGTCAGAACAGGTATTTTTATAACTACATTTTGGTGTTTTTTGTATCCAAGCTTTTAAGTGATGCTTTGTAGTTTTGGCCCTTCTGCGGTCCATTTGTTTGTGCTATATATGTATAGGCCATATAGGTCAACCAATAGATTTTAACTCAGATTTTATTATGTACAAAACCTTTAAAGATAGGTCTTTTATATTCATTAGCTATTCAACTTTGTTATGGCCACATGTAAATTTTTACAGACGTACAGATGAATTTAATTTAAGTAGATGATTGAACAATTTCTCTAATCGACTCGTCTGCGTATGTCGACTCGATTGAACAAGAATAAAATACAAGTATATACAATATTGATTAAAAGTGTGAGGTTATAATAATTTGTGAAATAGTTCAGAAAAGCGCCTGAGAGTTTTCTTCGGAGACCGAACATTTCTTTTGACTTTAACGGGACGATTTCCTGTCAAATTTCTGTACAACTCAAATCCAAATATCCAATCATGAGGATTTCATACAGAATCTATTTGGTTTACCTATTTCATCTCCAGGAGACATTGAGTGATAGCCGTTTGTCACCGTTTGACGTCCCGAAATCGAAAATAATAATATGTTATATTTACGTGAACCTAAGTGTGAGTAACGCAACACATTACGTTGTGACATCAATCAATATTCCTGAGACGTTTTTACTCGGATATTTGTACTTAGTACGTTTTTAGTTTTGTTATTTGTGAAAACTGATAAGCAAAAATCTTTAGTTGGTTGTATACAGGTTTAGGTGGACCTCTGCAGTCTGAGCGGATAGATATCATCTTCATCGTCATAGATTTTAAAAGAGCAAACAACAAAAAAAAACTATTCTTTTTATTAACTTAACAAGACAATATTTATTTGGTAACAATGAAATTTTAATCGCACTTAAACAAAATAACTACCTTTTTATCATATAAAAAAAGAACTAAGAAAACATTAAAAAATAAACGAATATAAGTAATTTAATGATTTATTTTTAAAGTTTTGAAATTATAACGTTTTCTAATTTATGTGTATTGTAACGTAAGTAACTTTCAAATCATTTGTAGTACCTACTAGTCGTAAATTTATACGACTAATTACGATTTTAATGTTAGCTGCGCTAATCAGTGTAATTTATTTGTCCAGTTTTTCATCCGTCCATTTGTCGACGCGCATTCATTACCAACTTAAAAATTATTCTTTTTACTGTTAAATTACACTAAGAAAAGTCATAACAATTAATGTTTCAAAATTCAAAATTTTATTATTTGAAAAATAATTATTTTCTTTCCATGTGAGCGTTATTTTTAACATAAATCACACATCAATTTTTTTAAATATTTTAATTTGGAAAATCAAATGTAGGCTACTACCTACTGAAGCTGTAGACGTGAGAGTGCGTAGATATTGTCGTGGTGAAATTAATTGTTAGTTAAAATGATTCACGCGTCTTTGAAAATCGTAAATGAAAAATTATTTAAAATTTTCAAAAAAAAAAAAACACTTAAAAACTGACTCGCCACAACATAATCGTGCAACCTAACCAATGAAAGAATAAGAATTTGGAACATTGTTTCATAATATCATGTAACCATGGTCGTAATTTTTATTCAAAACTAAAAAGATTTTGTCCTTTTTGTACTTAACCCTAGAGCACACGCTTCACGGTCAAAAAGACCGGGCTTTTAGGATTTTGTTCGTTGTTTCAAAAATACGAAATATTAACCCAATCTACCTTCTAATTAGGTGAAAAACTAACATTAGATACAATTGAATACGATTTGATGCCTGTACTATAGAAGGGTTCAATTACCTATTAATATACCGTCTAAAAGACCGTGTGCGTGTTATACTGTGACATTTATACGCAATTTAATTTTATGAAAACTCAATTATGGGATATTTTTTAACTCTCTTATCGCCGATAAGACGTTATCGATAAAACGCAAATGAATATTTTATTTTCACTGGCAAGATTGTTGTTAG
Organism: Hormaphis cornu; assembly: GCA_017140985.1. Lineage (NCBI taxonomy): Eukaryota > Metazoa > Arthropoda > Insecta > Hemiptera > Hormaphididae > Hormaphis > Hormaphis cornu. The sequence continues at coordinate 32,660,795 of CM029359.1, forward strand.
TTGACATTTAGTTCGCCATACTGTGTGTAACTACGAGTATAATACACATTCGGATAAAACATTTATAAATTTAAGTACCTACCTATCGTTCCATTTTATTTTAACCAGATAATTTTTTTGTTTTAGTCTCACTATATTTTCAATACGAGTGGTTGTTTTACATTATATTATTTTTTCGTTAGAATGGACGACGATCGTTTACTTATCGAAAATATTGATAATGAAAATACCGAGTTTGACGAAATCGGTGGCAGTGATGAAGAAAAAGTTGATGAGGTAGAATATATTAGTCATAACAGTGATTCTGAACAATCTTTAGATAAAGGCACCTATTTATTTTCTAATCGGTCGAACGGACCGCAATTTATAGGGAAAACTTTTTGGAAATATTGTCCTCCGCCAAAAAATAATCGGATTAGACGACATAATATAGTTAGACATGTAACCTGGAGTAAAAGGACTTGCTAAAAATGCAAATAGTGTTGAAAATTCACCGAGTTTATTTTCTCCAGATTCTATTTTGGAACAAATAGTTACATACACAAATATTTATCTTGACCGTATAAGACCTAAGTTTGATCGTTCACGTGTTGCAAAACCGACTATATAGTCTAACGGAAGTAAAAGCGCTAATTGGTTTATTATATTTAGCCGGTGTTCATCAGTCTTCTCGTGTGAATATAAAGGACTTATGGACGGTACAGGTATTGAATATACCTAAAGATAATTTTTTTTTTAGAATAAAATATTTTATATAATTTATTATCTAATAGGTATGTAATAACGTTTATACGAAAGCTTAATTTGTTTATATCAATAAAATCGTTTGACAATTTTTATTTATTTAAAATCAATAAAATAATTATTATTTCAATTTATCGAGTTTTAATTGAAATATTTCAATACACGGTCAAAAACACCGTGTGCGTGGAAACTCGTGAATATTTTTAACGCGTGTAATCTAGGGTTAAGAATGTATGAAAGTTTCGAACTGTACAATTGTTTTTTTTCTGTATTTGTTCAAACATTCAAAAGTACAAAAAAAAAAAACAAAGTTATGCCATCCAATACAGAATCGGCAGTAAATTATTGAGTGTTCGATTTCTTTTCAAAGTACAAAAATCCGATTGGTTCGTCTACTTATTATAAATATAAATCAACGTGGAAAACAAAAATCTTTGAAAACGACAATAAATGAGAAAGAAAAAGTTTACAAAGAAAACGCTAATTAGTTGTAAATACAGAAAAAGAAAAAACGTAAAGCAAAACTTAACCAAACGAAATAAAGTATTGCGAATAACTAATTAGAACATTCAGTTCAAAATCTGTACGTAAATTATTATGGCCACTTATCAAATTTAAAAAACTCATTTGTTTGTTTTAAAATGAAATATATTATTAATAATTAAAGATAAAACGCACAGAAAAAATAACATTATTTGTAAGTTGTAACAGACGTTCGCCGTATTGAAATAAAACCCTTCGTGAGTTTTGGTGTTATTTTTTTTTTTAAATCAAATTTAAAAAAAAAACTTATCATTTTGATACAATATTCATCCGGATTTGTAATTTAGATTTTTATAGTACAAATTTTAAAATCGAATAAGTGGTGTTATTTAAATTTAAAATTAATTATGTTTACACACCGAACGAGAAAATATTACCCGGACAGATTGTTAGTTATTCGTCGTAAATGCACCGGCACGCAGAGAGTAATCTAATGACTGTAAAACAAATTGAACTCGAAATAAACGGAAATTTCTTTTAAAGCAAAAATAAATTCCTACACGTAGCAATTATCGTCGTTGAAAAAAAAATGATTAAAAAACATAAACCTACAACTGGGAAACTCATTCATTTTGTCGGTAATTTAAATTTGTTCGCGACACCGAGTGCTTTGCGTTGAAACAAAAAATAAATCGTCAGTTTTTTATAGTAGCAACACATAGGAAATAATATAAGTTATTTGTACAATCGCTTTAAAAGCAATCGTGTCGGGAAAATGTTTTAGTACGATCGGAAACAATTTATTTAACAAAATGACTATTTTTTTTTCAGATTCATAAAAAAAATTTCAATGGTATTTAAACCCTATCAAAATATTGGGACAGAATTGAATTATTGTTTAGTTTGTATTGAATTTTTCTGCATATAGGACTACTTAGGTTACATTTTGTATCAGATGTGAAAATCCGCTTTTGTTAACATTCATTTTATTTTGTGAAATTTGAATAATTTTCTAAGTTATGTTTATTTTGAATGAGCTATAGCTGGTAATTATTTTCATCAGAACACACGTGCTTTTTCAATATTAAATAACCATTTTATGTAAATGTCGCGTTTAACCATTTATTTCATTTTGGCACATAAATATACAGAAAACACAGAATATTTGCAACTGTATGTTTTGAAATTTGAATTCTAAACGCAAAAAAATCATGAAATAGCGTTCTAAGTATGCACACAATTAGCCCAAAACTGTTTTAAAAATACAGCATCAATTATATACTCGAGTGTATTAGTATTGAGTTTTTTTTTTTGGTCAACTATTAACTAAAATGAGACATGGTGAAAAAAATAAAATTCAAAATTCGAATTCCGTTAAAAACTCCAATATCTCTCAGTTATTAATGTAATTTTAATGGATCCCATAGTCGTTTGTTCCTCGCATTTTTTAATATTTTTTTATGTTATTTGAAAATCCAAAACCTGCGCAGAGACTAGCGTCTTTCGAACACAAACTTTTTTAATTTTATCCGTACCAACTTCATATCATATAATCTCGATGGTGGTTCTCGGAAACTCATCTTTCATCCGTTTTCGTAGACGCATCTTTTTAGTAATCAGTATCTTAACTTTTATTTAATATTTTAGATGCTGAACGTAGCGAAGAAGCAGTCAGCGCAGTCGTTAACTTTTCTGATAGGTTTATGGACTCTGATGGTACCTTAGAGGTTCTGAAGTTTAAAATTTAAAAAGTTACAATAAAAAAGCTAAAGAAGATTGACGGAAGAACGTTAAAAATTGCGGTTAACGTGTTTTTTTCATGATATACCTTATTGATTTAGTTTTTTGAACATAATTTCTTAAATAACAATAGGAATAGGCTGAAACTTTCATACAATATTAAAACAGGTAAGTTACACAAGTTACATGTGATTTAGAAAGTTTTTGAGGTAAATATAGTATTTAACATTTTCAAAAACTTTCATTTTTTTTTTTTTTTTTTGTTATATTTATTTGATAAGAATTTTAATTTTCCATAAAAAGATTTGTTTAGCAACATGTAAGATACATAATATATTAGTATTAATAATTTTCAAAATCTGTCATCCCATTTTTTTTTTTTTTTATTTGTTTAAAGTTGGAAAACTGTCGAAAATTGCTCATAGCTTTGACTTAATTTTGAAAAAAAGTATTCGTAACTTACACAAATTTGTTATGATTTGAAAATTAAATAGGTTGCCTACGTAAAACAAAATTTGCTATCTTAATAGAAAAACTAAAAATAAAACATACATGTCCAGTAGATTCTGAAAGCGTAAAAAAAAAGTGTTGACGAATCGGTATTATTTTGATTTCGTTAAATTCGGTTTTTACCAGGACGTACATAGTGTATTAAATAACTGAGCCAACTCGGAATCGTTTTTTCGAACGCAGGAATTTGTTTATTAGTTAGCAAAACGTAGTCGCTACTTCGTCGATCGACGGTGTAGACTACCCACGCGAAATGGGAGTGAACCAGTGTTTTTTTTTAAATATTGTTTTTATTTTTTCCGGAAATCCAAAACTGAGACGCCCAGCGGGTCGGATACATTAAATTATTGCGTTTTGCGGAAGGCCGACTCAAAGGCGTTGAACATCGAAAAGTCGATTGACTCGTTCGTTTACTTGATATGGGTTAATTTTTTTTTTTTATTATTCAACGCGTTCGCTTTAGTTTAGCGAATTAAAAATCGTTTTATGTAAAAAAAAAAAGTCGGAAAAAAATACGACAAATAATAGAATTCACGAAGCGGAGGAATCACTGTCGAATTATACAGGTACGACGCGAAATATGTACCGTAATATTATACGATCTTTGTTTCGGACGCAGTTTTTTTGTTTTCCGATTAGACTTTTTGATCGAGTGAAAATTTAAAAAAACGATGAACACACTAATCGTTTTTTTCAATTCGAAACGAGCCGAAAAAGTTCGTTTTCCCGCGACATCCGGCACAAAGGGCGTCCGCGATTGGGCGACCGGGGCACGACGACGACGACCGTAATGTCGTCGTCGTCCCGCTTGGGGCGCTCATCGCCGCCGCCGCCGCCGTCGGAGGGTCGCGTGCGCGCCCGCGGAAGGGACGCGGGGCGGAATCGCCGTCGCCCGCGTCAACCGTCTCGATCTCGCGGCAGTCAATACAGGACCGTCGTACGCGCGGCACGCGACCAACGTTCGTCCGGTGTGTGCGCGTGACAAGTGTCTCACGACGACGACGACGACCACTACCGTGTTAGTAATAAAACGCCGTACATTGTAATAAATAGTTGACGAAACCGTCGTACCGAGCACGTTGACTGTTTGTCGGTATCATCGCAAACGGAAATCCGAAACGCGTCCGAGTCGTTGTCGTTGAAAAACGCGAGAGAAAAACAGCGCCCGCGATTTTTGTTCTCGAAAAACTCCAGCGTACTGTTATGACGTCACCGGCGGACGACACGCGATCGCCGCAGCGTCCCTCCGAGTCGGACCGTTGACGCCGCCTCGTCAATAACACTATCGTTTCCATCCACGCGTCGTCATGCCGTCGAGCCGGAAACTACTCGTCGCCGCCGCCGTCGCGTTTTGCGCTCTACAACTCGTCACAGGTGAGTAGCGATTTTTTAATAGTTTTTGATAAACTGCAGCAGGGCGATAATAACACGTTTCGCTTTTTCGAGACGAGCAACCGCCGTGATTCGGCGACGTGTCGTTGAACGACCTGTCGTACACGATTTTCGGAAAGTTAAGCGAAACGTGCGAGACGCGCGTATTATTGCGGAATAACCGCGTGACAGAAGCGGGCGAGAAAACGTTTCAAGACTTGCAGCGGTCATCGAAACAGTCGCGTAAAGTTTTGCTGCCCAGTTGCGTTGGTAGTCGTCAGCTTCTACGAAACGTTTTTTTGGGCTCATTGAAAGTCTCATCGTTTCCGGTCCAACGGGACTCGTACGTGTTATACACACGACCGATTACTCAGTTGACCGCAAACGCCGACGCATCATTAATTTTTTTTGGTCTGCTCAATGTTTTTCGCAACATTGGGTACTGTGTTTTTACTGCGTCTAAATCGGGATCAAATTAATTAGCTTTACGGTTTTTGAACACAAGACGTTCGTTTGTAAGAAATGAAAATCTTTCGCGGACTGATCAAAAATGTGTATTAAAAAACCGATCGTGGAAAACGTGCGTTTCAAACGAAAAGATTTAATTAGCCACTCGGTTTTTCCACAAAAACACAGCTGTTCGGTGCCGAGCGACGGGCGTTTCGGGATGACACCTGTCGGGGGGCTTTTGCGAAAATTACTAATCCACCGGTGATTAATATTCGCCGCGATTCGGAAGAAATCGTTTTTTTCCCATTTTTTTTTCCCCCCACGACCTTTTGTTTGTTTTCGATTCTTATAGTTACTGATTGCGTTTTATTTTTAACGCGACAGACAATCGTCGTCGTACGCGCCGTTTCGGAAATTAATATTTCTCGGTCGGTTTGATTTATTTTTCGATCAAACGTCTTTATTATTTTTCACGATTCATTCTGCGGGAAACTCGATTCGTTCAACCGGATATTAAAATATTACAAACGTATCGCGAAACCTTCGTAAATAATTAATTATTCGTGTTTTCGCCGATAACGCCAGCGAATCTGTGCTAATGACCCTTGCAATTAGCAGATTCGTTTGTTTCCGATACGTATCGGAATGTCGTCGTTAAAAATGAAATAAAACAGCGTAATTAAGGAAAACAAATCGATACTGCGCTTTCCGTAAGATATCTTTTAGTCCACTCCGGCTCTCAGATTTACTGCTATTGTTTTTATAATTTTAAATACATAATATTGAAAATATACTCAATTTAAAAGGTTCTAAAGGTAAATAATATAATATATAATAATTTGGTTTCATAAACTTTTATCGGATATGATCTTTTTTTTTTTTTTTGACATTTCGGTAATGACAAATACAAATACTATAGCACAGTTTCAAAATGCACTACTCGGCAATTAGAATTAAAGTATAACTTGGCATTCATTTATTTTTTAACTTTTCATTTACATATTGTTTTTAAAAAACCACGTCAGTTTAAAATAATTCTGGAAACGTTTCGGCAACTTTTCGGATCGATATACAATTTTATGATTTTGAAAATAAACGATTAACAACATGTTACAGTAAGACTTTAAATTTGAGGATTTAGAAATATTTGCTTAACACGCGAAACGGCACACAATCGTACCCGGAGACTTATCATTCGTGTACGGTAATGTTAAACCTTTCTGGGAATAAAAAAAATAAATTTTGCCACATAGCGTAAAATTATTATAAATAAAAAAAGTAACTATAGAATCGAAATGCATAAAATACGTCAATAAAACAGTAAGAACTATGTCGTTTGATTTTGGCTTGTTGTACCAACCGTATTGGTTTCGAACGTTTATTTAAAATTTGATTTTTCTACGTTTCAAAAATATCGATTCAGACACGTATAGATTTTGACGACGTTAATATGATATTTGTACCGATATCAAGCGTAACATAACTATAATTATAAGTGTAGCTAATAGATATTACTACTGTTTGTCATATTTTTCATTAGTACGGCGATCTGTAGACGTACTAATAGTGTTTGATATCGTATAGTTTTTTTTTTTTGAAGTCCGCTTGAAAACAATTTCCCCGAAACGGAGATATTTATGTTTCCGATTGGCTTTTGAGTTTCTTACAGATTTTTTTTTTTAACATTTAAAACACGTTTCTCGAAATATAATATTGTATTATACGGCCGCCTATACTCTCGCCCTAATACAATATAAATTCCTCTCCGCGCGTATACTCTGACCTTTAAGACCTTTGGCGTGTACCTTTCATAACCGTGGTATACGCGAGCAGCGGTAGCCGGGGGCGGCTTATGTCCTCCACATTCCCCCGTGTGTGCGCGCGAACGAATATAGTGCAGTCCTCTTCATCTTCCCCTTTCGTCTTGCACTCGAGCCGTTCACCCTTATTTTTCATCGCAACCCTCCCCTCTTTGCACCACCACCACCACCACCGTCACCACCACACTCACCTCTCGTTCGGGCGCAATCGAATTACTCGGAAAAATAAAACAGTTTCGGCTCCGAATTTAATAAATAAGCGCTCTCCGTCACGCCCTTCTGATGCGGAAAATCCACACACGTCGCAGTCGCGTTTGTTCTTATAGCGCTATTCACAAACGCGTGTTTTTGTATTAAAACAAAGGTTTTTTGAAAAAAAAACAAAACAGAGAGACAATCCAACCGAGAAAAACTCTTTTTTAATCGATAAACGTCCGCGAGTAATCACTCCTGATGTCACCGACGATAATAATATATTGTTTTTACGGTGTTTGTATTACAAAACCGACGAGAATAGAGCCAATAGTTTGATTTCGACATTTTTGTTTTAATACAGAATAGTTGTTTTTTTCAAATAGAAGTGTCACGGTATTTATTGTTTTATTTTCGGTTGATGGCGGCGTGAATCGTTACGCGTATATAATTAGGTGTTTTTTTTCTAAACAATTATTTTGGTTATCATCGTGCCGAGGGTTACGCATAACGATTATTATGTTCATTGATGTTTAAAAAACATACGGGTCGTCAGAAAATGCGAAATAGTGTACAGTAAAAACGAAAACAAACGAACGATCAAAAACTATATTTTTCTTTCCGCGTAATATCGCGTATATCGATCGGCTTCAATGAAAAATAATAACGACGACGACCACTCGTGTTTTCGTAAAATAAAAAAATACCTATAACGATTGAAAGCGTCGTACAGACGACGACGTAAAAGAAAATAATACATTGTTGATTTTTCTCGAAGTTGTAGGTAAAAGCAGTGTAAACATACATCTCAATCATTAAGTTTTGAAAGTTTTCATTGTTCCCTTTGCGTGTTTAATACGCATCAATATTATCGTTTTATGTTTCGTATGATACGGTATTATTTTTCTTTGGTCCCCCGACCCGTCTCACTCGAGTCAAATTACATAAATGCGTTTTGGTTCTAAACGTACGTTGTTATTATCGTGTTGTACCCACAACGTGCGTAATAATAATGATAATAAGTGTAATGAATTGTTATTTATATGGGTTTTTTTATTTTATAAACATTTTTTTTACCCTCGTTTATTTTGTTTTGAAACGTTTGTTCTTCACGGCGGGACGCGCAGTGGATACGACAATATGTATTTTCACTGATTTCGACCGCGGTTACGGGAGATATGAAACGGTTATCGATTTAAATTTCAAATATTCGTATAAATTTGAGAGTAAAATTTATATTTTATACGTAGAAATTTGTAATTTATACCCGAACGACGATAGTAACATGTGTATACCTACTAGAACTGTGTTGGAACACGGCGGAGTTTCTAATGCGAATCAGATATTTCTCTCGGTGTATTAAATGTTTAATTTTTAATTTCAAACACTCGTGACATGTACGAACTCCGATTGATCAAAACGCAAAAAACTCGATTGTGTTCTATTTTATGAGATTTGTTTTAATGTGTGATGCTCTCAATTGCTATAATAATAGAAGTTTTCATTGATTTTGACGGATGATTTATTTAGTATACAGGGTGTTTTGCGTAACAGCAATTATCTCGAAATGTATCGGAGAGACAGAAAAAACATTTTATATGAAAGTAGTTTTATTTTATGCGGTCTACAATACAGTTCCAAATTTTTTTGTGCTCTTTGGTGTTTGGGTTCTTTGTATCAACTATTAAAAAACTCAAGGACTATTCTTTGTACGTGTTGTGTACGCATGATTTTTTAATGAATTTTGGTGATCAAAAAACCATTTTCCATAGTAAATTCTACAAGTTAGAGAGGTTTTAAGTATTTAAAAAGCATGCACTTGAATACAGTAACAGTATAGAGTCGTCTTATCTTATTTACATTAATTATAGTTGGTAATTATCTTAAAATTGCGTGGACATACACGTTATTAGCAAACTAAAATAATGATGAATACTTTTTAGAAACATTAAACCTCTCTAACTTGTAGAAGTATCTGTAGAAAACTGTTATTCCACCACCAAAATTCATTAAAAAATTATGCATACGCAGCGCACCCAAAAAAAGCATAAGGTGCTACTTCGGTTTTAAGATTTGTTATAAAGTACTCAAACACCAATGTTCTTAAAAAAAATTGGATTTGTTACTTTCGTGGACTACGAAAAATAAAACAACTATTACATACAAAATTTTTTCTTTCATTCTCGATATTTTTTGAGACGATTGTCGTAAAATCTAACTCGGAACGGCCTGTATATGTACGTCCCAAAATTATTTTACTTTTAAAAGGCATTTTTACTTTGAATGGTACGCAAAACAGTTTATTCTATAGTCAAAAGAAAAGATAGGTCATTTAAAATATTTCGTACACATTTAGGATCGGAAATATAAACAGTGTTTCTCTCTTTGAAAGAACAATTACAGATGCTGTTGATATTTCAGTAAATTATCGTACAAAGTTAGTGAAAAAAAAAAGAAAAGTTTAATCTCGATACATAAAAACAAACGTATCGCTCATAATTCTTAAGCCGCCGATGGTTGTTTTCCGAGATAAATACACGGAGGCGAATGTATCCTTAATAAACGACTGGGCCGCCGGCATAATCCTCTATTCACACGTGTTTTTGCTCATTTAAGGATGGCCGCACGGGGGCGGATGAACTGCTGGAGGTTTTGTTTTTGTCAGGTGTGCAAATACCGGGGATTTCGCACGGGAAATTATTTAAGGGTCGGAGACGCAGTGGTTTACGACGTCGTTTCTTCAGCCGAGTGCAGTGTGTACACATCAGATATAATAACGAAATTAACGACGGTGTATGAATTGCTTTAAGACTAGAGGAACATAATCGGGAAAATAGCGGCGAAGGCTTTCGAGCATTGTTCGACGAGAGATAGATTCGTCAAGGAGAAAAATTTATGTTTATTTAATCGTTTTTGAACCGTTGTCAATCTCAATCGTTTGACTTTTGACAACACGTCACGTTGTTTTTTCAACACGAGAATCGTTGGACCATTGAAAACTCGCTTTTTTACTATTTCTTCAGACTTTCGTGGTAGAAAATCAACTGCTTACTATTTTTTGCATAGCATTCGGCTCTGAGAAAATATGGACGGTTCCATTAATTTTGCATATGTTATACAGTTTTTCTGTATGTGTGTGTGTGTAGAGGGGCGTAAATGATCGTACTAAAGAGTACGGGGATAGGACAAGGGCGGTCAATCGCCGATATTTGGAAGAAATACGAATGAGAAGATTTTAGAGTTTCTAACACCAAGTAGTGAACATTGTGAGAAAAGACAAATCAATTAGAGTTCGTACTCTTTTGTTTGTCGATTTTTCCGGTAGAATATAACACAAAATAGTGAGGTATTAAAGAAAACGAATTGATTTTGTTTGACATTTATTTGTATACAAACATTATTACCCGTTATATGTCAGGTCGAGTATAAATATGAAATTTCTTACCCATTAACGCAGTACCACATACGTATATTGTATACACGTATGAATGATTCCAATTATTTTCCGGTAAAAGTTAAAAGAAAAAGTTTATGTTGAATTGATTGATCGCGAAAATAGTTTGTAACCTTCTAAGTTTCATAAAATTGAATAACGCTTTTGAACACAAATAATAATAATAAATCAAATATATTATTGGCATAAATGATAGTCTGCGCACAAATAGTTTTATAGACTTATGTCTCTTGCGTTTGACGCGTTTTCGACATTCACAACTATTGCCACGGACAATTTATTACGTTTAAAACTACTGTATTCTTTATTATATCATTATTTTATATTTTTTAAAACAAAATATACGTTTAAAACAAAAAAAAAGTGTTTTCTTCGTATAGCCGTTTAAATCAACGGTTACGTAAAAAAAAAAATCTCAATTTTGTCATACCCATATGATTCATTTATATCAAACTAACTGCCGCGGTGAAACGATATATATTAATCATTCGGTCGTTTTGATCATATAAATTTAATCAAGAGAGTGAACATGACAGAGTCCTTTTGATCTCGGACGAGTGTTCAAATTTCCAATGCGAAATATGAGTAAATGGACGACACCACACCACTCGCGCGTGTGCCAGTCGTAATCCGCAGAGTTTTGCGCATTGAAACGGGGACTTTTTCGCGTGGACGTCCCTTTGAGCTTCGCGGATAACGTCCGAGGGACATTTCGGTGATTAAACTCGCACAGACGTGTTTTATACATTTTCTGCCCGCGTATTATAGTAGTCGTCGTGGTGTTTTGTAATCGACTAAAACGTCAAATGTAAAAGTAACAATACGTATTTTACATTTCGATTTTCCCGTTCCGTATTAAAAAAAAAGAAAAAACAACAGACTCGCTGAGGTACTGTAAAGAATTTGGAATGCAATGACCAAAAAGTGAGTGCTTGTAAATAAAATTAGTTTTTTGAAATATAAGTAGAACATGTCCTTCTAATCCAGTTTAACATCTAGAACGTATCAGTTTTAATTTCATTACTCTTACTGAACATTAATAAAATAGCTTTGAAGTAACAAGAATGATATGTATTTTATTCATTAATTTCACAATTTCACGTTAAAAAGTGATGGTAATAGCAGTAAAATAGATCGTGTAATGATTTTTCTGAGAATTAATAAATGCACCTACGAGATGTTTCATAAAGTTAGTACGACAAAGGTACCAAATATACTTTAATTACTATAACTATTATAATAGTGACAGATGAGCTCAAATACATGGTAGACACCTTCGTAGTATTGTATTTTTTTTTAGTTAATTTCACAATCGTATTTATGAAACAACGTAAAAGTCGTAATAGAAGTTGTCATCCGCAGTTGTCGCAGTTATCACCGATTCGATCGTTTCCGATACAAGCGCTTATGTGAGTTCCCGGCTGTTTTCAAGTCGAAAACCGGTATCGAAAACAGCACAACATTCGCATTTCGGCCGATTGGTTTTACAGTAATATTTTCCTAATTGAAGACGTCGGGGTTTGAAAGTCACAGCGGCATTTTTTTGTTTCGTTTCCAAAAACACGTTTTAAAAAGTTTACCGAACAATTAGAGACGAAACGGTTCCGAGAAGGAAGACCGTATCGTCCCTTCACTCTTAAAACCGCCACCGGTCGTATGTATATATATATAGACCGGTCGCGGTCGTTTAAACGTCTATAATTAAGCGCGATTCATTTGACGCGGCTTACGGTCCGCGTTAACGAGATAAATCGACACGATCGATGCAGCCGTACCGCGAAAGTTTACTCACTCGAAGACGCCTCTGTCCCTTTGTGGCAGGCCTTTTTAAACGAGTCTGGCGATCGTCGCGTCAAAACCGATTCGTAGTGAATTCTACACCGTTGTACGTCGGCATTACTTCAATTTTTTTCTTATTTAACCAGCGAACTACTGGACAAACATTTGAAATAAAAATTTTGAAACGCGCCCTTTAGAAACCCGTTTTAAAAACGTTGTACAAAACAGGCGACACGCGGACAACGTGTGTATTTCGAAATAGCGGTCTCGCGGTCCTGACGACGCATTCCCGATATCCCAGCTGTAACGATTGTGTTCGTTTCTGAAAAAAAACCGTGCTTTTCCCGACCTGTTTCGTAACGCAGTGTCGATTATATCGGTTTTACGCACCTATAATCGCTTCTTGCAACGGCTTTTGCCGTTGATGGTTTCGTCGATCCAGAGTGTCCGCATGACGTTGTCGTTTTGGAGGGCAAACTGTTTACGGCAAATTTATGTGTCACGGCGGGAAGGCAGCCGTCTCACCGTCTCCGGGGACCGCGTATAATATAACTCGCGCGGTTTAAGTCTCGGACACGCCATTAGTCCACGTCCGGTTTTAAAACGATCGGACGTTTTTCCGGTCCGTAATAATAATAATAATAGTATTATACGTTTGTGCCGAATGTACAGGACCACGTCGTCGTTCCACCCGAAATCCACCCGAAATCCAGTATTAGTACCTGTAGTAGTGGAACGGGACGGGAGAAAATATCGTTCGCGGATAACGGTAGTCCTCTAACGTTGCCCACCCACACTGCACCCGTTCGTCTCGGGTTTCGCAATCGTCTCGACGTCGTACTCCGGTTCCGTCTTAGGAAGAAAAACCGACTTTGAAACGTAAAATAAGTCGCTAAAAAGCGGATATAAAACAATTAAATTAAACGAAAACAATTTAATCGCTTTTTTTTTTTGGTAGTCATCATAGCAGTGCAGCGTGTATGATTTGAAAATAAACTTTATCGCTACGTACGAAATTGGAGACTGCGGGAGCGCAGCACGGCCGGTTGATAGGTATTTGAATTTCAGTACGCGAATAATAGACCGAATTAGCGGAAAATCGCATAGTTTGCGTCGAGTGTATAATCTAATTTTTATCGCGGCACTGCAGGCTACAAATAGAAAAAAAAACATTGATAAAACGTCTTTCTTTTTCATTAAATTGTGTTTTATACGTTTCAGTGCTTTTTTTTTTTTTTGTACCTTGTGTGTTTTTTTCTTGTCGAAACGTTTTTCTTATTTTATAATTGGAAGTTCAACGCTCATCACAATAAATCTACAAAAATTATTAGTTACCGTAACAACGACGTCATTTTTCTAATACGGTATTTTTGGTTGATTTTTTCAAAACGATTTCGATAGCATTTTTACACACGGGACCACCACTGAAGTATGACGACGCCTACCGAACGAAAAAGGAATTATTAAAATCGGTTCGTAACAGTCTCGGCGGAGTAATTTGCATAACAACACATAAATGCGTGTACAGTCTCAAAAAAAGAATTTACACATTTTTTTTTTTTTTTAAATCTGTTCACCTGTATAAAGACGACTTCGACAATAATACAGAACTGGAAATGGTATACGTGGTTTTTATTGACATCAGTTTTAAGAAACACGTCTATGCGCTGTGCGTATTATGACTACAGTTGTAAAAGTGACTGTACAAAAAAAAATTACACAGGTTCTACAAATATTACAATTATAATTCAATAATCATGTATCTCGGCTCTCGCTCTAATGTTATGGCCATCAGTAACCATTTATACTGCGATGTAAGGAAATTTGATATTTTATAAAACAAAAGTCGTGTTCGTTTGATGTGCTCTCACACACGTTATTAAACAACCGTATTTGTAAGATTTAATTACTCACTCGCTTCACGGGTTCTTCCGAATTTGAAATGCGTAGGTACTTACAAACACCGTTTTGCTCGGATTTCGCTTTAATCTCGAGTTATATTCTCGTAAGTCGTGTTCGTTCAATGTGCGCTCTCACGTTAGAAAAATATCCTGATTCGTGAAATTTAATCGCTCGCTCTGCACATCGCATATTATGGTCACTGTACGAAATTTTCGATTTGATTCGATTATAATGTTGTTAATATTATTCGAATGTAACGCGCGGTCATGAGTGGCGACAGGGTGCGCTCTAATGTTTACCGTACGTATATTTATTAAAATTGCCGCTCGACTTTGCGAAAACTTTGGCGATAAACGCCCTCATCTGCCTCTCACGCGAACATTATGCGCACGCCTTTATAATAATATCAAAACGAGCGATTTACTTTCACTGCACACTTTCTTCGCACACCAACTATATATATATATATATAGGGGCGAGAAGATTAAAAATTTTTAAAACCGCTAGGAAAAGTTTTTATTCTTCTTTATAGCTCTCGTATAGCTCGTTTGGATACGAAGCGCGATTGCGCAAGTGTGCGGCCGCAATTGCATATTATGTTATTCGCTAATACCGACGACGCGCTGCGCATCCGCGATAAAAATAAAACAATACGATCCTTTCTTATCTCTATCGGTTAAAACTTAATTAAAAAAAAATGAACCATGTCACTGGAAAAACGGAATAAATAATTTTACTATTTTTTTTACAATTACCGTATAACAATTCTATACGTCTTCAAACAGAACTGTTCAGTTAGGTGCACGTAGATCGTGTAGGTTCGAAAAATTAAAGTTTGGAAAAAATTTGTTTTTATAGAAAATCAAAGAATACCTCTATACAAAATATTACATTTATTTTAAATGATTCGGCATTTATTTTTTATTTTTTCGACGGACATAAAATAATTTTTTGTATAGGCAACTTAACTGTGTGTAATAGATGGTAATCACATTGTGAATTTCGATAGATCTCAATAAACACATTTTTATTGTATTTTAAAATACTTTTAATTGGTAACTAAAAATATTACAACATCTCATATTACATATTGTATTAACGTGCATTTAAATTACTAAACACGATATGGGATGTTTATTTTCATTGAATTTACTGAACGCACAGACAAAACGTTGGGTACATCAAAGGTTTTCAAATATAACAAGTGTTTGATGACGTTTTAACCAAACGAAAAATGTTTTTGTAAAGCTTTTCATTTTTCAGTTATCAAAATGTTTTCACGTTGAAACATTTTCATCGTCGTTTCGTCATCGCACAAAGAAAATTAATGCGTTTCGTCTTCCAGCCACTGGAATCGCGTTAAAAAGACGAATATCTTAAGTCACGGTGTATTCACGCAAACCGAAAAGACAAACGTAAATTGTTATAATAGTTACAATGGTACATCGTATTCGCTGAACAGCGTAATCGGCTGTAATATTTATTATATTACGTCTAAACGCTCGGAAACGTACAATTATTAGGTATTATTATTATTATCATCGTCGAGACACATGCCGATAATTATACGTTTATCAAAATATACGGGTTTGCGGATGAAACGAAACTTTGAGACCTTTTTCGTTGTAAAACACAGTTTCAAACTCGTTTTTGAAGTTATCCGGGAATTTTTTGACGGCCATTCGAGTACGCGGAAGCTGCGTGTGTTGTGTGAAATTCGAGCACAGAACGCGATTCGCTTTCTTTTTGACTCGACAAAAGCGCTTTGAAACGAGTGACGCGACACGCGGTACCTAAACCGCTACAAAAAACCATAAAAATTAAGAAGATCCACGCAGATTAAAACGTAAAATGTCAATATTAATGCGCCGTCTTAGTATTGAAATTTGACAATAGTGTTAGATGAAACCTTTACGTTTTTACAAAAAAAATATTGTTCGAGCATAAGTATTTTTTGTTTAAATATGTACAAATCTTCTAGTTTTTCGTTCGCGATCAATTGTACCGATTTTACTAACGGTAAATGCATAAGGGAACGAGCTATTACGTTCAAGATAGGTACTGTAACGTATAGGTTGTAAAATATAGCTGCGAGCTGTACGAACAATATTACATTAAGTGACAATAAAGTAACATTTTAAATTTGTTTTATTTCATGAAAAATAACGCCGATGTTTTTACTTGAGAAAAAGAACCGAATTTGACATTGGACAGTAGCAAAAGCACTGTCCAATTGGTTTTCTTCGACGGTTTCAAACTTCGATTGACTTTAATATATACTCGTTGGGTAGAAACTGTATTTTATGTCTGTATTTTATACAGTTTCGACCAGACCAGTCTGCTGGTTATTTCGAAATGCGAATAAGTCTTCACACATGCTCACGTATCTCTCTCTCTTTCGAAACCGAATATTCTACGCTCAAGTATTAAACACGTAAGCACGTATAAGTAAATAATTGCTGAAGGGAAGGGGCTTAAAATAAGCTGCGGGCGCGAAACTTTTGCTTCGCTTTAATTAAACTCGGTGTAAGCCCGTCCCACTAGTCCGCGATGTTTCTTACCGTCCCACACAATAATAATATAAATCTCGAGGTGATTCGAATCTCCCATGGTGAAACTAATTCGCGAGCGCGATAAGAAAAGGTGTGTACCTACCTAGAGACAGAAACAGAGATTACTGATAATTTGCATCTTCACCAAATTCAGTAACACGTATTTTAGGACAGACATAGTTGTTTTCCGTGATGTATCATCGCGAAAAAATTTTTTTTTTTTCTTGTGATATTCGTGACGACAACAATTTTAGCTACTCGGATAAAAACGTTATCACTTAATTTTAATTCTCAACACATTAAAGCAGTTAATATTAAATTTCATGTTTACGTGGGTATAAGCTGTTCTGTATTGTGTATAGTATAAATGTTCACTCTGCCTAAAGGTTTTTATCGAACGCGTTCGATTAAGATTATACCCGTATAATAGATTTAACGATTCCTATAAACGAGACATCAACAAAATAATACAACGTTTTATTAATTTAGGAACGTGCGTATTGTTAACTGCAATATTATTCGTAAGTAAAACGTACGATCGCAAGAGAAAACGAGTTAATTTATAGTAGGTAGTAGCATTTATGCGTTCGGCGCAAAAAAATACATTAGTAAGCGTTACTGAAAATGTACGATAATGAAATGTAAATGGATTGTATTTCTGTTAAAATGCTTGAGACCTTCGGGAGGAGAACGGCGCTTGGACGCGTACCCTCTTCTTCATGGCATTATGGTTACTTTACTTGTCAGGATGCGTCTTCTCTGGCTGAAGGGAACCATTTTTCGGACGTCCGACGAGATTCTCGAAATAGATTTGTACGAGCGTATCAAGGTATTTTGGAGATTAATTTGTACCCTGAGCTATTATAATATATATATCTGACC
>CM029359.1:32679073-32690283 GCA_017140985.1 Hormaphis cornu
GAGGACTTAGAGATCCAGCGAAATACCCCCCAAGTCCATTATGCTTTACGTCCATTGAAAAGCCCGGCACGATTCAAGCGAATAAAATACAAGGGACCGCCATCGAAATCATTTAGAGAGAACGCAGTCCTGGTGTATAAATATAAAACAAAGAGAGCATAAAATGAAAAGTCAGTATTTTTTTATTAATTCAAAATAAATACGATTCGTTTTTATTGTCTCCAACCGGTGGTATACCTATTGATTTTACGAGTCTCGGTTAAGCATTTTTTTTTTTTTTAAATCGGTTTTAGTCAAGATTTCTCTTGTTTCGGGTGTATTTTTAAGTTTTTCGCGCAAAGTCATTGAGTGTATCTACATTTTGTTTTTACATTAGGTAGAATTTTTTTTTTTTTTCGAGTATTAAAACGTATTTCAAAAGATTTAAATTTATTTTTCAGTATATAATGTATAATATAGCGTAATTTTTCCATAGATGCGTTTATTTCTAGCAAATTAAAAATGAAATATTAATACACAAATGAAATATTTGATTTGCGTAGTACCTATTAGTTATTATTTTCAAACGAAATTGTAAATAGTAGATGAACTGAAGACATTTTCGTACTTGGAGCTCTTTTGATCGTCGCAGTGTAATATAATCATTATTATTATACTTGCGTAAATTAAATCGAAGCAACTGCAGAGTTTAAAAATCATAAAACTCACGATATAAATATGTTAAAATTTTTGATTAATCGTCACTAACAATTAACAAAATAATTAATATTTTAGTCTGCGCTGGAATGGCATTGCATAAAAAAAAGTATAAAAAATCTGTCACGTGATTTTATCGTGCACGTCGTTGCGGTTATTGATAGTATAATTCTGTTAAACGATAATAAATCAAAATTTTACATTCGCGAAGCTTGTGTATATAACGCACGTAAAAAACTGTTTGTAATATTTGGTCTAAAGCAAACACTTAAAACACAGTTCAGCTATTAACCGACATAAGTCACTTTATGTGTAATACTTATTTTTAAAACCAGCCGGACGCATTATAATAATATCACGCCTTCTTCACTCGAAGAAAAGGGCCACGGCGATGCGTGATCTTCATCGCGTAGGTATTTTCTTGTGACTCATTTGTTACCGGTGCTGCAGCAGGTTGCCCCGACAACGAACGATAATTTATATCTGCTGTAAACAAAATAACATAATGTTTACTATAATAAAACGCGATTTTCGCGACATGTACGATGTCAAAAGAATGCATCCGTTTACACAATATTAATCAGCAGTGTTCGCACAACCAAAGAACACAGATCAATAGTTTGAACGGAAAGCGTCAAGTTCCAAGCGTTTGTTCGTCGTTGATTCGATAAAAAGTGCAACGGAACAAAGTCAAAACTGAAAAATCTAAAGTCATGCGCACTCAGTTAAATCAAATCAGTGACTAAATACGATAAAGTATTATAAATTTTTGTTTGAAAAATCACTCAGAAGTTCAAAGAACCAAATATCGATTTTATATTCTGACGTGCAGTAATTGTACTGCGGCAACGCTATTCAACGATAAAATTAAAATACGTCTGTTGCGTTACGATCGAATTCGACAAATTTATCGCTTTTCTTCGTATTGCTACTCAACGATCATTTTGTCATGTTATGTGGGAATTGCTTTGTTTTGAAAAATCGGACAAAAATCTCGAAAATAATATTCCGGTTTTATCAATTTACTGAAGATACGTATCGACCCGTCGTCCGAGTTCTGTGTCGCCCAACAGCTGATATCGCGAAGAATTATTAAAATATTGTGTCCTCTCCGAGGACAGATAATTGCGTCTTCAGCAGACAAAGAACGGCGTCGGTACCTATTACGGGCCGTATATATTTGTGGTTTTACTGAAATAACGTTTAAGTCGTGGCCGACGATAAAACACAAAACCGAAGATCTGAAACACGCGATAATAATTGATTCCTACCGGCAAAAGAAAACCTCCTCCTCGGACCAAACACCTATAAATAAACGACGGTTTGCCACTCGAGTTTCCGTCGCCGCCCTCTCGATCCCCGGAAAAAAGGCCGGCGGGGCGGTCGGAGTTTTCGACCATTACCGAAATCGTATAATGACCGCGGTGAAGTCCCGAAGAAACTTTCGCGACGTGTATCAGCCGCGAAACCCCGAACGTATAGGATATTATTCTTTTTCTTTGTCGCATTAGGTACGAAATACGTAATACCGATAAAAGTTTTCGCGATCGGAATGATGAAAGTGTCCGGACGGAGAGATTTATTCGACGGGGGATAAAAGTTCGCGCGTCGCGCAGGTGCTCGGCCGTCACGCCGCGTATCGCGCGAATTGTTTTCGTTTATTTTTTTTTCACCTCCGCTGTTCGGCCCGTCGATGGATTTCGCGCGACGCGCTCGCGAGGTAAAACTGACAGAAGAAGAAAAAAGTAGAGAGAAAAAAAAACGGGTAGAGAAACTCGTGGTATGCCCATCGCTGCGGGGGCGTAGTCAAGGATACTAGAACACTACTATACGGTGTGTGGTAAGATATGTACAATACGTACAGCACTCTAACCGTCTCTGAACGTATATAATGTTCCGTACGCAGTCCGAAAAAACGTGTCACGGCACGAGCGAAGGAGAAAAACGCGACGTTTTAATGGATATTAAATTTTATACGATACCTACCCGTATCCGACGCGCGCTCCAGCCGGACGCGTGCAGCATGTCGTCCTGTGCCAATTATTCCTAAAACGTTTCGAATTCAATCCGCAAAGAGCAAAACATAAGAATAATTTCATTACGCTGCGCGTATTGTCTTCGATCCAATAAGCAACCCAATACAAAACCCATGTACGATTAGAGAACGAAACGGTGTCGAAATTTTAATCTCGTGTCGTCGTTTTTTTCGTTGCGACTCGAATCGTGCACACCGCAGTAATCAGGCTAAAACGGTGTGAGAACTGTACCTCGAAACGTCTGCAATTCGACCGGATATAATACGGCTGCTCGTCACTAAAATAATTGCCGAAAAAGTGGTAAGTTCGCCGTTGTTTTCTCGATGAACGTCTTAAGCCCGAGGCGAAAATAACGATTATCGTGATTACGACCGGAGGTGGATCGTGCAGAGATCGCGGTGGACTATATCTGCACAACCACGTTTATCGTTGTAACGAAGGTACGTAAGGGACGACATCCCCTCGGCTGCCGGACGTGCTGAAAACTTGACGGCCGTTATTAAAGGGACGGGATAGCGAGCCGGGGCAAAGGGATCCGGCTGTGCAAGGGACGGTGTGCGGGGGAAGAAGATTTAAAACTGCTCAACACTGCGCATCGAGTGTACAGGTATACATGTTGTGTACGAGTGTCGCGTCGAGGGTCGTGACGGATTATCTTGCGCGGGAGAGGTATAGGAGAGGTGAATCTCCAGGAAATTACGGGCCCGTCCGGAGAATTTTCGGCCGCTCCAGCGGCAAAAACGAATGGTCGCGGGGGACGAGTTTACAGGGTGTCCCGTGGAGTGCCGTGGAACGAATCGCGACTGATTATCGAAAAAAAAAAAAAGTACACTTAACTGGCGGCTGAAAATACGGTTTATGATTTCGATGGCTAAATGGACGTATCTATTACAATATCATTTTGATGACATCTTTCGCCCGACCCTGGCGAAACCGGTAGGTACAAACGGAGTTGATTAATTTTTTTCTTGTTTTCGTATTCTTTTGATCGGACGACTATCGCAACACATGTGGTAGTGAATAATCAAGCAACGTTGATACAATGTACGATAACTTGCTTGATTTTTAATGGTTTTCGATAAAAACTAAATACTAACACACTTACGAGGAACTGACTGAACCTTGTGCTTGACAAAGGTGTCTATAAACAAGCACAGAAAGGCACAAACGAAGCCCACGCGCACAACTCGGCCGCCCGGTACCGATCTCGTATCGAACAGTGTACGGACGCCGAACACAAATATAGCTAGTTGTTGATTTCAAACGTATTGCAGACGTACTCAATGCTTATTACACGATCTCGCGTCAAAGAGGCGATTAAAATATATAGTCCGGGTATTAAAACGGTAGGTATAATAATTAAAAAAAATTTTTCGATTAGAGAAATAGCTCTCTCTCTCTTAGCACGGCGTCGTATATCATCATACGTTTCTTGTTTGGACACCCCGTACTCGAGCCGGTCGACTAAAACGACAGGGGTCGGACACGACGAGTACCCCGTGCTCTGAGCGGAATATTACCGAAATCCGCTTGTTTTTCACCGACCCCTGCGTCTTTTTTTTTGTATTTTTTTTCTCCGTCGTACCCGACGATTCCAGCTTTTCGCGTTTTTTAGTACTGCCCGATTCGGTTTTACGCGGACGCAATACACGGACGGACGCGATTTGTTTTTATCTTTGCGCACTGTAAATGAACGACTTTACGAAAAAAAAAAAATTGCGCGATCACGAAATATCGGTGTAACACTGGGATGATCGGAACAAAACGATTTTTTTGACGGCGCACAACGCACACACGAAGTTTCAACGAGAACTGTAAATCTGCTGTATACGTATTAACAGGTACGGCGAGTTCAAGACGAAACCTTCTCTACTGAACGTCAAGACTTTAAGAGTCAAAAACACGATTGTTTTTTGTATGTGTAATAATATTTCGGTTTTCGTAATCGATTCGCGTTTTTCTGTAAAATACCCGGGATACCATCGATATTTTTTAAAAACGGCCAGTGTAGATTCAGATTTTTATACTTTTAACAATAAAACTACAGTAAAACAGCAATGATTTGAAGTTTCATCGAATCGTCAAGATATTTTGCATAAAAAAATAAACTAAAAATACTTATAATTGTGTAAAGATGCGCTTTTTTTTTTTTTTACTCATTAAACAATATGTTATAAACGTTCATCTTTTGTGTGGCGAAATTTATATGATACGTGTTTCACACGCGTTTTTTCGAATCGCTGTAAACGTAGCCACATAATATTTCCAAATTTGATCGTATTTTTTGTTACGTACCTACCAAATAATTTGTGCAAGGAATGTTTCCCCTTTAAATTTTCGATCGCTTATGCGACATCTGACGATACGAAATCGAAATTCCTGCTGAGCAGAACATAACGTGGAACAAATCGAGTAAAACGTCATAATAATGTTATGTAAAATATATATTTATATGTTCAAAATACGCCACAAATCACAAAAATATTACAATATTTATGGTGTTTACCCGTCGGTTATGGATCGTGAATCCGCTGGGATTTCTATATTGTTTATTTGACGCGCTTTCGGCCGTTTCGGGGCCGAACCCTTTGCGAAATTTGCATTCGATAAAAAATACGTGTTCGAGCCCCCGAGGCTGCGAAAGTTTTTGAATTCGTCGATCAGCTTTATCTTTCGCTTTTGTGTATAAAATAAATAATGTTATACCATCGATAACCGCATTGTTGCGTGCGGAAATACGCGGTTATATACAATAACGTACGCGACGAAATCATATTTTATTTACGATATATTATATTGTTTCCGAAAAAGTCGTACGGTATTGCTGTTTGCCAAAATATTCAAAACGCCTGCGACTATCGTTTACGGCGTGATATAAAGTTCGATCGAAAGAAACACACCGAACGATTTCTTTACGACATTTGATCGTAACGTGTCTGCAGAACAACAACTATGTAAATGTATTATTATAGTGAAAAGTCAAAAGAACAATGCGTAATGGTATCAAAACCGTGAAATAGATGGTGTAAAAATGTGTTTTTTTTTTTTTCAAGAAGACTGAAAGTGAACGATGTCTGGACATATACAGCTCTGCAGGAGGCGCGTGATAAAAATATATACCGACACATCGATTAACCACGTACTTTCCGAGCTCGATTTAATTATGACATTTAAGAATCGCCTTTATTTTTTTGATTGCACATTGATTGCACGGTTGACAATTTACACCGTCGACGCAAAGACGATGATAAGATCGCGCCCGCCGCGGTTACGGTTCTATACACAACATCACCTGTCCGAGCAACGCGAACCAGGTGATTTTGGATAAAAAAAAAAAAGAAAGGTTTTTTTGCCGTCAAATTCCCAAAGATCGGAGATATTGTCCGGAGAACGTGTCCGAGAACATGTGATCACTCGCGCGTCTAGCCCCGAAAGACGAAGAATTATTGCCGCCGCCATCCGAAAACGTAGGTACCTATATATAATTTGATATTTTTTAATCGTCTGATTTATGACGACGGAGACCGGGCGAAAACCGGTGCCAAAAACGCGGTTCGAAAAAAAAAAACACAACTCGGACGGCGGATTTTTTGTGCCGGTCGGCAGAACAATGGGTAGTTCGCGCAGAAAATAATTTTTGCTCATAATTTCTTCTTTTTTTTTTTCCCCCCCAGCATTATTGTCGTTATTATTTTTTTTTTTCCTACCGAAAACGTATCATACGCGACCACAAAGTTGGTACGTGCAGAGTATATAGGTTCGTTTGTACGCGAAATTCTTGCGCTCCGACGACGGAAGTTTCGGTTCATTTTTTTTTGCCATCTCGACGACGAAAAAACCGTAGCCAACGACCGCGTCCGTAATGACGTATTATTATGACCGTTTTTACGTATGCGAACCGTTGCCGTACCAGCGCAGTTATTCGCACCGGCATTCGTGTCCATCTGTGCAGGTTTTCGGGCGAACGCGTATCTTTTTTGGATTTTTTCTAACATTTTTTTTTTCTCTCCAAAACCCGCCGGACGATCACGCGACGAGATACGTTCGGATCGTTCGAACGATACGCGCATAGGAATCCGGATCGGCACGACTCAAACGCGCTGCGTCGGTCGGACGAGCAGGGAGAAGAAGCCGAACGATCGCAATAAATAAACGTATATATACATACTGAATAACGGAGTAGATTGAGTTATTTGTTTTAATCGATCGAGGAAGACCTTCCGTCCCCTTTCTAAATCGCAATATTATTATCTTGTTGCGACCGTCTAAAAACGCTATTTCAACGAGTACGTGCCGCGAAACTGTGCGTGGCGTTAGACAGATTGTAATATTGTAAAGTAACCCGCGTTCGAATTAGACGTTCGTAAATAACGTTGTAAAATTACCGTTTTCGGTTAAATTTCTTTCATTTAAATCATTGTAACATCAGTAGGTTTTCGTGTCACGACTACAAAAATACGGGAAAAATTTCGCGCTTTGAAGGTTGTTTATAAGAGTTTGTGATAGTTTTTTTTCTTCTTTGGAAACTCTTATTTTATCTATTACATACATGCGTATTATGTATATTGAAACAAACTAATTGAACGCTTTGTCCTATTCAAGTACATAATTTTTGAAAGTTTCAAACGTGGATTCCAAATGTCTTATTTCCATTTTGTTTGACGAACCGCTTGAAAACAAAATGAATTTGTACCAGACTAGTTACGTAACGTTCACCCGGAAAATTGACACCGGTATTATATTTTTATAATAGACCCATTAAATTACGTAATTTATTAGTAAAAGGATGTAGGGTGCGAACCGTTAGTGAATGCTATCGATTTTAAAAAGTAGTACCCCAAAAAAAAAAAACTTTGAAAAGAATCTACCACATTCGTGTGACCGATGAATCACCAAATAACCCAGATGACGTATCGTGATGGATCACGAGACAATAGGTGTACCTGTGAACTGGAAAATCGCATTATCCGAACGGGTTTGACACATGTTGAACGGGGGGAAAAAGCCGAAGCACTTTTCCGAACCGTTCGAATGAATGATCTTCGTATAACTCGATGAATGTTTTTTGAACAATAATGTTCAACTTTGTTTAGGTGAGGTACTGATCGTGAAATTTACACGTATAAATCGCATGATCAAAATTGTATAGTAAAAGTATTAATCCGTCCGTCATTGATGACGCTATTTTGTTCACAGGATTGCCGTTTTTGGAACTACCGATTCGAATGTCATTCAATCGTGTCATAATTAGAAATATTTTTTTTTACTCGTTCACAAAAATAATTATGGAACAAAATAACGATTTAAAACTATTTTTATTTTGCGCCAATGTGACAATGCCGAGTTTTGTAGAGCATCGGGGCAGTGGACGCACAAATTACGACACCGCCGCGCGCCACAGTGCATCCAATTTGCGGCAAGTTCATCACATTCTTCTTCCTTTTGTCCTTTTTTGTGCCACTTAATTCTTTTTTTGTATAAACTATTTTTTTTTTTTTATAAGTGAGACAAATGCTCTCAAACGTCAACAATATAGTGTTGTAGAATTTGACGTCACCAACGACGGGACGAGAAGTGTACGAAAAAATAAAAAGAATGGAAAAAAAAAAATTAAATGTGACAAAAATCAAATTGTCGTATTAATTTTTTGTTCTGAACTGTGGTTGAATGGAGCAGCATGGAGTGGTTATTTATTTTACTTTTACTACCTACTAAATTTTACACGTGCTTTTATCGTTACGACGTCGCGTATTAGATAAAATGACGCGAGAATCGATTGAGTGGGTGTCGTCTAATGTGAATTCTGTGCATCGAAGCAACAGGACGATCAAAATCGTTTACGCCACAATATCAAACGCGTGGTAGGTATGCGTTTAATATACGGTATAATTATTGTGTAAAACGTCGTCCGACATTACTTTATCGCTTATATTTTGATTATTATTTTGATTTTTGTGAGGGAGCAAAATAAGTCATTCGCATAAATTATCTATACTCCTTTCCCGTGAGTTTTATATTTTACGGACGAAAACGTTGAATGGGATGACAAAATGAACGGATAAACCTGTTTTTCTCCTTGTACGCGTTTCACGTTATTATACGACCATTAGCGTTTCTAATAAATCGGTTCCCAACACGATAACGACGTGGTAGCGGCGGGAGCCGTTAAAGAAAATACTTCATTAGTTTTTTCTAAACGTCCAACGTTACCCCGGCAGAACCAATTTAAAAAACTTTTATTTATCTTTTTAATGGAAATATTTAGATAAAACGACGATTCGAAAAACTAGCGTATTATAACGTGTATATGTATAATATATCAAATGGTTTGTGTGCGTCTTTATAAAAGCGTAATTTTTTTTTACGTTTATATTGTTTGCTCTACAATATACACTACGGGTTTTCGTATTTAAAAAAAAAAACATTTTTACTCGGTAAAAACCAATAATATAATAATATTCGAGTACAATTTTTATATTCTGAGCATCATTGTTTTTACAATGACGGTTTTTTTTTTTCTTTGTAAACACTTATAAGGGTATAAAAAACGCTCCGATTTTTACGTTACGAATTTGAATGTTTAAAACTGAAAGAGTTCAATAAAAAGACTATGTCAAATTTGACCGAAAACGTTTCGAACGTGTACAAAAAAAGTATTGAAAAATTGTGTAGTTTGGTTTTAACAATGAAATTACGCGCACTATTGGATACTAAAATCGTATTAACTTCTCAAATAATGGTCCAAACGGTTTGAAATTTTCACACGTTATTCATATTCATGTTTTTTGTACGTAGATACGTTTTTCGGTATTTTCGGACTATTTTTATTGTTGAATTTGTTTTTACCAGGACGTACACCAGACAACCGAGCTCGCTCAGAATCGTATTTTCGAAGACAATGATTTATCGTCGCTTTCAGACATTGCATAGTACGTTTGAACCACAACTTCTAAACTAGTGACCCACCCAAAGCGTAGGTGCCACTACGTCAAGCTGCCCACGCGACCTAGAGCGATTTTTTAAAAATTATTTCAAGATTATTCTCCTCTGGTGTCCCAGTCGACGATGTTATCCGAACGAACGAGGGGCAGAGTGTGTTGCAAAAATTTTTGTTGTTTTTATCGTTATCATTTTTGTTTGTTTTCCATTCGATTATTTTCTGGAATTTAATTCACGGTTATATTATTCTGTGTTTGTAATAATATATACGTACTTTATGCGTGTAATCGAACGTCAGATGTAAATATAAAGCTTTTAAGTTGAACGCGAAACGTCCCAGACCTCTTTGCCTCGTAATGGTATATACATAATATATCTGAATCTCGGTCATTATTTTAATGGCAGCGATTGTAATGGCTACTTAGTACAGCTATAATATTATTATAATACCATATAATCTTCTGGAGGGAGTCCGCCAGTAAATCGGCCCCATACATTGATTTACATTCGGAAACGGGATAGTCATCCACACACGGGACACATTATAGTATTATTATTTATTTACATTTCATGAGCGTGTATAATATTCTACTTAAATATATATATTATCTACTATAATCTAATGAATTTACGAATCCGTTTGACGCATTTTTTTTTGGTTCACTTCAGTAATGCGATTTGATTGGTAGATACTTTGTTGACTATATATATATATATATGCGAAAAAGATATAAACTGAAAACAATAATTGAAAAAGCGTTTCAAGCGAAAAAAAAAATATAAATCGAATAGTCCATACTGGTTTCGGTAAACGTTTACAACGAAAAAGCTCTCGAGGTTCATAAGCACAAGTAATGCGGATGGAGTAGGTATACGATTTTTAAACGTCCAGGCTCAATAAATTAGTTATATATTAATATACTCAATAAATTAGCAATTAAATGATTTACGACTATAATATTTTGCCGATAAAACGTGCAACAGGTACGGGTTCAATGAAGGGAGATATACTTTTATCACGTCATATTGTTGGCGTATATTATGTGAGTTAATTTTACAGAAATAATGCAGAATTCGAGTTGAAACGAACTACTTTTTAAAAGTATTATTTTCTATAAGCAAACGGTGTAGCTTACTACGCTAAAACGATGTTTTCCAATGACAATTTACCGAAATATTGGTACGTTTACTAAAAAAAATTATTTTAACCATTATCTTAAAAGGAGCGATTTTTTTTTTAAATTGTTATTGACCTGGTGTACAAATAATTTTTCCAGTCATTTATCGTGTATATTATCAAATGGGTAACACCGTTGTCATAAATCTTACGTTGTACCATAAAATACAATACTGTATATATATATATAAATCATTCGTGATTTAAAAAAACTATTGTTTGTTCAACATATTATTCAAAATTGTTTCCTCCGAACACAACAGTTATCTTACGATAAATCCTTTTCTTAAATATTTCATTGGTTTATCATTGTAATAAATAATAATCCAACATCGTGGACAGTTTTCGTATGTGCATAAACA
>CM029359.1:32690683-32704988 GCA_017140985.1 Hormaphis cornu
TGTTCGTCGAGGAAAACGAAACGAATACGGCACCAAAATGCAGTCGACGGCGTCAACACCTGCAGTTCTCGGCCGCGTCGTTTTCTTGACGCTGTACCCACGAGGGTTCATTAAAAACTTAAACGGAAAAACGAATACACACGACCGTATAATAATAATATAATAACAATATAACGATATTTTAAATGTATTTTTCTTGTCGCGTGGTATAGTATTATAACAGCCTACACCATAACAGCGCTCACACATGCACGAACGACACACCGGTCACAGGACTCAGCGGGAGACGGCCAGCAAAGAAGACGCGCGCAGCCGGCAGCTGACTGGTGTACCTGAGGGAGTTTATTATATATTATTACACACATTTTTTTCTCTATTATTATGTTTCTTTCAGTTTTTTTTTCTTTTTGACAAAGAAACGGATACTATAAAGATACTGAATCGGCGTGCGTGTTAAAAATACCTCTTCATCTCCCGTAATAATATTATAATAAAGTGTATTGTCATACGCACCAGCAGCAGCAGTAACAGAACAAAACATTATATTTCTATGTTCGTCAACTCTTCGCGCACCGGCCCCGTCTCGCGAACCCCAAAAATCGTTGCAGTCCAGTGGACGTAAAGATTTTGTATGGATTTTTTTTTTTGGTGGTGATTCGGAAATTCGCAGGGGACGTCTACAACAGCTGATGAACGTGAGAATAGTTTATATGAAAAGAAAATGATAGTAGAAAGTGATATTCGGTACGGTTTAGTATGGAAGAATATCGTCGTTTCGGGTAACGCGGTGTCGTGAGCGATCAACCATAATGTTCGAGACCGACTTTGTAGTAGCACGTTTTTCGAAATGCGTTTCGACCACCGAACCCAGCACTTTAACCATTTGGCCAAACTTGGAATATAACGGCACGTTTCAATCTTCTCTTATATGAAAAATCAGTAAAGGTTCCAAAATAATCGTTAGGTGCACTCGCCGTCAGTCCGTATTTGACGAATTTGTCCGAATCGAAGCGGTCCGCTAAAGTCCGATAAGTGCACATATTGTGTATTCAGCGTTCCAAATTTTTATACGCCAAACCATGTCGCATAGGTGGAAACTTAAATAAAATTTTTTTTTTTGGCGGTTATTTATAAAAAAAACAAATCAACGTGGAGAGAAAATCGTGGGCCTGGATTTAGCGAACGAGTGTACCCCGACTTCAAAAAACGATATTTGAACGAAGGTTCAAAAATACAACCGGACTATACGCGGACACGGCCGTAGCACGGAATTCAATTAAATCTGTTACATTTGAAATGCCCGGCGGCACGATAGACTTTATGTAAAAAAACAGACGTTTTTTCTTCAAATAACACAATTGCTCGTACATGGAGAGTTTTAAAACTCCATTAAATCCAACACTTCGGGCGGGGGGGTTTCAGATACAGGGTCCCCTGGAAAATCCCGGGCCCCGAAACAAACCCGTTCCCTCTGTTTCACTACTTTCTTTGCACACCGATTCCAGGGCACCCTGCGTGTTCCGGAAAGGTGTATTATAATAATAATCACGTCGTAGCAGTTAACCTACGTGATTCGTAGTACGCAAATAATTCGTCAAAAAAAGGTCGATCGGATACCGCAGCGTAACCCGGGAGCGCGAAACATCTGCGCTGTCGTCCGGCGACGGTGATTTACTCGTCCGCGGGACATTATTAAAACCCGGTGATAAACAGCCGGGGCCGCTTTTGTGTGCCGGGGGAAGCATTCCTGGAGGGGCTTTTGTGCACGTCTTCTTCCCCGCCCCGGGCCGAAAATATTAATCGCACACGCACGACCCCGCCGAACGACATCCCGAATCCCGCGGCCGATAAATCATAAGCCAACATAATAATAATAATAGTATTATATTGGTTTTTTGAACCGTGCTCAGGTCTGAGGAGAATCTAACAATATAAGAACTGAAATAATAATAATAACAGTTACAACAATAGTAATCATCATATTTCACCGTTGTTGACCGCGCGAGTGACGACGACGACGCGTGTTACGAACGTATCAATATAAATGCCGGGTGTGTAGTCAAACACCACCATAAGTTAGTCGATATGGTATTAAAAACGTCCTGGTGAAATTTTCGATAGTTTCAACTCAGTTCGACATTTTTCGAAATCATTTTAAACTTTTGTCGTGTCTTCCCTATATTGTACAAAAATTTCAGCTTTTTCCGATCATGGACGTTAAAGCCAAAAAAAAAATTCGAATCATTCGCGTTTTTTTTCCCCCTATCTTTCTGTACAACATTTATGAATCAAAAAATTACCTTAAATAAAAGCGATTTCAATCGATTTTGAAACGAGCTGAGTTTCTAACAACAACACTGCCTACAAATTAGATCGACACATGACAGTGCCAGCTGCCACTTGTGTCACGTGTGTGCGATATCTTGTGAATAATATTGTTATTTGAAACTCGAGCGTTTACCTCTGTAATAACTATTAAGACGGAAAACACTAAACACTTCGCGATCCGGTCAAATTAATGAATGGGCTCGTTGCAAAGAAATCGTCGGTATGATCACGCTTTTTGACACTCGACATTCGTATGGCTCGTACAAAACGCAATATAACAATACTTGGCGACAGAAAATCGCGGTGTGTCGAGCACTTTTTCAACGACCTCGTCGACTCGTTTTGACTTTCGTCAGAACGTCGTTAAACGGAAGACGACGAATATAATTTGTAGATATTCTGCACGTAAACGTGGCTCGTACATAATATGTGTCATCGAGTTTCGCATCTCGTCGAATTTCACCCGTTTCGAAGCAGTTGCCCAAAATCGTACCTAGACGGGGACAAGTATCACAGTGACAACTGAAAATGAAAATTTTGAAAGACTATTTATAGGATAATACGCACGTTACTCTGTGTGCAGGTGTTTATATTACGTAATTTTAATCTATAAACGTACCGGCTATATAGGATAGTGAAACGAAAACCCGTGAAAATCTTGGTGCAGAATATAAAAAACGATTCTCCATCAACTTTTATTTAAAAACGCGTTTTAGATTCGGATACAACTCAGCCATAATAACTATCTACTCAGAGGAAAAACCGAAAATGTAATATGTATATGAAACTCACTATAATGAATTCGAAAAAGGTAAATATATTTTGAATGTATTTTTTTTTCCTAGGGCCTTATCAATACCATTTAGACCCATCACCACTTTCACTAAGCGTCTCTGTCCTTCGCAATCCTTTCTCCATCTCTGATTCCTGGGAGCTTCAGATCTTCTCTGACTATGTCGCTCTACCGCTGCCCTGGCCGTCCTCTTGGTCTGGTTCGATTTGAATTCCAACCTTGTGGCCTTATTTACTGTTAAATTCTCCGCTCTTTATACACAAATACATTTCGAATATAAATTTCTTCAAAACATTTCTCTCTAGTCTTTCATTCGATTTCCAATAGTCGGGCGCTTCGTTTATCAACTACATTTGATCAAATTGCACGAAACGGACGGCCGTAATCCGGATTACACGCGTATACCTGTTCGTCGTACTCGATCAATATATTGTTATTACTATATTTTATGTTTCTTATACCTACAAGTTATAAACGGCTGTGGAGTTCAAAAGTATTCATGCGTGAAAACTAACGTTATAACTGTATTAAATTCAGTGCAGATGATTATTTTTGCAGCGAGAAATCCAGTGCGTATTATATGATATCACGACAAAATATCGAGCACGAGAATATTTAATAACGATTAAAATAAAAGAAACTCTAGTCACGATAGCCGCGCTTTTTTCTTTCTTTTTTTTTTTCCGTCCACATATTTTGTTTTATTTTTCAGATTAGAAGGTATTTTGTTGATATTGTATTCATTTTTTTTTTTTTTTTAATATCAGATAATACTTGATTTTTTATGAAATATTTGAACTCGATCGATCAGAGTTTGTGGTCTTCTATCTTGTAGTTAAATACGTGTAATATTTTATATTAATATGTAACACGAAAGTCAAACTTCGTTTGCTTCTATTAGCGAATTTTAATTGTGTTGAAAGGTGCAGTACGTGGGTCGTAAAATATTACGCGTGTTTTCCGTAATAATTTAACGCATTTTCGAATCGAGAATTGAACTTAATCTTTCGTGTATCCGCATTGTATATCATCGTATGAAATATATAATAATATGTGATCTCGTTTACCGCAAACTCGTCGTTTGCCAACACCGGGACGTTGTATATTATTATGAATTAATTATTAGGATAAAAATAATACGCTAATATTATGTTGTATGATCGAAATTTACATAAACAAGCTGATTTGTTCAATCGGAAACTGTGTGGAATGCAAACTATTTTGTTTTCGAGAAATAAACACTAGCACGGACCAAAGGAAAAATGTATCGGATTATTGCGTTGGTAGGTACCTTACTTGTTTATTTACGCGGAACGAGAAAAAACGGTTTTCGCGTTTGAACGATCAAAGGAGCAACACGACGCACTGTTTAAGATAAAAATAAAAGTGATTTTTACGTAAAAAAAAAAAAAAAAATACTGAGTGCTATCCAAATGTAGTGACTCATAGAACAAAAGATAACATTGTACCTAATTATTATTGAAATAACAATATTGAACTTATAAAAAAGAAAAAACATTTTAACTCGTAAAATAACTAATTCACCATAAATATGTTATTCACGTCAGATGTTCATGTATCAATGACATCTGTGGTTCGACTTGATTTATTTTGTAAACGAGTTGATATTATAATTTAATACGAAAGTTTTCGGCTTTTGGATTATCGGTAAGAAACGTTTGAATTAGTTGTATTCACATCGGTTTTTTTAATCGACTTGTATACATTTTTTAAGGTTTAAATCAATTTAAAAATTAAAATACTGAATGCTAGGTACATTTAAATGGTATAGCTTGGAAGATTGTTATCAACTTCCAAATAGACATTTGTACAAAAATATACTTTGTAATAAAAATATGTATTTCAAACGAATTTTGATGGTTAATTTTTGGTCACAAAATTTATGATTTAGATATATATCTAATATCTATAATAAGTAAATCAATAATTTTTTGCATTTTACACACCCGAAACGACGTTTAAAATAATATTTCACTCGTATTTACCGGCCGTTGACGGGTAATGTCAAATGCCGTTTACCGTGGGTAGATACGTGACGAATTCTCGAATTCATTTGATGCTGGTCATTGTAACAGCTTTTGCAATAATCCTGTATTTTTTTTTAAAAAAATGTATAAACTGACAAACTTTGTTCAATACAATAATGATAATTTTACTGTAATTGTCACGTCATATTATAATTATTCAATTCAAAATGCATTTCATCGGCCAAAACAAGTTCAAACAGCACAGATTTTCCCGAGGGTGTTCCGATAGGAATGGCGTATACTGATTAGCGATTCAGTCGATTCCTATTTCAGATTTGAATAGATCAAACTACTACGTGTTTCGAGAAATCATCACTCTGTGTCAAGCGTTTCCGAACGGATCACTCAATGAACCTTGTAATCCGTTTTGCTCGACGACGTTAATTATTGTTATCAAACGCCAGCGGCTATCATACGATCTGCTGTTGCTACACTTTTCCAAAAAATAGTGATTTCGGGGAAGGAAGGTTAATGTTAAAAGTATTAGAGAATAGAATGATTTGTTTAATGATTGGAAAGATAGTAACAGATTCGGAGGAGTTGAGCTGCTCAAATTTACGACTTTTCAAAATAAAAATTAATTGGCCTGCGTCAAATGTTTGCATCCTTATATGGCGCCCCTGGCTGATTGATTATATAATTGAGAATATATATATATGTTTTAAAAAATAGTATGTTCCACGACATTATTGTTTACCACTCGAAACGAAACGATTACCGTTTTGAAAGTTCAATAAATCACACGATTCTACTCTGACCGCATCGATTTTCTCCGGAATCGAATGAAACGTCGTTTATAACGATAAATCACGACGAACTACCGTCGGGCGCGTTCGTGCAATAACAATACCCGACAATAACTATCATTTTAATTTATAATAACGACAGTGTGCTCATGACAATGCTGCAGACGGGGTTTAGACGCCGGCGAATGCCGAGAGAGAGAGAGATGTAAAATCGCGTAAAACAATAATTTGTGTCGTTGTTTTTTTAACGACGTGCAATAGCGTTTTTCCGTCCCG
The DNA here is from genome assembly GCA_017140985.1 of Hormaphis cornu. Classification (NCBI taxonomy): domain Eukaryota; kingdom Metazoa; phylum Arthropoda; class Insecta; order Hemiptera; family Hormaphididae; genus Hormaphis; species Hormaphis cornu. The sequence goes on from CM029359.1 coordinate 32,696,875, forward strand.
CAGAACGGTTCGATAATCATTTACTATCCGAACGGACGAGATGGTCGAGAACACTGCGAGGCTGCAAGTTAATTAGTCCGTCGTGTGTGACGAATGCTTGAAATTGTCGTAGCGACTGACGGACTTGAAAATAATACACGTCCATAACAGTTGTTATAGAAATCACGTTAAAAAAAAAAAAAATCGTGTTTTTTATGTTTGAAACGGTTTTTTATAAAAATTTTTAAACGTAATACAAACAATTTAAAAAATGTTTTATACGATAATATATTATATAAACGTAATCTAAAACGATAAACTTAATTAGTTAATTATTGTCAATACTATATGATTAGGTTAAGTAGGTATTATATCAAATCGATTAGAGTTACCTAATGCAACCTAAGGCGTTTTTAATCGTCGAGAGTTTTTTTATCTGTCTGTTACACAAAAATCATAAGACTTTGGACGGTTTTGACTTCCAACATAACGATCAATCTGCACGAACGAATCTTTAAACTGATTTAAATTCTTCAAGATGTACGCTCTGCGTCCGCCGAGCTACATTTTTTTCGTTTTCTTGTTATACTTCTGTTACGAATAAAAAATTTAAATAAGCTCGTATTGGTTTTTTTAAAATTTAATTTGTTAAAATTTAAAAGATAATATGGAAAATTCGCCCTTTGACGGATGAAAATCAGACGTCGTGAAGAGTTCAAGTCAGTTTACAGAATCCTTATCGCATTAATAGATTGATCGGTATGTTGGAAGTCGAAACCGTCTATAGTCCTTTGATTTACGTGAGACAAAAAGAGAAAGGAATACGACGTATCCAACCGCTTTAAAGGCCACGTTATTTTATACTTATAGTTATTCATCTTTTGTAATAGTGTTATTCATAAAACTTTTAGTAACAGTTAAACAGTAGCGTTTTCGTATAGGTTAACTGCAGTGTTACACGTGCAGAGATATCGATTTTTCGTTAGCGCAGATATTCGGCCGAGAGATATTATTTCATAGTAGCTATTCATCGTAAATTGTTGATTCCGATATTTCAATATGATATTATCCCAAACGATCAATAATCAATGCAAAACAATAAAAATATTTTACACTCGGTACATACGAGTTACGTTCAACGCACTCGACGTACCGACAAAAAATATCGTTTTTGAACATCCACTGAATATTTTTCAAGGAGTTTTTGCTTATTATTATTATACTTTTACGCGGTGCGCGTTTAAATTAACTACGTGTTTTCCTTTTTATTATATAAGTATATATATATATATATATTTTTTTTTACCACTCCTTTTAATGTATACATTTCGAACACCGTTTCAGGATAACGAATTTTTTTTTATATTTAAATATACCGTCATTATCGGGTTTCTTTTTTTTTTTTTGCTTATATTTCGACGACCATTTCTGGCTGGCTGTTACGCAGTAGAGATCCGCACTATAAAACCGAATTCTCGAATACCGACGCGCTCATCAAATATATATATAAACGCGCGTACAAAATCATCCGTCCGTTTTTTTTTGTTAAATATTTAACGCCGCGCGCGATTTATGTACCCTCCGCGAGAAAGTCGTAAATTTTTTATCGCCATAGATATCATAACGCAGTCGGACTGCAGAGCGACCGTGAGCCCGACACCCCTGGAAAATATACTATACAAGGGGGGTCAATCTCGAATCTTGAGCAATATTCTTAGAATAAAAAGTCGAATAGATGGAAAAAAATATCGAAATTTGTACGTAGGTAATGAACGTGGCACGTGAGAGAAGAAAATCACACAGGGGGGCCAGCTGAGAAGCAACAGTCAATTGCTGATTTTTTTTTTTTTTTTGACGAATAATTATTATAAAATTGTACCGAATTTGGGAATTTTATTTTCTTTACAGCTTTATCCTCACCGAAACTATAATGTTTCCATAAATTGTGTGATTGGTACGCAATTACTGTTAATTACATGATCGGCAACAGAAAGTTTAACAGCGAAAGAGTAGCAGCGCATGTACATGAAAAAAAGTGTTTTATAAACGGTTTTTAGATAAATAAAATAGTTTGACACGATATTTAATTATTCAAATTCCCAGTACAAACGTATTCGTATTACAGTACGGTTTAATTTCCACCTTCGATACAAACTTTGACTATCATCTTAATGTCTAACTATAGTTCTAATTTATTTCTTTATGCTTCGTTTCAAGTATAACATAGTTACTAATAAAGAATACGTTTTTTTTTCTTCCGTTTTTAAGACATGTTTGTCACCGAAAACGCCTAACACCACTGTATAAATTGTCTGTTATTTAAAATGTTATCACGCTTATATTCTTTTACTCTCTGAACACAACTAATATATTCTGCAGTATTCGAAAAAGTTATTTTCCAAAATTTTCAACTAGTAATGCGAAATCAATTCGAAATTTTAAACGATTTTATAATTAATGTAAACATTCAGTAAACAAGATTTATTCGGTATTTTTGTACGAATAATATATTTTTATACTATAACTGTTAAAATGGAAGTCATTTTTGTTAAATTACGTCTGGTTAGGTAAAAATGTAAATCCCTTTTTGGAAGGGATTTGAGAGTAAACGACTTTTTTCCGTCATATATATTACAATGACTGCCTAAACATGGTTTGGATGCGAATTCGACGATTAAAAGTACGCCCTCACAATATAATATTATTTTTTTTTCTGCGAAAATTTGCTCCGTAAAATTTCAACGAATATTTTAATGACGTAATGTTATTAAAAAAGAATATATAATTATAAACGCATAAAAAAAAAAAACCTGAAATATCTTCTTAGATTCATCAAACTCGTACGTTGGCAGCAATGAAAAGTTTGCCGTTCAAACGATTTGCACGAACAACGATCGAATTTTTATTAGCTATCGGAATATACAATAAGTTCCGAACGCATTAATTTTCTAAAACGGATAATAGACATTGTAACTAATATACGTCGAGACACGCATACCTATCAAACATGACGTAATAAATTATTTCCTATAAAAATGTCAATAAAACCTATAGCAGAGGTACTAACGTACATTGTAATATTATATAAAACTTTGTAATGTGCAAACCATATTACGTTTTTGTTTTAAAGATTACTTTTAAATTGCTCGTGTGTTAAACGCCAGGAAAACCATAGTTTTATTATTTCTACCGATACAACACAGTTTGTACAAACGGAATGCATTGTACATATTTCAAATCCTACATGTTTTTCGGGCCGGTTGTATCAGACCGGGTTGGTAAAATATTGAAACCCGAAGGGCCGAATTTCTCGGGGGTGACCCCGAATACCTGCAGGAATCGGGGACCAGGTGAATCGTAGTTGTGTGTATTCGGAATTGCGTTATCGTTAGGATTTACATATTATGAAAGAATATTCCAGAAAATTAAGGGAAAATAATGGGAAAAAATGCTGGAAAGCTGAACTTTCGTAGATACGATCAACATAGAACTGCTATAAAAATAATTTCCCTACGGTCGGTTGCCCGTGAGTGCCGACTTTAGCTCTGTTCTATATACGTACATTGAACGAAAGACGTATTTTTATTTTTTTTTTTTTTTGTTCCAAATTTAATCATTTGATTTATTTTGATTTAAAAAAAAATAATTATTTATTAAAGAAGAGGTTAATGACGAAATTTATTCGGTATTTTTGTACGAATAACACATTTTTGTATTATAATTGTCAAAACGGAGGTCATTTTTGTTAAAAACTACGTCTGGTTAGGTAAATGTAAAACTTTTTGGAAGGGACTCGAGAGTAAACGACTTTTTCCCGTCGTTTACGAACGCATCCCACGATCCTTTTCCGCGGACGACAATAGGACACGAAGTAATCGTTGATACGAAATCGTCGATTGGGATCGCGCGGGGTGTTATTGTGCGGATAGTCTGAAAACCGTACGATATAACAGTACTGCTGCTCTATTCACCCGGCCGAGATTTTGGTCGCTTTTACAATATGATATTATTATCTACCATTATTGGTTTAAACGTTTCTTAATGTGCGTCCTCCTGCTCGATTTCACTCCAGAAACATTGTCGACGATATGATTTACGACCGACGGACATTCGTATACGTTGCCATCGCGATGGACATCGTGCATTGTTATCATAGGTGTTGAGATTGGGCATTAGGCCCTCAAACGTGTTAAACCCCCTCTAGCAAAAATTAAATTTATAACCTTTGTAAAAAAAAAATATTACAAAAATCACCGTCCCCGAAAATGTAATAAAATCTCCGCATATGTGATTTACATTTTGGCCCACGCGATTTCTGTTTTCTCGATTCCTTCATCACATTTGTTCGGGAGTGGCTATAAAAGCACTTGGGTCACCTTTTGCGAACACCACTCGGTGAAATTTTGGCTGGATTTTTTTCTCGTACCCGAACGTGTGGCAGTGTTTCGCACGACCGTATCGGGAAATATTTCAAGAATACGAAATTTTCTGCGACCGTACGGAAACTCGTGCGAAAACTGCGGTTGAAGAAATTTCGCGATTTATTTAGAACGCACAGGCGTATTTAGAACCTATGCAGACTGCAGACAGCTTGTTTAACGGGAAAAACGGTTTTTTGTTCTTCTTGAAAAGTCGGGAAAACTGAGATTGATCTCGATGGTTCTTGTAGGCGGCACTATAACACGATATTACAACGATATCGATAGTAAGAAGATGAAAAATATGAGATCGATTCGCGCAATGCAGGCAAGTTTTCGTACGATAAACGATCGCTTCGACCGATCGAAGCTGACTTCAGAATCGGGTGCGGGGACGTTTTCAACGATTTCGTCACAACACCGTTGAGAGTGGCGGCGTGTAATTCGATTTGGACACACGCGCAGTTCTAAACGTACGCGTGGAAACGTGACGACACGTAGGGAACAGCAGCTGTTGTAACAACAATAACCGTATTACGAATTCTGTGGAGAAAACACTGTGAACATGATTCAAATCGATATTCTGGTCGTCAACCTTGCGCGCGTTCCCGACTACCGTTCATTATACACATTGTGTAATATGATATACCCACGAACAATATCACTATAAGCGATGATTTACGGTGACGAGATTGATTGACCGTGATATTATAGGAAAACGCTATTGAAATCGAATTTTTCGACGATACAATGCGGATAACACATAATATCGTACTGTAACGTGTGCATTGTGCGCGTAAAACGTAGAGAGTCGAGAGTGACCTTAAAACCGCCGTCGTGGAAAAAAAAAAAATAACGAATCCGACTTTTTAATCGAAATTCTCCGTTTCGGTTTTTACGAGCTATACCTTTACGAAAAAGTGAAGAACGCGTACGACTATTTAAATTGAAAAAAAAAAAACTGCTTTCCTACGAGTTTTCCTCGTCGCATTTTGAACGAAACAGCCGCCACTCGGGGATTCTTCGCTTTTCGGCTACGACAAAACATATTTTTGTCGCGGGATTTATTAAAAATAGCTCCGTTGTTACATTTTATTGTTAAATAACTTCGGCGTTCGTACAGTATATAATATATCGGTATTTTACCGCGAGCGGGGTCGGAAAGAATTTCGTGTCCCCGGAACGATCCTTCCGCCGAGACTTTATTAATACACGAAATTCCGTCGTCCGGGCTGTCAAAACAGTGTACGTCATACCACGAAGTTATTATACACTTCGTGTCTGAACACGGGGGGAATGATGTGGCTGGAAAACTCGGGGGCATGACCGAATGAAAGGTAAACAAGAAAAGGGGTCGTCCATGAAATATGTTCAGGTGTCGATATTTTTTTTTCCCCTCCTCGTACTATTCGCTCGTTATTGTTAGATTTCTTATTATTATTACAACACGCAGTTTTTTTTTTTTCCTCTATACTAGTTGAATTTTTTTACAATACGTTTCCTATTTTCATATTGTTATTATTTTTTTTTTTTTCCGTACAAAGGATCACGATAAAATCTAACGCGTTTTACGCCGCTCGTAAGCTGTCCCCGCGTGTACCGAAAGAATAATGATAAATTACAATTATTGATTTTCCGACCGTTTTTTGTTTGTTTATCGGGTTCCGTTTTTTGTTCGGATCGAGTCGGCGGCGACTATCATATTCCGCTGAATATAATGTACTACACGTAAAAGGCCCTAAATCGTCACGCCAGTTGGTCGAACCGTGTTTATCGAAATCGTCTCGTAACTCACGGTTACAATTACGACTCTCAAACGGAGAAACGTTTGAGAAACGTTTTCGTCGAAATTTTGATCTAATCTAACGTAAAATGTTTAGAAAATCTCTCCCTAAATCCCCTAAATCGAGCACTGAACTATAAACGTACATTTTTTAAATCAACCATAGTACAGAAGACGTTTTAGGGTAATAAACTGAATTATAGAAATCCCCAAAGGGTGACAAAAAAAAAAAAATAAATGAATGTCATCGCAACGAACTGTAACAAATAGTTTAAAAGCGTAAAAATGAATTAGTGCAGGAAATAATAATATTATACTGTACTCAAATGTTATTTTGAATTATTCCAGTTAAGTAGACGCGTTTCTCTTTTAGCGCGCGTACGGCGTTAGTAAAAGCGAAATAATTTTTTGAATCATCGATTTTGTGAATCATTCGAGTATATTTTACTGTAGAACTCAACATGAGCGTAATACGTGTTGAAATATAAATGATTTCTTAACGAATCTAATAATAATAAATTTGTGACGATATTAACTTGCGTGTACCTATAAATTTGTAAAACTATTTCATAAACCCGGTCGGTTGTTCAAGACGAGATTTCTGCAGGCGGTTCGTCGTCATTCCGTGAAGGCGTTTTTGACGGTTCTAACAGTTCTGAAATGCATACGAAAACTTACCAGCGATGGCGAGAGAAAAAAGAAAATCTTACCGACATCAATCTCGGTTTTATTTAAGCACGTTTGATTCGGACGCGATCGCATATCCGTCTCATGGAGGAACCAAGTCGATTCCTTTGTCATTCACCCTACCAGCACGTGTCCGACGGAGAGGTTTTCGGTGTACGAAATCTCCCCCATCAGCTGAGTTTCCCGCGGACACGCGTCACTCGTGCAATTTGCATAATTCGATACGTAAAATCGCGGGTGTACCACCAAACTTGGCGACAGGTTTTGAGCCGTTCTTATGGTGTAAAATGCTTACGATAACGGTCGAAACAAGGAGATTTCCAACGCTGTTCGATCGTAGACGATATACATGTGGTCGGGCGTCGTTAAGATGACGTCGAATGTGCATTTTTCGTGTATTCAAACAGCGCTCCGGCCATACAATACTAATCGCAGAGACTATTATTGATCGTAGAATTAACACTCAACGGTACCCTAAGAAAGTTTAGAATGTCTGCTGTGTGGAGCCATATTAAAGAGAAAAAAATTTTCGACCGAAATATTTCGATGTAAGAATTTTTACTTTTTTAAATGTCCATTAAAAAAAGCCAGTTAAAATTCCGGAACAAACTTTCTGTAGGCGCGTAGAAAAAGCTCTGATCTTTAATTTTGATACTAAAATCAATTCTCTACGGTTTATGGTGTTGATTGAAGTTTTAGAGGATGCTTTTTAGAAGAATTACAGCCGCTACGGCCTGTGCGTTGTATACAAGTTCTCGTTTACCTCCGACGTCCTCTTAAGACAAGGTTTAATGTGACATTTTAAGTTTTTAGGCGTGCGTAATTTCCGCACTCTGCACGGTGTTTTGATCACTCGAAAAATCGTGAAAACGTTTGAGTGAGAATCATAGCGTCGCTAAAAGTAAATAAAACAAAGAAAATATATCGTTTACCCGGACCGAGTCGCAACCCCTGCGCATTCAAATTATCGCTCCCTCCATTAGCCATTTTAAGATATTATACAAAGCAATTAATAGTTTGTTTTTATATTCTGTACCGTGTGTGTTAATTACCCAAGGAACTGTTACTTAAATTAAACGAACGTGAATTATCGCGTTTTTATGTTTTCGACAACTGCCATACAATAAAAAAGGAAGTTTATATTTCAAAGGCCAAGAGTAAAATTAAAATTAAGGGTATTCAAATATTATTATTAACAACTGTTTCGTGTGTAGTATTTATACATTAAAATAATTACACACGGTTAT